>LNAC01001046.1:148760-399281 GCA_002007465.1 Ailurus styani | reverse complement strand
AAAAAAAAATAAATAATAAAAAAAAAATAAAAAAAAAATAAAAAAAATGATAAATAACATTGGTAAAAATGTAGGAAGATAATGGTGAGGAAATCTCTCAAAATATAGAAAATTAAAAACAGAAGGGAATGTTAGATAATCAACATACAATGTCCAATATCTGATTAATAGAAGTTTCAGAAAGAGAGATAAAAGAACACATAAAGGTGAGATTGGGAAGATAGCAGAATAGAAGGACCCTGAACTCACCCTGTCTCACCTTTTCAACTAGATAGCATCCACATCTAAGTCAACAAACCGGAGAGAAATCCAAAGACTTGGAGGACAAATTCCACAACTGAAGAAGCTGCAGATGAAAAGTTAGGAAGGTCAGAAAGTTTGAGGGAGGCTGCCCACTGGAGGGAGGGAGCTGCATGTGTGGAGAGGGTAGAGAAATGGGCCCTTGCACCCGGGAGCTCACAGGAGGAAGACTAATCCCTACAACATTTTGCCTTAAAAATCAGAGGGGCTGAATTCTGTGAGTTTATAAAACCAGTGGTACTTGGAGCCTGGAGCTTTAATAGTCTACTAACTTAGCCCTGGGCAAGCCAGGAGGGTGAGTGACAGCTCCACCAACACCCATAAAGAGACTGCAGACCACTAAGAGAGGCAACATAAAAATGTCAGTTTACACAATGCCAGAGGCAAATGGGAGAAAGAACTCTTTATACTGATTTTGGAACTTGTTGGGGGACTTCTCTGAAAATGAGGGAGCTGACAGGTGCCATTTTCTTCCCCCACCCCCCAGCATAAATACAGAGCCACCTGTGCACTGACACTTCCTACCTAACCCACTAGCAGTGAGCCATGCCCATGAATTCTACTTAAGGCAAGCCCACTCCAAGCCTATTAGTCTTGGCTCTGAGCTCAAGACAAATTTTGTTAAAGCTGTGCATGCAACCCAACCAGCTGCCATATGCATAGCTGGCATCATGTGCTGTGCCCAGGTGTGCCCAGCCTCATGCCCCTGGCAGCCATGGCATGCAACCCCCGGCCACTGCAGGGCTTTAGAGAATCTGGTATAGGACTGGTGGCCCAGTGCCAATTTTGCTAATATTGCCACTCACTCCCAAGTTCCCAGAAAATGGGCCAGAAAAATTATTTGAAGGAAAAATAGCTGAAAACTTCCTTACTCTGGGGAGGGAAACATATCCATTTCCAAGAGACATAGAGAATCCCCCAAAAATCAATAAAAACTGATCCACACTAAGACATATTGTAATTAAATGTGCAAAATATAGGGATAAAGAAAAAAATTTTAAAGCAAGATAAAGGAAGTGAATATCTTACAAGGGAGATTTTTTTTAGCAGAAACTTTCCAGGCCAGAAGGGAGTGGCATGATAAATTCAAAGTGCTGAATGAAAAAAAAAATCTGCAGCCAAGAATACCCTATCTTGCAAAGCTATCATTCAGAATAGAAGGAGCGGTAAAGAGTTTCCCAGACAAACACTAAAGAAGTTCATGACCACTAAAATCAGCTCTGCAAGAAATATTAAAAGGAAATTTTTGAGTAGAAGGGAGAGACTAAAAGTGACAGTACAGAGGAAGGAAACACACAAGCAGTAAAAATGCATATTTCTTTTAAAAAAATCAGTCAAAGAACTCACGCAAAAAAAGATATATCACAACATACACCTAAGTGTGGGGAGGAGGTGAGAAAAGAATGTGTTTAACCTTAAATGACCATCAACTTAATATAGACTGCTATATGCAGAAGAGGTCATATACAAACCTAATTGGTAACTATGCATCAAAACCACTAATAAATATGCAAAGAATAAAGAGGAAAAAATGAGATATATCACTAAAGAAAATCAGCAAACCCTAAAAGAAAGAGAGAAAGGATCACAGAAAATCCTCAGAAAAAACACAAAACAACTAATAAAATAGTAATAAATACATATATATCAATAATTACTTTGAATGTAAATGAACTAAATGCTCCAAGAAATAACATAGGGTGACAGAATGGATAAAAACAAGACTCATCTATATGCTACCTACAAGAGACCCATTTTAGACACTTGCAAAATGAAATTAGAGGATGAAGAAATACCTATCATGCAACTGGATGTCAAAAGAAAGCCAGAGTAGCAAGTCTTATATGGAACAAAGTATTATAACAAAAACTGTAACAAGATACAAAGATGGACACTATACAGTAATAAAGGGGACAATCCAACAAGAAGATACAATGATTGTAAATTTTTATGCACCAACATGGAATCATCCAAATATATAAAAGAGTTAATAACAAACATAAAAGAGCTAATCACAAATAATACAATAATAGTAGGGGCTTTAACACCCCACTTACATCAATGGACAGATCATCTAAGCAGAGTATCAACAAGAAAACTATATCTTTGAATAACACACTGTAACAGATGGACTTAACAGATATATTCAGAACATTCCATCCTAAAATAACAGAATACACATTCTTTTTAAATGCACACAGAACATTCTCCAGAATAGATCACATATTAGGCCACAAAATAATTCTCAAAAATTTTATGGAGGTTAAATAACATGCTACTAAACAATGAATGAATGGGTCAACCAGGAAATAAAAGAAGTGAAAAAAATACATGATAACAAATGAAAGTGAAAACCCAACAGTCCCAAACCTCTGAGATGCAGCAAAAGCAGTTTTAAGAGGGAAGTTTATAGCAATACAGGCCTACCTCAAGAAGCAAGAAAAATCACAAATAAACAACCTAACCTTACAACTAAAGGTGTGAGGAAAGAAGAACAAACAAAACCTAAAACCATCAGAAGGAAGGAAAAAATAAAGATTAGGGCTGAAATAAATGACATAGAAACTAAAAAAATGACAGAACAGATCAATGAAACCAGGAGCTTGTTCTTGGAAAAAGTCAATAAAATTGACAAACTTCTAGCTGACTTACCAAGTAAAAAGGAGAAAGGACTCAAATAAATAAAATCAGGAATGAAAAGAAAAATAACCCATACCACAGAAATACATTCATAAGAGAATATTATAAAAACTATATGCCAACAAATTGGACAACCTAGAAGAAATGGATAAATTCCTAGCAACATATAAACTACCAAAACTGAAACAGGAAGAAATAGAAATTTTTGAACAGACCAATAAGTAGCAAAGAAATTGAGTCAGTAATCAGAAAACTCCCAACAGACAAAAGTCTAAGACCAGATAGCTTCTGATTGGTGATTTCTACCAATCATTTATTTATTTTAATTTTTAAATATTTATTTATTTATTTGGGAGAAGAGAGAGCAACGGGGAGGGACAAAGAGAGGAGAGACAAATTCAAACAGACTTCGTGCTTGGCAGGGAGCTGATATAGGGCTCCATCTTATGATTGTGAGATAACAGTGTGAACCAAGATGAAGAGTCAGATGCTTAACCAACCACACCACTCTTCAGTGCCCTTCTGCCAAACATTTAAAGAAGAGTTAGTACCTATTCTTCTCAAGCTATTCCAAAAAAATAGAAAAGGAAGGAATATTTCCAAATTCAGTCTATGAGGTCAGCATTACCCTGGTATCAAAACCAGATAAAGATGACACTATAAAAGAGAACTATAGGCCAATATCCCTGAGGAACATAGATGCAAAAATTCTCAGCAAGATACTAAAAAGCCAAATTCAATAATACATTAAAAAAATAATTTACCATCGTCAAATGGAATTTATTCCTGGATTGCAAGTGTGATTCAATGTTTTCAAATTAATCAATGTGATACATCATATTCAGAAAAGAAAGGATAAGAGCCTTGTGGCCATTTCAATAGATGCGGAAAAGGAATTTGACAAAGTACAACAACCATTAATGATAAAAACTTTCAACAAAGTAGGCTTAGAGGAAACATACCTCATTATAGTAAAGGCAATATATGAAAAACGCACAGCTAGTGGGAAAAAACTGAGAGCTCTTCCTCTTATGGTCGGGAACAAAACAGGGATGTCCACTGTCATGACTGTTATTTAACATAGTACTAGAAGTCTTAACCAGAAATATCAGACAACAGAAACAAATAAAGGGCATCCAAATTGGTAAGGAAGAAGTAAAGCTTTCACTATTTACAGATGACTTGATAATATATATAGAAACCTGAAATAGTCCACCAAAAAACTGCTAGAATTGATAAAAGAATTCAGTAAAGTTGCAGGGTAATGAAGTGGCAGAAAGAGAAATTAAGAAAAACAATCCCATTTGCAATTGCATCAAAAATAATAAAATATCTATAACTAATAAACTTAACCATGCAAGTGAAAGATGACACAAGGAAATTGGAAAGACTATCCATATTCATGGACTGGAAGAACAAATATTGTTAAAATGTCCATACTACACAAAACAATCTACATTTAATGCAATCCCTGTGAAAATACCAACAGCATTTTTCACAGAACTAGAACAAAGAATCCTAAAATGTGTGTGGAACCACAAAAGACCCCAAGTGGCCAAAACAATCTTGAAAAAGAGAAGCAAATCTGAGGGCATCACAATTCCAGACTTCAAGTTATAAAACAATATGGTACTAGCACAAAAATAAAATATAGCTCAATAGAACAGAATACATAATGCAGAAATAGGGGTGCCTGTATGGCTTAGTCATTAAGTGTCTGCCTTCAGCTCAGGTCATGATCGCAGGGTCCTGGGATCAAGCCCCACATCAGGCTCCCTGCTCAGTAGGGAGCCTGCTTCTCCTTCTCCCACTCCCCCTGCTTGTGTTCCCTCTCTTGCTGTCTCTCTCTCTCTGTTAAGTAAGTAAATAAATAAAATCTTAAAAAAAGAGAAAATGCAGAAATAAGCCCACAGTTTATTAATTTTCGGTTAATTTATTTTCAACAAAAACAAGAAAGGATATCCATTGGGAAAAAGACTGTCTCTTCAACAAACGGTGTTGGGAAAACTGGATAGTAACAGCCAAGTGAATGAAACTAGATCACTTTCTTAAAACATACACAAAAATAAATTCAAAATGGATGAAGGTCCTAACTTTAAGAGAGCAAACCATCAAAATCTTGGAAAAGAACATAGGCAGTAAGTTCTTTGACATTGGTTGTAGCAACTTTCTTCTAGATATGTCTCCTGAGGCAGGAGAAAAAAATAACCTATTGGATCTACACCATATAAAAAGCATCTGCACAGTGAAGGAGACAATCAACAGAACTAAAAGGCAACCTAAAGAATGGGAGAATATATTTGCAAATGGCATATCTGATAAAGGGTTAGTATCCAAAATATATATATCGAACTTATACAACTCAACACTCAAAAACCAAATAATCCAATTAAAAAATGGGCAAAAGACAAGAATGGATATTTCTCCAATGAATATATACAGATAGCCAACAGATGCATGAAAAGATGTTCATCATCACTTACCATCAGGGAAATGCAAATCAAAACTACAATGAGGTATCACCTCACACCTAACAGAATGGCTAAAATCAACAATACAAGAAATAACAGATGTTGGCAAAGATGTGGAGAAGGAACCTTGTGCACTGTTAATGGGAATGCAAACTGGTGCAGCTACTCTGGAAAACAGTATGGAGGTTCATCAAAGTTAAAAATAGAACTATACCACAATCCAACAATCAAACTACTAGGTATTTATCAAAAGAATACAAAAACACCTACTCAAAGGAATACATACACTACCCTTTGTTTATAAGCATCACTTACAATAGCCAAGATATGGAAACAGCCCAAGTGTCTCTTGATTGATGAATGAATTAAGAAGATGTGGTACATATACACAATGGAATATTATTCAGCCATAAAAAGAATGAAATCTTGCCATTTGCAACAACATGGATGGAGCTAGACAGTATATTGCTAAGTGTAGTAAGTCAGTCAGAGAAAAACACATACCAGATTATTTTACTTGTGTAGAATTTAAGAAACAAAACAAATGGGCTAAGAGAAAGAGAGAGAGAGAGACAGAGAGAGGAGAGAGACAGGCAAATCAAGAAACAGACGCTTAACTATAGAGAACAAACTGATGGTTATCAGAGGGGAAGTTGTTGGGGGGGATGTGTGAAATAGGTGATGGGGATTAAGGAGTGCATTTGTGATCATTACTGGGTCATGTGTGGAAGTGTTGAATCACTATATTGTACACTTGAAACTAATATAACTCTGTATGTTAACTAATTTGAATTAAAGTAAAAGTTAAAAAAAGGAAATATGAGAAGAAAACCATCATGGGAAAAGTATAAGAAAACTTTTCAAAACTGAAGACATAAATTCCTAGAACCACACCAGCACATATAACGGTGAAATTTCAAAATAAAAAAGAACCTAAGCCTTCCATTGAGGAGGAAAAAAATAAAACCAGATCATCTATAAAATTTCAGGAATCAATTGATTTGGGTATCTCCATAGTAGCACTAGAAGCTAGAAACAATGCCCTCAAATTTCTGAGGTAAAATTACTCACAACTGGAATTTCATATTCATCTGAACTATTACTGAATTGTGAGAGTTGCATAAGAACATTTTCAGAGGAGGCACTTTTCAAATTTGTACATTCCTTATACCTTTCTCAGGAATTAATTGTGGGTGTGGTCTACCAATATGCAGGGGTGGAAGGAAGGAAAGAAGGAAGGAAGGAAGAAGGAAGGAAGGAAGTAGAGAAACACAAGATCCAGGAAAGGAGGAACTCAACACAAGAGGGAGATGAAGAAAATTCTTGGGATTATGATGAGAAGATTTATCCAAATGGCATCAGTGAAGTATTTCTGAAGAGTGATCTGTCTGGATAGAAGTAAGAAGATTGAGGGGCATCAAGAAATTAAACAAAACAAAACAAACAAACAGGATGAAACTAATAAGATTGATTGATATGTTTGATTATATCAAGAAGATACTCATAAAAAAAGAAAAAAAAGAAGATACTCATAATCATAGTGGACATTGGGGTGACTTAATTTGTGATAGGTACATGGAGACAATGTGAATAAGAAAATGGGACAGGAATTAACTTCAAAAAGAGGTGACCCTTTGTTATGAGGAGAAAAATGTGATGACAGTTTATTGCATGATTTCATCAATAATATTTATATCATCATAATGTAACAGTAAATATTGATTTAACCAATATTGTTTAATTGCCATAAGGTGATGACAGGAAACTATTGTGCTTAAGAGAGGTAAATCCTCATCCTTCAGACCTGGAACTTGATAAGATAAGGTCTAACACCAAAAGTATCAAGAAATAGCAATGTAAGCTTTATTTTGAGAAACATAGTTAGATACCAAGAGCCACTCCTAAGATAATTAAAGGAGGCTGCGTGTGGGAGAGTGAGACACTGTGTTTTCTTTGAAGCTTTGAGGTATTGACATTTTAGATTATGTAAAAATAAATCTAAAGATGAAAATTTTTCATTTATTAAGTCCTTTTAAACATCTTTACAAGCTCTGAGGGAGGAAGCCTAGGTTTTCAGTTCCACACTTATGATCTATGAGTGAGGTTGTTATTTAATGTAACTGCTCTGCTTTCTTCTTCTGAGATGCAGATAAAAACAGTATCTACCTCACAGCATTGTTATGTATATGAGATAAAATTAGTTAATGCATGGAAAGCACTTAGTGCATGGAACAAAGAAAGCAGCTAATAAATGCTCGATACTGTTATCCCAGCAGTAGTGCCAAGGTGTTCTACTTACCACAGCTTTATATTGTATTAATACATGCTGGAGGAATTAGGTCTCATTTCTCTTCTATTTTTTTTTTTTTGCTAAATTTTATGAGGTGGTTTTTTTCCCTCCTAAATAAATTTATGAACCATTTTACCTTCACCACAAAAAAATATATTTTATTTCTGAATTTATTCAAGTTTTTTTGTCTAGGCACAAAGACTATGGCTTTCTTTCTCAAAGTCTACACACTTCTCGTTCAGTTCATTCCAAATATCATGAGTGTATCTGTATATCTTCATCTTTCCTTCTCTCTTATTCTTATTCTTGCTCTAGGTCTTTGTTCTATTTTATGCACTATTGTGCATGAGATCTTCTTTCCTTACGTTTTTGTTATATCTCTTTGCATATGGAAACAATCTTGATTTTTGGAATCTTATTTTTTAGCCTGTCACCTTTCTTAACTTTTCTTTCCAGTTTTATTATTTCAGTTGATACTCTAGTGCTTTCCTATTATACAATTATAGTATCTGCAAATTATATTTTTCTCTCCCTTTCCAACATCTAAGATTAACTTATTTTTTCTTTTTCTTGCTCTGCTTTCTGTTTTTATTTTATAATATATATTATATGAAAGTTGATCTTTTGTTTTAATTATTATTACTTTGACTTTGTTTTGTGCTTTCCCATTGTCTCCTTTACTTTCTGTCTTTTCACTTATGATATGTTTTGTTTTTAGTTTTCCAATGTTTTAGTTTGACATATATTCCATTTTTACTCAAATAGTAATAATAGTAGCATGATAATTCTATTTCTATTATTATAATAGTCATTTATTAAAAATTTGCATGCACCTGGCAATGTGTTTGGCACTTTATAGTTTTCTATAATGCTAATATAACTACTAACAACATCAACAAAATTATAACAATTGCTATCAATATTGAACATTTCCTCTGTGCTAGACATGTTTTAAACACTTTACATGCATTAATTCCTTTTATTTTGACAGCACTCTGAAATAGTTGCTGTTATTATTCTGGCAAAATCCTATGAGGCATATATAATTACCTCCATTTTACAAATGAGAAAATGAGATTTTCGGGTATGACACCAGCACCTAATAATCTGTGGTCTGTCATACTTACTTTTAAGGTCTTCTAAAACATTTTTCTGGTTTTATGTTATTTCTGAATCCTATCACTCCTCCTCTTCCATATTTTGCATCTGTGATCACTTTTCTTATATTCTTTCCCCTCTACCACAGGCAGTTTTGCACTTTGCATTTCTTTCTCTTTTCTGTCTTCAAAAACCAGTAGTAAAACACCCATTAGAAAGGACGACAAAAAGAAAAAAAGAAAAAAGAGAAGGAAAAGGAAAGGAAAAGTTAGGAAAGAAATCCTTTACAAGACAGCAATTTCAGGTTATTTCTGATAACAATCTTCTCTTTTTCCAAGATCAGACCTTCCTCCTGCAAGGGCCCTGGAGGCAGGCAGCAGGGACAGCACATACTCAGTATCTGGGATGTGATGGTTCCTGTGAGGGTGGCTCTTCCTGGGTTCAGGTGCCTGAGAGCAGCCACAGATGGTACAGGCCATTACTCACTACCCTAAGGCAGCACAGCCAGTCACCCATTGTTCAGGATATAACAAAGTACCTAGATCAAGCCAGTGACAAAGGCATTCTCTCTGAGCACTAATTAGCCTCTGAGTAATTTCTAATCTAACTCCAATTTCAACCATATGTATATACAGATGCAGTTTGCTTTACACTTGTCTTCTTTTCCCCATCATTCTTGGATCCTCTTGCCACTCTCCCTCCCCCGTTCCTGCATGCATCTTTTTAATTTTATTCATCAATTTCTTTCCCTGAGATATTTTTAACATTTAACTTGGGACCTGAAGGTTGACCAGTTGGGATCCTACATATTCTCCTACACAACTGTGTGGGGCTCTCAGGAACTGATCACTAAAGTTAGTATAAGTTAAACTCAGAATTCCTTTCTTTCCAGAATGATGACATACAAGTATAGATGCAACTAAGGCAGGGGTTGTGGCCCCCGGCTTATGTTGTGACATTATTATTATTATTAATTTCTTACATTTTTCTTTATTTTATTTTTTAAATGTTTTCCCTAAGTTACCTATGAAAGGCCATTTTGTCACTTTGCATACCTTTTTTTTTTTTAAATCAGTCAAAGCATGCTCTAAGTTCTCAGAGAGGCCTTTCCTTGCATTTATTCCTATTCTTTCTATATCAGAAGACTTTTTGGGTCACAGATCTCTTCAGATGACTATATTTATCTTTCTATTGGGCATTAGCAGTTGATTTGCAGCAACTTTACTTTGGGACCTTGTGATTCTTCTTTTTCTCCATTCATGGGTTGACTCCCTTTTTCCTTTCCTTTTCTTTTTTTTTCATTGCCAGGAATCTGTTTCTCAAATTGCATGGCACATACTAACTACACCTTCCAATTCTCTTCCCAACTGACATGACTTCCAAGAAGATAGTGGCATTATCCTATAGGTTCTTGCTTCCACAACCACTGTTAATTTATCTTAATTAAGGTCAGTGTGGTCATTAACTCTGCTGAAAAAATCCATGGCACCATGGGAAGGGCTTTGGAGATAGGTAAGCGAAAGTTAAAATCTTGGTGCTGTATCTTACTAGCTGTGTGGATCTGAGAAATTACTTAGCCTACCTAAGCCTCAGCCTCCTGATGTTTACAAATGGAGAGAATCACACCTACCTTGTAATATTACTGTGAACATTTAGAGGTCACTATGTAAACCACCTGGCATATGATAGAATGAAAATAACTTTTTTTTTGGCACCAGTCAGATGTAGGATTCCAATCCTAATTTCTCCACTTCCTACGAATTTTTAAAAGGACGTTTACTTAATCACTTTTTAGACCTCAGTTTCCTTATGAGTAAAATGAGAACAAAGTTCCCAATCTTGTAAGATTCTAGGAAGACCATAGCATCTGACAGAATATAAAACAGTCGCACATACTCTCAACAAATATTCTTTGTCTTCTACCTTTTGAACAAAGTCACACTCTGTTGGACATGTTGGAACTTTATGCGAAGTATTGTGTGTGTGTTGTGTGTGTGTGTGTGTGTGTGTGTGTGTGTGTGTGTGTGTGTGTGTTTTACAGAATGAAACTCCCAGTATTACATTAGTTTGAAGGCCTTACTTTGGTTCAATAGACTGCTTGTTTTGATATCTTGGGAAGGCAGCATCCATTTTCTCTTTCTGATCAACAGAAATATGTTTTCATGAAAATATTACTTTTGGTTTTCTCTCTTAATAAGTGTGTACATCTTTTACCCCCAGGGTACCATTTGAATAAAAAGAAAGAAAGACATGAGAAAGAGAAAACACACAATTTACTGAAGTGGTATTTTCAGATAGTATTAAAAAGAGGTATAGAATATCCCATTTGGGCATCTTGATGAACTCATTTTTCACAGTTAACTGGAAGAAACATTTTTATCCTCATTTATTTTTTCAAGGATTTGGAAAATGGTAAGTAAGAGGGAACCAATAAACTAGGAAAAATAGTAATGCCCTTAAAATGCAGATCCTTCACCTCCTTTGTAATTCCAAAGGAATAGCTCCATCTCTGGTGAACTGGAGGGTATAAGCTTTGAAATCTGACATGCCCTGATTTTAATCCAAGCTCTGTCACTTATCACTGACAATGCATTTAACCTCAGCAAACTTTCATTTCCTTAGGTGGTAAAGAAAAATAGGCAGCTTAGTTCCTCCGTGATATTGTTTTTAATAGGAACAAATAACATAATTGATGCATGCTAAAGCAATTAGCACAATGCCTTGTATAGAATACATAATAAGTGCTAGTGCCCTTATCTTTTTCCTGTAGGTCTATCCAATAGTGTGAACTTGATAATCATAGATGATCAATACAAGTAAATAAAGGGACCTGTTGGAAGAATGTATCAGTGGAATTTATCTCATTTTCATTAGTATAAATCAATTTGAAGAAGCATCTGCTCTTGAGAGAAGCAGAAACTGAATTGTTTTTATACTTGGTATAACTTGACTTTAATTTTGATGAGCAACATAAGGATCTCATCAGTATTATGATGATTAATTACATTATTTTTGATAAATATAAATGCTATGATTTGTTGACTTAGTATGAACCAGGTGCTTGCCTCTTAAGGAAGGTAATATGTATCTTACAGGTAAGGAAACCAATGGAAAGATTTCCTCAAGTTTACACAAGTAATGAGTAGAAGAATGAAGAAGTTCAGGATTTGAACTTGGATTCTCCCTTCCCAGGTTTGACATCTTGTACCATTTGGTGACAGAATAGACTATTGTTACAAACATGCATATTTTTTGGTTCATAATATAACTAAATCTATGATAATTTTTTTAAAAAATTCTTATTTTCATATATTCTCTGGAAAAGCATAAACAGTCTGGAGGTATGATAATTTCATTTTTGTGCATTTTTGGTGTCGAACTCTATTTTATTGAGTTTATTGATAAGTGACTAGAATGTCCTTCCATTATATATACACATCATATTCCCAGCAAATGAGAACAGCCTATGGCTGGGATGTATACAATACTACATCTTTACTGGCAGATCAGGGAAGTAAAAGATACATTTTTTTTTTTTTTAGAGTTTTGACACTTTCGGAAGGAAGCAAACTAACATTCAAAATGTAGTTACAACGTGTCAGGAATTATAGGTAGGGGCTTAAAATGCATTCGCTCATATAATCACAACAAACAAACAAAATGAGCTGAACATTATTATCTCTATTTTATAGTTAAAAATGAAGGCTTTGAAAAATATAGCTAGATTTTAAGGACTGGAAAATGTACTTACATGGAAAAGCTCATTCCGTGATGATGCTTGTAAAGTATTAGAGTTCTTTCCCCTAATTTTCTACTTACCTCGACAAGAAAAGCATTTATCACTTTCCAATGGTGCCTTGGCTCATCTCAGGGTCAGACTGTCTTTCAACTAATTGATGTACAATTTGAGAAGAATACATCACTGGACCATCTTCAGCAGACCCCTCAGTCTGCAAGCTCAGAGAGGTGGGGTATAGGGAGGACACATGGATGATGTAAAATGATGTGATGTTGTGGAAATTTAGATTTGGAAATGATTTTTAATCAAGTTCAGCGAGGGGAGCCTCTCTCCATGTGTAACCAAGATGTGATCAATAACTGACATTTCTAGCCCTCTTGTCTCTTGTGTGATCTTATTGAACACAAGTTTAATTGACCTGAAAAAGAAACTTACTTGTTTGGAAAGTTGTGTGGACTGCCAGCAAAATAAACTTCCCTCATTTCTTGCCATGCATGGTGTTTTGTTGGACTGTTTTACACAGTAAAACAAACAAATAAAAAATGATAGAAAGTTGTCAGATCACTAGGCTGCAAATGCTTGAGATAACAATCTATGAAGTTACTTTGACAATGAGAAAAACTGTAAAATGTGATAAGTATTTCCTTTCATTGGGCTTGCTCATTCCAGAAATTGAATTGGATTGGTTACCATGGAAGAACTCCATTGTGATCATGCCTAAGAGGGACAAAGTGACACAAAGGTGTCAGATTTTTTTTTTTTTAAAGATTTTATTTATTTATTTGACACAGAGAGATCAGATCACAAGTAGGCTGAGAGGCAGGCAGAGAGAGAGAGAGGAGGAAGCAGGCTCCCTGCTGAGCAGAGAGCCCGATGCGGGCCTCGATCCCAGGACCCTGAGATCATGACCTGAGCCGAAGGCAGGGGCTTTAACCCACTGAGCCACCCAGGCGCCCAAAGGTGTCAGATTTATATAAAATTTAACTCCCTTGACATTGTATAATCCATGAAGACTCTACCTCAAGGAAGAGGACTAGAAGTAATTGCTCAGGGGAAAATCCCATTTATTTGAACTCAGACTATGCACTTTGTCCCTATATGCCTTGGTTTCCTCGTCTATAAAATAAAAATAAGTTCTACATTGTTAGAATGGTGCAAAGACTTCTGGATCTAAGCAACTCAAGAGAATTTAAGTTATGCTTTCCCATTGACCAAGTTTTTCTCTTGCACACTGAACATCCTGGTGGCCTGAAAAGTCTTTTGTTACCTTCACATTTTTATATGTGCAATGAGAGGGTTGAGCTAGATTGTCTATAAAGTCCTTCCCAATTGTAATGCCAAATACTTGCACTTCCACAAATATCCTAGGAATAAGGCAGCCTTGCAATTACAGAATATTCCAGGCTCAGAGAACTGCTTTAGAAGGCAGTGATTTTATAGAAACCTCTTGAGTTAGGAGACCTGCACTTGAATCCCACTGACCATATCCTTGCAATGTGGATTTTAGTAAGGCATTTCACATCCTTACACCTGAATTTCTTCAGCTATAATATGAGGACAATAATAACCTACCTCACAGAAATTTATTAGATTGTGTATGTGGAAGTACTTTTTACACTATAAAATCCTGTAGACATTGAAATTTTGACTGTCATCCAGTACAGCCCATTCATTTATTTTTTCCCCCAAAAGGAGCTTTTAAAATTCATATTTAAAAAATAAATAAAGGGGCACCTGGGTGGCTCAGTTGGTTGGGCATCCAACTCTTGATTTTGCCTTGGGTCATGGTCTCAGGGTCATGAGATTGAGCCCTGCATTGGGCTCTGAGCTCATCATGGAGTCTGCATGGGATTCTCTCTCTCCCTCTGCCCCCTCTCCTCAAAATAAATAAATAAAATCTTTGAAAAAAATAAATGTAATTTCTGTTTTTATCAAGGTTATGCATGTTCATAGTTTAAAGGGTCAATTACCTCTATGGAGCTCATTATTTAACAAGTAGTTCCATGCTCCCTCTCTCCATAATCACTGGTGTCTGTTCCCCAGAGGCAACCATTTTCAACTCTGTTTTTTTTTAATGTATTAAGCTTCTGTGCATCTAAATAATATGCATATAATGCCATTTCTTGATTCTTCAGATCTAGGCATTATAGTAACCTACCAATTATGGAAAATGAAAATTTAGCCAATTTATATCCCCATCACTCTACTACTAGCAAACATATACACAGTATTCATATTTCCATTCTCCCAATATAAATATACCATAATATTACTTTGATTAGATCTATCATCAGTCTTTGTATTAACCTGAGTACATAAATGCTATTCACAGCTGAGCCACACAGAGTACTATTCTTCTCTTCCTTTCTTGCATAAATATTTATTTCTCCCAGATTTAATAATTGGCTTGTTTTCTTTATCTGCTACATTTTCTTTTTTTTTTTTAAAGATTTTATTCATTTATTTGACAGAGAGAGAGATCACAAGTAGGCAGAGAGGCAGGCAGAGAGAGAGGAAGAAGCAGGCTCCCCACAGAGCAGGGAGCCTGATGTGGGCCTCAATCCCAGGACCCTGAGATCATGACCTGAGCCAAAGGCAGAGGCTTTAACCCACTGAGCCACCCATGTGCCCCATATCTGCTACATTTTCTAAGGTCTTGTTAATTCAGGCTCCAGCTCTCTCTCAATATATCCCAATGCATTAAGTATTTTTACCAATTTTTTATTTTTGGAGACATCACTGAAGGACCCTTCTGATCTTTCAATCCAGGCTTGTTGGTTGCTAAGCCTACGGCCTGCTGCCATCTGGAGATTACATTTTGTCATCACTCTGGGGATTTTTTCTACTCTGATATTGAATTCTACTACTTGGGCCCCATGTTTACATCTTTATTGGTTTATTCCCTTGTTTTTAAAACGGAGTACCTTCTCCAGTAGCTTCCTGTAAATATGTGTTTTTGAGAATTTACATCCACAAACATATTTAAGACTAATTTAATAGTATCACTAGGTTTGTAAATTAAGTTGAAAATAATTTTTCCTTATAATTTTGATGACATCACTCTAGTATTACTGTTAAAATGTCTGGGGATGTTCTGATCCTTTGTATACTCAAACATCTTTCTTTTGAAAAACTTAAAAGATCTTCTCTTTCCCTGGTGTTCTGAAATCTCATGGTGATGTTCTGAGCTCTATTTTCATTTATTGTGCTGGTGCTGGGCCTTAGACTAGATGGTCTTTATGTTCTTCTCCAGTTCTGAGATTCAGTGAGCTTCTTCTTAACTATTTTTAACTAAGCACTTTAATGTTTCTCTCTGTAACACTACAAACACACTTCTATAATAGCTCTTATCACAGTTTCATAGTGAGTTGTCTATATCCATAGCATATGGCATAATGTGCCTCATGATGGGAACTCAAATGACTTTTGCTGTATAAATGAAAACAAAATTACTTGTGATCTTCTGGCAACATGGACATAGAAACATATGTAATATGGATATGAAAAATTAATAATAGCTAGAGTGGTATTGGTTTTCTGAAAATATTACCTCTGCTTGAGATTTTACTATTTGCTATAAATTTTGTAACTTTTTGTAATAAGTGACTTAGTTATCAACCTGAACAATTCTAGACTGCTATCTGCAACAACTTGAAACTTGAAAGGAGAGGAATAAAAATAGTTTAAGATTCTTGAGGTTTCCAAAGACCTTTAAAAACCCATTGTTGGTTATAGTCAGCATGTTTATAATCAAGGAAAAGGAAGTGTTCTGGAGACAGGTCCCCTTTTAACATTTGTGAGTCCCAAGACAAGAATATACATGGTGGCCTACATGCATATGTTTAAATATTTAGAATTCATAACTCAAGCTTTAAAAATGTTAAAATAAGTTCTAGCTGCATACCTTAACAAATATACTTTCATCAAGACCTGGAAAGCCAAATTGCATTTAAATTCAGGGATTCCTTGACAGCCTTGGAGGAGCCAGTTCTCAGACCTCAGCTTCTCTCTCTTATCGTCTTACTTTCAGTTGGATCTGTCAGATCTTTGAGACACACAATTGGCATGCATGTAGACACACTGACACTATAGTCACACAAACAAGTTCCATTCACATGCTTTAGAAACAGTCTTCCTTGGCCAACAGTTGGGAAAACAGTAAGTATACTGGTGACTGAGTCAATACTTGGGAGGGCAGTTTTGGACCAGCGGCCTAAGCAAACCATGAAAGTGGTCTAGGGGTCAATTGGGAAAGTGAATCAAGGGTCCTATGGAGAAAAGTCTAGAGATCAGGCACAAGTTCCAGGTGGGCATGTCCTCTTTGCCTCATGGACTCCTCCACCGGAGGAGAGTCAGAATGGGGCCCTCTAGGTGCAGGGTCAAGGGCAATCTCCTTCCGACTGGAGCTGAAGGTAGACTCCCAGAGAATAAGTGGAACCTGGGTGTGATCATTTTGTCAATTGGTGGCAAATCTGAGAAGGAAACACAGGCTGTTCTGGTCGATTCCTTTGGCCTCTAACTATCTCTTCCAACTCCATAATCAATTCCATTAACCAAACAGGAAGGAAATGAGTAAGTTCAGTCCTTTTACTTTTACTTTACATAAAAACAAACAAAACAATGGAACGTGAAAATTCTTGATAGCTTATACTAGTCCAGCCTAGATCATAAATCAGAATTTAAATGTCCTGTATTTTGAGGTAAGGGCTAAGCTGATGTTATCTTCTCCTTTTATGAAGCCTTAGAGGGTCACAAACTCAGATTTAGGTTTGGTGGTTTGGATATTAAAAACTGGTTCCTTTCCCTGGGTTTTATGTAACCACTTCAAATACCAGTAGAAAGGAAATAAGGGCCATGGCAGGAAAGCTCAGAGTACAAAGAATGCCCACCATAGCTCCAGGGAACACCCTCAATGAAAATTTGGTAACTCAAAATATCTTTGCTTCTGATGGACTGCCTGATGAATCTAGAAGAAGCTAAATTTTGAATTTCAAAAATTTTGTAAACAGTTGGGGTGCCTGGGTGGCTCAGTTGATTTAGTGTCTGCCTTCAGCTTAGGTCATGCTCCTGGGGTCCTGGGATTGAGCCTCATGTCAGGCTTCCTGCTTAGCAGGGAGTCTGGTTCTCCCTCTCCCTCCACCCCACCCCCTGAGTGAGCGTGCTCTCTCTCTCTCTTTCTCTCAAATAAATAAATAATCTTTAAAAAAGTTTTGTGAACAGTTGATGTCTTTTTTTTTAAGATTTATTTGTTTTATTTGAGAGAGAGAGAGAGAGAGAGAGAGAGAGAGAGCATGAGCAGGAGGGGGAGAGGGAGAGGGAGAGAGAATCTCAAGGAGACTCCCCACTGAGCACAGAGCCCCATGCTTGGGGCTGGGTGCTGGGCTAGATCTCATGATCCTGAGCTGAAATCAAGAGTCAGATGCTTAACAGACTACCACCCAGTCACCCCTAAATAGTTGATGGCTTGAAAAGAATTTAGGGTCCTTCCCCCTGCCTTAATCCCCCCAATCTGCTCCAGTGTTTTAAACATACTTCTAATTTCTTTCATTTCTTCTACTCTTTCTTCTAAGCTACAGAAACACAAAGGGAAGACAAACCAAAATAGCCAAGCCTTGGGAGTAATTTTCAAATAGGAATTGCCTTTTCAGTGCATAGTATTTAGCTGTTGCTCAGTAAATACTAGTCTTCCTCTCTTTACCTCTACTCTAGTTCCTTTTTAAAAAAAAAAAAAAGATTTTATTTGAGAGAGAGAGAGAGAGAGTGAGTGAGAGAGATCATGAGGGAGGAGGGGTAGAGGGAGAAGTAGACTCCAGGCTGAGCAGGGAGCCTGATGTAAGACTTGATCCCAGGACCCTGGGAACATGACCTGAGCTGAAGGCAGACACTTAGCTGACCGAACCACCCTGGCACTCCCTCCACTCTAGTTCCATCCTCAAATACTATATATACATCAAGATAGCTGAAAAATCAATTGCTATTAGTTTAGCACAAGGTGAGATGTTGGGTCCATGAAGTTCTATGTGTAGGGTGAGCAAAGGGACAGTTGGACAAGATCCTTAGTATAAATCTTGTTTCTGTTTTCTTCTAGTGGTTCAGATCTTGGGTTGGATCTTATAATCTGGTTCTCACAATTGCTGTAGTCTGAATTTGGCATCTTATGCTGATCCACCCTTTCTGATCTTACCTCACACTTCCTTTATCTATTCAGCTCTGCTTCCCCACCTACATTTATCCTATTGATTGTCTTGTTCTTGTACCTACGTTTTGATAGCCAAAGGAACACTGCTCAGATTTATACCCAAGATAAGACACTACCACCTTTAAATTAGAATAAGGAAATGCTTTCACCTCTCAGTTCATTACCTCAAGGGTCATCTCATGCCTATCAATCCATATTGCCTCCTTCAGAGTTCTCTCTCTTTTTTGTGTGTGTATGAAATTTGACTGTGCCATTATAGGAACTTACTATAAAGCACTTAGGCTTTTTAAAAAAACAAATACAACAGAGCATATACACTGCTATTGGCTTGGCTCTTTGATGCACTTTCCTTAAGAAACTGAGTGCTTGCTTCAATAGTGCTCCTTTGCTCAGTACTTTTTAGGAATTATTTCCTTTTGGGAGATGCCTCAAGAACTAGTTTTTATTACTACTTCTAAGCAACTAAATTTTTTTTTGAAAGAAGAAAAATAAACACTGTTAAGGTGCTTAGGAAAAGTAATTTTAAAAAATATATATCCACAACAAGCATGATATTACCTAGCATGGCATTTTATCCTTTTCACAAAATTTGGCTCTCTAGGCCTTTTTCAATTTGAAAAAAAAAATTTATTCACCAGGGTGTAAACTGTGCAGCCACAAATAAAAACATAAAAAGAGAATATTCAGAGTTCCGCTTCTGGTTAACATGCAGAAACGTGAAAGACCTCCATTCTTGCCAAAACAGTAAGAAATCACTAAATAAAACAAAAATCATAGTTTTACTTATTATCATTAAAAAGCTGTGAAAACAAAGAAATCTGAAAGAACTGAACTTTAGAGGGATGAGCTCTTCCAAGGCAAGTAAGAGAGAGAAGATGTCCCATACCTGGGTTCAGTTGCTGAGAGTGGGGGTAGGGTCATCAGGGGAGTGAGGCTGCCAGAGAAGGCTTGCTTTGGCAAGAAGAAATTTACCAAACTTTGTGAGACTTAGAGATTGATATCATCAGATTTGAATCTGGAGGAACTCTGAATGCAGAAATAATCCTGTCTGCCAAGCATTCACTAATTTTCCTGAATAAACATAGGCAAGAGGAGAAGCAGCCTCACAAGATGATACAGCTCTCTAGCAGAAAGAACTCTCAAGATCTAGCAGTTTCATGTATTCAAAAATCATGTGTTCTAAAAGCCATATGGTTTTAAACTCACTGCCTTCAAGTCTCATGATCTCATAGTCTTGCTGCTTTGAACTTGGGGTCACAAAGCTTGGTGGCTTTAAAGTCTCATGGTCTTCTGGTCTCACCATCCTTCAGTTTTGAGGGCTAGCCATTGTCCCCGGTTTGGTCCCTGGGCTTCCCAGAGAAAGAAGCCTGAACTTACCTTCAAAGTGTTTGAAGGCAGAAGCAAGCTGAGTCTAACCAACACTAAGAGCAAACACCCAATCAATTTAATTTCTGATGAGTTTAAAGATTTCAGCTGCAATGCAAGAAATGAATTAGAGATTGTGTTGAAAAGCAAAGATCCCTTATGCCCAAATTCCAATATCTGTCTTGCTAGGGGATGAAATCTACAACTCTGCCCTCAAACAGTTCAACTCCTGATTGGATCATATTGATCAGCCCCTCCCCCAAGTTCTGCATACCAACGTTCTTTCTTCAGTTTCTACTATTCTTTGAGACCCACTATCCAATATACAATAGAAAATTATGAGACAGGCAATAAATCAGGGAAATGTGACAGAGATTAAGAGAAAATGAGTGAACAGTAACAAACCTAACAAGCCAGATGTTAGAATTAACAGGTAATTTCCTCACAATAGCTATTAAATATTTTAAATATGTTAATAGTTTAAAAAGTGTATTATATATTTTTCCTTCAGTTTATAAACCCAATAAGATATTACTGATAAGTTTTCCTTTAAATAGTATATTGTATTTTAAAGAATTTAAAATGGAAAAAAGTTTTCTTTTATATTAAAGTCATATTAAACAATCCACAGAAAAAGTTAAGAGTAATGGATGAAGAGATAGAGGAATCTATGAAGAGTGTCAGAGACAGTGAAAAAGGGCTAAATGGAAATCCTGGAATTGAGTAATGAAGAATCTGAAGTGAACATTTTAAGGGCACCTGGCCAGCTCAGTCAGTAGATCATGTAACTCTTGCTCTCGGGGTTGTGAGTTTGAGCTCCACGTTGGGTGTAGGGATTACTAAAAATAAAAAATCTTTAAAAAAATTTAAAAAGCAATTGAAATGAGTGTTTTACTGCAAGAGGTTAATATTAGATTGGACAAAACAGAAGAAAGGGACAATGAACTAGAAGAAAAATGAATTACAATCATCCAAACTAAAACATAGAGAGAAAAAAAAAGGATAAAATGCAAAGAGAATGAAGCCTCAGCAATCATGAGATAAAGTCAAGTAACCAAACATATGTGTATTTGGAGTCCCAGAAGGAAAGGAATTAGAGACTAGGACAGAAAAGGTAAGCAAAGATTATCAGTCCCCAATTTTCACAGTTGAATAAAAAAATACAATGCATAAATTCTGGAATTTTGGTGAATCCCAAGCAGAATAAATACAAAGAAAACCCCAGAGGAAAAAATATGCATTACATATAGGGGAACAAACACAGCTTATTTTTCATGGACAACATGAAATAAAATCTTTAAAGTACTGAGATATGCAGACCTACACTAAAAGAATACTAAGGGATATTTTTCAGGCTGCAGTGGAGTTATACCAATTGAAAATGTGAATATTTTGAATAAATGTACAAGACAATTTTTTCCTTTTAAAATTTTTAAAAATAGAGTTTACTATTTAAATGAAAAAATATATTATGGGGTTTATAATGCATAAAAAGAGAAAAATATAACACTATCAAAAATGATGAAAATGTATATTTAAAGTTATATTAAATTTTACAGTAAAATTATAAGGGAAGTGGAATGCAAGTTTAAGAATGCATATTGTAACCTCTAACACAACCACTATTAAAAAATGAAAAGGAGTATAGGAAAAATAATGAAACAAGATGGGATGGGAAAGGAGAGAAACCATAAGAGACTCCTAATCTCACAAAACAAACTGAGGGTTACTGGGGTGTGGGAGGGTAGGGATAGGGTGGATGGGTTATGGACATTGGGGAGGGTTTGTGCTATGGTGAATGCTGTGAAAGATGTAAGCCTGATGATTCACAGACCTGTACCCCTGGGGCAAAGAATAATAATAATAAAAAAAAAGCTAATAGAAGAGGTAGAATGGAATACTTGAACATAACTAAGTAATCCAAAAGAAGACAGGAAAGGTCAAGAAAAGAAATAAAGAACAAAGGGACAAATAAAGCAAATCAGAGCAAATGTAGACTTAAGCCTCATTATATTGATAAATACATTAAAGGAAACACTCCAATTAAAAGGAAAATATTGTAGACTGATTAAAGAAGTAAGACCCAACTATAAATTGTTTACATAAGAGACATTTAAATATAAAGACATGTTGATTGGGAACCTGAGTGCCTTGGTCAGTTAAGCATCTGCCTTTGGCTCAGGTCATGACCTCAGGGTCCTGGGATCAAGCTCCATGTCAGGCTCCCTACTCAGCTGGGGTCAGTTTCTCCCTGTTCCTCTGCTTCTTCACCCACTTGTGCACTCTCGCTCTCTCAAATAAATAAATAAAATCTTAAAATTAATAAATAAATGCACATAGGTTGAAAGTTAAGGCTGAGAAAAGATATATCAGGTAAATACTAAGATTAAGAAAGTTGGCTTGGCTATATGAATATCATGAAGTAGATTTAAAGAAAGGAGTATTACCAGAGATAAAGGAGATAATTTTGTAAAAAAGAAAAAACATAGTCCTGGTACAACTATGTGGGTATACTAAAAACCATTTAATTGTATAGTTGAAATGTGAGAATAACATGGTAGATAAATGATATTTCAATAAAGTCATTAAAAGAGAGAAGAAGAAAGGTGACCTGGAAGGTTATTGAAATGATTTTCATTGAGTAATACGCTATATCACACTCCTACTGGTTTCAGCCATTTTTGTGCTTTAGTCATAGACTGTATTGAATTAAATTAGTTAAAAGCTCACATATAGTCAAAAGCCCGTCTTTAGAGACATTAGTCTTTAAAAGATGACCATGATATTTTGTGTTTATTCTTTTATTCACTTTTTCATTCATCTCTTTATCTATTATACTATGAATGGTATTTAAAATAGCTTTGTTCATGTAATAGCATGTTCATCTTTATAATATGTTTTAAAAGTAACAATACATATTCACCTTTATACTGTCATGTTATTACCTCAATAAATTTTTAAAATTCTTACTATAGAAGAGACATAGTAATTCTAGTATGTATACACTTAATAACAAAGATTCAAAACATATAAAACAAAAATTGACAGAACCAAAGGAAAAAAGACAATTTTAATATATATTAAATATATGAGATAAATATTTTAATAACCCTCTTTCTACTGAAAGAAACAAGTGGGGAAAAAAAATCAGTGTTGGGTATGGGAAATTTGAACAACATTATCAGTCACCTTAACCTAATTGATATTTATAGAACACTATATCCAATAACCACATAATACATACTCTTTTCAAGTGCACATGGAACTGTCAATAGTAGAACACATGCAGGGCTATAAAATGTCTAATACATTTTAATGGATTAAAATAATTCAGAGTATGTTTCCAGAACATAACAGCATTAAACTAGAAATCCATAATAAACTCTCTAGGAAATTCATCAAAACTTGAAAATGAAACACACTTCTTTTTTTTTTTTAATTTTGTTTTTATTCTTTGCCCAAGGGTTACAGGTCTGTGTGAAACACACTTCTTAAAAACCATTAAAAAAAGAAATAAAAGTAGAAAATATTTTGAATTGAGTAACAATAAATACATATGGATGTGTGGAATGCATTTAAACAGCTCTTAGACTTGAGTGATATATTAGAAGTGAAGAATGAGATAAAATCAGTTACTTACGCTTCCACCATAAGTAATTAGATAAAAAATAACAAATTACATTCAAAATAAGTAGAAAAAAATAATTAAGATGAGAGCAAATATCAATATAATAGGCAAGAGCAAAGAGTAAATAAAGACAAAAGTTAACTTTTTGAAGTACTTATAAAATTGATGAACGTTTAACTAGGCTGATGGAGGAAAAAAAGAAAATATAAGGAATAAGATAGGATAGCTCTATAGATCCTGTAGATGTCAGAAAAACAATAAAAGGATGCTATATACAACTGTATGCCAAAAATTGTGATGACTTAAAATATTTGTGATGACATAGATGAAACTGAAACATGCCTTAGAACTAGAATTTTTCACAAAGAAAGCTACAGGGACAGATGGTTTTACTGGTAAATTCTATTAATAGTTGAGAAAGAATAATATCAATCTTATTCAGGCTCTTTCCAAAAATAGCAAAGAAGATATTTCCCAAATCACTTATTGTATCCAGGATTATTCTAATATAAAACTCAAATGAGATGTGAGAAAGAAAATTATAGACCAGTATGCTCTATGAACATAAATGAACAAATCCTTAAAAAATGTTAGCAAATCGAGAGAGCGGCAAGATGGTGGAGGAGTAGGAGACTGATTATCATCAGGTCCCAGGAATTCACCCAGAGAACTATCAAACCATTCTGAACACCTACAAATTCTACCGGAGATCGAAGAGAAGAAGAGCAGCAATTCTAGGAACAGAAAATTGACCACTTTCTGGAAGGTAGGCCATGCGGAGAAGTGAATCTGAGGCGACGGGAAGATAGACCCCGGGGGGAGGGGCCGGCTGCTGGCAAGGGAGCTAGCAGCGGAGCACAGACTCGGAACTGTGAGAAGTCGGCTCCACTGAGGGACGTCGCCCCAGAGACCAAGCGGGGGGTGAAGCCCCTGCAGGGACAGTGTGGTCTCAGGACCCACGGGGACACAAAAAGACCAGGGGTGTCTGAGCGCGACCGAGCTCCCAGGTCTCAGAAGCCGGCGGGAGAGACGGAGCTGAGCTGAGGTGTCTCTCAGCTCGGGGTTACCTTGGGCTGGGATCTGAAGCTCAGCCGGGCCACTGATCTGTGAGCGGGGACCCCACGGGCGGCAGACCCGGAGAGACTCACCTTCCTCCTCCGGGAGCAGCAGTGCGGGAGCGGCTGCAGGATCTGCCGGGTTTGGAGATTCTAAGCGGGGCCGCGCCAGAGATAGAGACACTCAGTCACAGGCCGGGTGAGCTCGGAGCGCGGCCGGAGACCAGGAGACGGGAGGGACTGCTTTTCTCTGAGGCGGGCTGAGGGCTGAGGCCCCAGGCTCGCGGCTCCTCCGGGTCGGAGACTGGGAGCCGCCATTTTCAGTCCCGTCCTCCAACGAGGTACGGAAAGCGTTCAGGGAACAAAAGCTCCTGAGAGCGAACCCGAGCTGATTACTTAGCCTGGCCCCTGGCGAGGGCGGTGGGAATCCGCCTCGGGCAGAGACACTTGAGAATCATAGCAACAGGCCCCTCCCCCAGAAGACCAAGAGAAACAAACAAACAAACCATCCAGTCAAAGTCAAGTTCAAGACGGCTAAGCGTTGCGGAACCCCAGAACTACGGAAAAGCAACGGAGACAATTCATGGCTTTTTCCCCATGATTCTTCAGTCGTTCAAAGTTCATTGATTTTTTTTTCTCTTTGAAATTTTTTCTTACTTTTTTCTTTTAAAATTTTTCCCTTTTCCTATTTTAACGTTCTTAACTCTTATATCGTATCAACACTTTTTATTCTCTTTTTTTAAAATTTTCATTGTTATAATCATATTTTATCCCTTCATTGTTTTTAACCTTATTTTTTTGGATACTTATAGGGTCTGTTCAATTCACCAATCTAATAGAGATAGAGATAGATAGCGATAGAGATAGATATAGATATGGAGTCATAGACATAGATATAGAAACAGAAATAGATAATATAGATACAGGATTTTGTTTTATTCATTTTTGTTTAGTTTTTGTATGATTTTGGGTTTTTGGGTTTTTGTTTGTTTGTTTGTTTGTTAGTTTTTGGATTTGGTTTTTTTTTTTTTTTTTTTTTTGTTTTTTGTTTTTTTGTTTTTTTGTTTTTTTCCCCTCTTACTTTTCTACCCAGTTCCAGGTCTCTTCTGAGTAGGTTAGTGTATATTTCTCTGGGGTCATCGCTACCCCTTAGTATTTAGTTCTCTCATCCATCTATTCCTATCTGCATAAAATGACAAGGCGGAAAAAATCAACACAAAAAAAAGAACAAGAGCCAGTAATGACGGCTAGGGACCTAATCAATGCGGACATTAGTAATATGACAGAACCAGAGTTCAGAATGACGATTCTTAAGGTGCTGGCTGGGCTTGAAAAAAAAATGGAAGAAAATAGAGAAGCTGTCTCTAAAGAAATAAAAGACCTTTCTGGAGAAATAAAAGAACTAAAATCTAACCAAGCTGAAATCAAAAAAGCTATTAATGAGGTGCAATTGAAAATGGAGGCTCTTACTGCTAGGATAAATGAAGCCGAAGATAGGATTAGTGATTTAGAAGACAAAATGTCAGAGAAAAAAGAAGAGGATGAAAAGAGAGACAAACAACTACTGGACCATGAGGAGCGAATTCGAGAGATAAGTGATGCCATAAGACGAAACAATATTAGAATAATTGGGATCCCAGAAGAGGACGAGATTGAGAGAGGGCCAGAAGGTATATTGGAGCAGATCTTAATACAGAATTTCCCTAATCTGGCAAAGGGAACAAGCATCAAAATCCAGGAGGCACAGAGAAGCCCCCCCAAAATTAATAAAAATAGGTCCACACCCCGTCATCTAATAGTAAAACTTACAAGTCTTAGTGACAAAGAGAAAATCCTGAAAGCAGCTCGGGACAAGAGGTCTATAACATACAATGGTAGAAATATTAGATTGTCAGCAGACCTATCCACAGAGACCTGGCAGGCCAGAAAGAGCTGGCATGATGTATTCAGAGCACTAAATGAGAAAAATCTGCAGCCAAGAATACTATATCCAGCTAGGCTCTCACTGAAAATAGAAGGAGAGATAAAAATCTTCCAGGACAAACAAAAACTCAAGGAATTTGCAAACACCAAGCCAGCCCTACAGGAAATATTGAAAGGGGTCCTCTAAGCAAAGAGACCTTAAAGAAACATAGACCAGAAAGGAAGAAACACAATATACAGTAACAGTCACCTTACAGGCAATACAATGGCTCTAAATGTATATCTCTCAATAGTTACTCTGAATGTAAATGGACTAAATGCCCCAACTAAAAGACACAGGGTATCAGAATGGATAAAAAAACAAGACCCATCGATATGCTGTCTACAAGAAACTCATCTTACACGCAAAGACACCTCCAGATTTAAAGTGAGGGGATGGAAAACAATTTACCATGCCAATGGACAGCAAAAGAAAGCTGGAGTGGCAATCCTTATATCAGATAAACTAGACTTTAAGGCAAAGAATATCATAAGAGATGAAGAAGGACACTATATCATACTAAAAGGATCTGTCCAACAAGAAGATCTAACAATCATAAATATCTATGCCCCTAACATGGGAGCAGCCAATTATATAAACCAATTAATAACAAAATCAAAGAAACACATTGACAAGAATACAATATTAGTAGGGGACTTGAACACCCCCCTTACTGAAATGGACAGATCATCAAAGCAAAAGATCAACAAGGAAATAAAGGCTTTAAATGACACCCTGGACCAGTTGGACATCACAGATATATTCAGAACATTCCATCCCAAAACAACAGAATACACATTCTTCTCCAGTGCACATGGAACATTCTCCAGAATAGACCATATTCTGGGTCACAAATCAGGTCTCAACAGGTACCAAAAGATTGGGATCATTCCCTGCATATTTTCAGACCATAATGCTCTGAAACTAGAACTCAACCACAAAAGGAAAGTTGGAAAGACCTCAAATACATGGAGGCTGAAGAACACCCTACTCAAGAATGAATGGGTCAACCAGGAAATTAAAGAAGAATTAAAAAAATTCATGGAAACAAATGAAAATGAAAACACAACTGTTCAAAATCTTTGGGATACAGCAAAAGCAGTCCTAAGAGGAAAGTATATAGCAATACAAGCCTTTCTCAAGAAACAAGAAAGGTCTCAAGTACACAACCTAACTCTACACCTACAAAAGCTAGAGAAAGAACAGCAAAGAAAGGCTACACCCAGCAGGAGAAGAGAAATCATAAAGATCAGAGCAGAAATCAATGAAATAGAAACCAAAAGAACAGTGGAACAAATCAATGAAACTAGGAGCTGGTTCTTTGAAAGAATTAATAAGATTGATAAACCCCTGGCCAGACTTATCCAAAAGAAAAGAGAAAGGACTCAAATTAATAAAATCATGAATGAAAGAGGAGAGATCACAACCAACACCAAAGAAATACAAACAATTCTAAGAACATATTATGAGCAACTCTACACCAGCAAATTTGACAATCTGGAAGAAATGGATGCATTCTTAGAGAAATATAAACTACCAAAACTGAACCAGGAAGAAACTGAAGACCTGAATAGACCCATCACCAGTAAGGAGATTGAAGCAGTCATCAAAAATCTCCCAACGAACAAGAGCCCAGGGCCAGACGGCTTCCCAGGGGAATTCTACCAAACATTTAAAGAAGAATTAATACCTATTCTCCTGAAACTGTTCCAAAAAATAGAATTGGAAGGAAAACTTCCAAACTCCTTTTATGAGGCCAGCATTACCTTGATCCCCAAACCAGGCAAAGACCCCATCAAGAAGGAGAATTACAGACCAATATCTTTGATGAATACGGATGCAAAAATCCTCAACAAAATACTAGCCAATAGGATCCAGCAGCACATAAAAAGGATTATTCACCACGACCAAGTGGGATTTATTCCTGGGATGCAAGGTTGGTTTAACATTCGCAAATCAATCAATGTGATACAAGACATTAATAAAAGAAAGAACAAGAACCATATGATCCTCTCAATAGATGCTGAAAAAGCATTTGACAAAGTACAGCACCCTTTCTTAATCAAAACTCTTCATAGTGTAGGCATAGAGGGTACATACCTCAATATCATCAAAGCCATCTACGAAAAACCCACAGCGAATATCATTCTCAATGGAGAAAAACTGAGAGCTTTTCCCCTAAAGTCAGGAACACGGCAAGGCTGTCCACTATCACCACTGCTATTCAACATAGTACTAGAAGTCCTAGCCTCAGCAATCAGACAACAAAAAGAAATAAAAGGCATCCAAATCGGCAAGGAAGAGGTCAAACTCTCACTCTTTGCAGATGATATGATACTTTATGTGGAAAACCCAAAGGACTCCACTCCAAAACTGCTAGCACTCATACAGGAATTCAGTCAAGTGTCAGGATATAAAATCAATGCACAGAAATCAGTTGCATTTCTATATACCAACAACAAAACAGAAGAAAGAGAAATTAAAGAGTCAATCCCATTTACAATTGCACCCAAAACCATAAGATACCTAGGAATAAACCTAACCAAAGAGGCAAAGAATCTGTATTCAGAAAACTATAAAGTACTCATGAAAGAAATTGAGGAAGACACAAAGAAGTGGAAAAACATTCCATGCTCATGGATGGGTAGAATAAATATTGTGAAAATGTCTATGCTACCTAGAGCAATCTACACATTTAATGCAATCCCCATCAAAATACCAGCAATTTACTTCAAAGAAATGGAACAAATAATCCTAAAATTTATATGGAACCAGAAAAGACCCCGAATAGCCAAAGGAATGTTGAAAAAAAAAAGCAAAGTTGGCGGCATCACAATTCCAGATTTCAAGCTCTATTACAAAGCCGTCATCATCAAGACAGTATGGTACTGGCACAAAAACAGACACATAGACCAGTGGAACAGAATAGAGAACCCAAAAATGGACCCTCAACTCTATGGTCAACTAATCTTCGACAAAGCAGGAAAGAATGTCCAGTGGGAAAAAGACAGTCTCTTCAACAAATGGTGTTGGGAAAACTGGTCAGCCACATGCAGAAAAATGAAACTGGATCATTTCCTGACACCACACACAAAAATAGACTCAAAATGGATAAAAGACCTCAATGTGAGAAAGGAATCCATCAAAATCCTCGAGGAGAACACAGGCAGCAACCTCTTCGACCTCAACCGCAGCAACTTCTTCCTAGGAACCTCACCAAAGGCAAGGGAAGCAAGGGCAAAAATGAACTATTGGGACTTCATCAAGATTAAAAGCTTTTGCACAGCAAAGGAAACAGTCAACAAAACCAAAAGACAACTGACAGAATGGGAGAAGATATTTGCAAATGACATATCAGATAAAGGGCTAGTATCCAAAATCTATAAAGAGCTTCTCAAACTCAACACCCATAAAACAAATAACCCAGTCAAGAAATGGGCAGAAGACATGAACAGACATTTCTCCAAAGAAGACATCCAAATGGCCAACAGACACATGAGAAAGTGCTCAACATCACTCGGCATCAGAGAAATACAAATTAAAACCACAGCGAGATACCACCTTACACCAGTCAGAATGGCTAAAATCAACAAGTCAGGAAATGACAGATGTTGGCGAGGTTGCGGAGAAAGGGGAACCCTCCTACACTGTTGGTGGGAATGCAAACTGGTGCAGCCACTCTGGAAAACAGTATGGAGATTCCTCAAAAAGTTGAAAATGGAGCTACCCTACGACCCAGCAATCGCACTACTGGGTATTTATCCTAAAGACACAAAGGTAGTGTTCCTCAGGGGCACGTGCACCCGAATGTTTATAGCAGCAATGTCCACAATAGCCAAACTATGGAAAGAACCTAGATGTCCATCAACAGATGAATGGATAAAGAAGATGTGGTATATATATACAATGGAATATTATGCAGCTATCAAAAGAAACGAAATCTTGCCATTCGCAACGACATGGATGGAACTGGAGGGTATTATGCTGAGCGAAATAAGTCAATCAGAGAAAGACAATTATCATATGATCTCTCTGATATGAGGAACTTGAGGGGCAGGGTGGGGGGTTGTGGGGGGTAGGGAGGGAAAAATAATGAAACAAGATGGGATGGGGAAGGAGACAAACCATAAGAGACTTCTAATCTCATAAAACAAACTGAGGGTTACTGGGGGGTGGGAGGGTAGGGATAGGGTGGATGGGTTATGGACATTGGGGAGGGTTTGTGCTTTGGTGAATGCTGTGAAAGATGTAAGCCTGATGATTCACAGACCTGTACCCCTTGGGCAAAGAATAAAAATAAAATTAAAAAAATAAATAAATAAATAAAAAATAAAAAAATATTTAAAAATGAAAAAAAAAATGTTAGCAAATCAAAATCACCAATATAGGGGCGCCTGGGTGGCTCAGTGGGTTAAAGCCTCTGCCTTCGGCTCAGGTCATGATCCCAGGGTCCTGGGATCGAGGCCCGCATCGGGCTCCCCGCTCAGCAGGGAGCCTGCTTCCTCCTCCTCTCTCTCTCTGCTTGCCTCTCTGTCTACTTGTAATCTGTCAAATAAAAAAAAAAAATCACCAATATATAAAAATGATAAAGCAATACGGCACAGTGGTAATTATCTCACAAGATATTATGTTGGTTCAGCTTTTTAAAAAAAATCCATTTACCACACTGGCAGAGTATAGGAGAAAAATATGTAATAACCTCAATGGATACAGAAAAGCATCCATTCTTAATAAATACTCTCAGAAAACTAGAAAGGGGAAGAAATTTCCTGATAAAGAGCATCTATGAAGTCTATGAAAAGCTGATAGCCATCATCATACCTGATGTTGTATTGAAGGTTTTTCCCTTCAGCTTGGAAACATAGCCAGGGTGTATGATCTCATTATTTCTACTCAACATTGTTCTGGAGTTCCTAGCCAATTAAAGGCCACTTTAATGTGAAAAAGAAAAAAAAATTGCACACACATTAGAACAGAAGACATAAACTATATTTATTTATTTATGAAGAGAAAACAAATTTGTGTAGAAAGTGCTAAGAAAGACACATGAAAATGAATACAATTAATAAGTGAGGTTAGCACATCCTCAGGATGTACAAGACAACCATTATCTTTTTCATTTTCTAGCATCAAAGAATTAGAAAATGAAATCTTTATTTTATTTTATTTATTTATTTTAAAGATTTTATTTATTTATTTGACAGAGAGATAGAGAGCACAAGGAGGCTGAGAGAGAAACAGGCTCCCCGCCGAGCAGGGAGCCCGATGCAGGACTCGATCCCAGGACCCTGGGATCATGACCTGAGCCTAAGGCAGCTGCTCAACCGACTGAGCCACCCAGGCACCCAGAAAATGAAATATTTTAAGGAGTAGGAATGTGGCAGGAGAGTAGGAGGACCCTATGCTGTCTCTTCCCATGAATACAACTAGGTAACTATGAAATCATCCTAAATACCCCAGAAATTGCCTCGAAGACTGGTAGAACAAACTCCACAGTTAAAGGTAGAGAAGAGGCCACGCTGAAGAAGGTAGGAAATGTGTAGACATTGTTTGGGAGAGAGACAAATCATGGCTACTGTGGTGGGGAAGGAATCATGGCCACAGAAAGGAGCAAGAGACAGACTAGCACATGGGGGAGTATATAAGGAATATGAATCACCATAGCAATTGGCTCGAAAAGTAAGAGGGGCTGAATTTTGTGTTTTTGCAACCAGCAGGGCTTAAATTCTGGAGTTTTAAAAGTCAGTGTGCTCAGCTCTGGGAGAGGTCAAAGGGCATTGGGGCTGCTCTTAGAGAGAAGGGGAAAATAGCCTGGGAACACAGAGCATGGAAACAGTGCTCTGAGGAACTCCTGGCGGCAAGGACTTGGGAGTTTATTTGCTCATCTCAGAGTGTGTCCCAGAGAGTGTTCACAGAGAGACCCCTCTGGGAACAAAGGAACTAACTAGTGCCATTCCCCTCCTCCACCCCTCACTATAAGCACAGGGCCACCTGTGTGAACCAGCACAGCACCAACAATCACTACCCAACTTACTTACATCAAGTCCTGCCCCGCATGCTACAATGGAATCACTCCTCCCTGTCACACTTGCCTCAGTCCCAGTGCAGTGGGCCACTTCCTCCAGAAGACCAGCACAAACCTCTGCTCACACCGTGTCTCCTGACACCGGACTTTTGTGAAGCCTGCTCCCTCCTCTCTCTCTGCCTGCCTCTCTGCCTACTTGTGATCTCTCTCTGTCAAATAAATAAATAAAATCTTTAAAAAAACAAACAAACAAAAACCAACCAAACAAAAAAAACCAAACAGACCTGAGCATACCTAGTTAAAACACACCACATTCAAGATAGGGACCAAACACTGCCCATGATAGGCAAAGATAGCCTCTGCAGACATCTAGCCTGAAGGATAAAGTAGCCAGGACAAAACAGCAGAGCACATGCAGACAGAGTGGAGACACTCCTGGAAGAGCCAGGCATTAGGGAACTGAGGCAACTACACATCAGGGCAGCCCAGTACCTCTTCTTCATAAAGCCATTACCCTCGAGAACAGGAGACAGCTGACTTTCCTAACACAGAGAAACAGGCACAAAGACTTAGCTCAAATGAGAAGACAGAGAAATATATCCGAAATGAAAGAACAGGATAAGACCACAGCTGGAAATCTAAGCAAAACTTACATAAGTAACATGTCTGATGGTGAATTTAAAGCAGCGATCTTAAGGATATTCACTGACTTGAGAAAAGAGTGAAAGATATCAGCATGATTCTTTTTTTTTTTCTTAACACAGAGGTAAGGAATAACATAGCAGAGATAAAGGGCTTAATAAATGAAATAAGAAACATGCTTGATTGAAATAACAGGAGGGTGGAAGAAACAGAGGAATGAATTAATAACCTAAAAGACAGAATAATGGAATGCAATTAAGCTGAAAAAAAGAAAGAAAGAAGAATTATTCAAAATGAGAATAAACTTAGGGAACTCCATGACTCCATCAAACATAATATTCATATTATAGCAGTCACAGAAGAAGAGAGAGAAAAGGGGGCAGAAAATTTGTTTGAAAAAATAATAGCTGACGAATTCCCTAATCTGGAGAAGGTAACAGACATCCAGATCTAAGAGGCACAGAGAATTCCATCAAAATCAACAAAAGCAGGCCAACATCAAAACATATTGTAATTAAATTGACAAAATATATGATCAAGAAAAAAATTTAAAAACAAGACAAAAGAACAGTTACATGTAAGAGAAAACCCCATAAGGCTAGCAGAGAGTGACATTATATATTCAAAGGGCTGAATGAGAAAAAATTGTAGCCAAAAATACTCTATCTAGTAAGGCTATCATTCAGAATAGAAGGAGAGATAAAGAATTTTCCAGACAAACAAAAGCTAATGGAATTCATGGCTACTAAACTAGCCCCACAAGAAATACTAAAGGAGACTCTTGAGTGGAAATGAAATACCGAAAGTGAAAGGATGAGGTAGGAAACATAAAAGCATTAAAAATGAATATTTCTATAAAAAAACTGGTCAAGGAACTCACAAAATAAAAGGATATAAAATATAACAACATATACATAAGACATGGAGAGAAGAGGAGAAAAGAATGGGTTCAAACTTAAATGTCCATCAACTTAATATACACTACTATATGTACAGGTTATATACAAACCTATGGTAACCACATATCAAAACCACTGATAAATTTGTGAAAAGCAAAGAGAAAGTAATTCAAATATATTACTAAAGAAAAGCAGTAAACTATGAGAGAGAGAGAAAGGAAAGAAAGGATAAGGGATTAGAGAAAATCTTCAGAAACAACCACAAAACAAATAATAAAATGGTAATAAATACATGTATATCAATAATTACTTTGAATGTAAATGGACTAAATGCTCCAACAAAAAACATAGGGTGACAGAATGGATAAGAAAACCAAGACCTAAAACTGCTCTAAAAAATAAACTCTATTAATTTAAAAAGAAAAAAAAAAAGAAAAGAAAACCAAGACCCATATGCTGTATACACTGCCTAAGAGACTAAAGACCTAAAGACACATGCAGATTGAAAGTGAGGGATTGGAGAAATGTCTATCATGCAAACGGATGTCAAAAGAAAGTCAGAGTAGCAATACAGGAGAAATGGGCTTTAAAACAAACACTATAACAAGAGACAAAGAAGGACATTGGAGGGGACAATCCTACAAGAAAAAATAACTGTAAATTTTATGCACCAAAATATATGAAATAGTTAATAACAAACATAAAAGAACTAATCAATAATAATTCAATAAGAGTAGGAGAATTTAATACACCACTTATATCAATGGACAGATCATCTCAACAGAATATCAATAAGGAAACAATGACTTTGAATGACACACTGTAACAGACAGATCTAACAGATATATTCACAACATTCCATCCTAAAACAGCAGAATACACATTCTTTTCAAGTGCACATGGAACATTCTCCAGAATAAATCACGTATTGGGCCACAAAACAGATTTCAACAAATTCAAGAGGATCAAAGTCATACAGTGTATACTTTCTGACCACAACACCATGAAACTAGAAGTCAAGCACAAGAAAAGTCTGGAAAGATCACAAATACATGGAGGTTAAATAAAATGCTGCTAACAATGAATAGGTCAGCTAGGAAATAAAAGAAGAAATAAAAAAGTACACGGAAACATAATAAAATGAAAAGACATGGTCCAAAACATCTGGGATGCAGTGATATCAGTTCTAAGAGGGAAGTTTATAGCAATACAGACCTACCTCAAGAAGCAAGAAAAATCTCAAACAACTTAACCTTACACCTAAAGAAGTGAGGAAGAGGAGAACAAAAAAACCTAAAACAAGTGGAAGGAAGGAAATGATAAAGATTAGAGCAGATATAAATGACATAGAAACTAAAAGACAATAGAACAGAAGAATGAAACCAGGACCTCATTCTTGGAAAAATCAATAAAATTGATAAACTCCTAGCTAGACTTAAGAAGTAAAAAAGAAAAAGGACTTAAATAAATAAAATATGGAATGAGAGAGAAATAACAATCCACACCACTGAAATACAAACAATTGTAAGAGAATATTATAAAAACTATATGCTAACAAATTGCCTAGAAGAAATTAATAAATTCTTAGAAATGTATAAACTACCAAATCTGAAACAGGAAGAAATAGAAAATTTGAGCAGACTGATAACCAGTAGTCGATATTCAAAAAACTCCCAATAAACAAAAGTCCAGGACCAGATGGCTTCATATGCAAATTCTACTGAACATTTAAACAAGAGTTAATACCTATTCTTGCCAAATTCTTCCAAAAAATAGAAAAGGATGGAAAACCTCCAAATTCAGTGTATGAGGCCAGCATTACCCTGATACCAAAACCAGATAAAGACACTACTACATAAGAGAACTACAGGGCAATATCCTTGAGGTATATAGATTAAAAAATTCCCAACAAAAGAGTAGCAAACAAAATTCAACAATACATTAAAAAATCATTCACTACCATCAAGTGGGATTTATTCCTGGGTAGCAACTGTGGTTCAATATTTTCAAGTCAATGAGATACATCACATCAATAAGAGAAAGGATAAGAACCATACAGTCATTTCAATAAATGCAGAAAAAGTCCTTGACAAAGTACAACATCCATTCATGATAAAAACCCTCAACAAAGTAGGCATAGTGGGAACATGTCTCAACATAATGAAAGCCATAAATGGTCACAGCTAACATCATCCTTAGTGGAGAAAAACTGAGAGTTTTTCCTCTACAGTCAAGAACAAAATAAGGATGTCCACTCTCACCACTTTTACTCAACACAGTATTGGAAGTCCTAGTCACAGCCATCACAAACAAAAAGAAATAAATGTCACCTAAATTCAATAGGGAAGAAGTAAAGCTTTCAGTATTTGCAGATGACATGATATTATTTATAGAAAACCTGAAATATTCCACCCAAAAACTGCTAGAACTGATAACTTTCATAAAGTCATAGGATAAAAAATCAGTGTACAGAAATCCATTGCATTTCTGTACACTAATAATAAAGTAGTTGAAAGGGAAATTAAGAAAACAATCCCATTTACAACTGTGCCCCAAATAATAAGATACATAGGAATAACCTAACCAAAGAGGTAAAGGGTCTGTACTGTGAAAACTATAAAACACTGATGTAAGAAATTGAAGATGAAACAAAGAAATGGAAAGATATTCCATGCTCATGGATTGGAAGTACAAATATTGTTAAAATGTCTATGCTATCCAAAGCAATCTACACATTTAAAGCAATTGTTATCAAAATACCAACAGAATTTTTCATAGAACTAGAATAAAGAATCCTAAAATTTTTAGGGAACCACAAAAGGCTCCAAATATCCAAAGCAATCTTGAAAAGGAAAAGCAAAGCTGGAGATACCACAATTCTGGACTTCAAGTTATATTACAAAGCTCTAGTAATCAAAACAATATGGTACTGGCACAAAAACAGACAAGACACATCACATCAATAGAACAGAATAGAAAACCCAGAAATAAACCCACAACTATATGTTCAATTATTCTTCAACAAAGCAGGAAAGAATATCTAATGGGAATATCTAATGGGATCTAACATCTAATGTTGAATCTCTTCAACAAATGGTGTTGGGAAAATTGTGCAGCAGCATGCAAAAGAATGAAACTGGACTCCTTTTTACATCATACATAAAAGTAACTTCAAAATGGATTAAAGATTTAAATGTGAAAGCTTAAACCTTGCATGGAGCACTGGGTATGGTGGGTAAACAATGAATCTTGGATCACTAAAAAAAATAAAGAAAAAAAAAATAAAATAGGGGCACCTGGGTGGCTTAGTGGGTTAAAGCCTCTGCCTTCAGCTCAGGTCATGATCTCAGAGTCCTGGGATCAAGCCCTGCATTGGGCTCCCTGCTCAGTGGGGAGCCCGCTTCCTCCTCTCTCTCTGCCTGCCTCTCTGCCTAATTGTGATCTCTCTCTGTCAAATACATAAAAAAAAACTTAAAAAATTTTTAAAAAATTAAAGAAAGCTTAAAGCATCAAAATCCTAGAAGGGAACACAGCAGAAACTTCTTTGACATTGGCTATAGGTCTCCTGAAGCAAGAATAACAAAAGCAAGAATAAACTTTTGGATCTACACCAAAATAAAAACTGCACAGCAAAGGAAATCATGAATAAAACTAAAAGGCAACCTACAGAATGGGAGAAGATATTTGCAAATAACATCGCTGGTAAAGGGTTAATATCTAGAACATATAAAGAACTTACATAACTCAACATCCAAAAAACAAATAATCCAATTAAAAATGGGCAGAAGGACACCTGTCAGAATGGCTAAAATCAACAACACAAGAAACAACTGATGTTGGCAAAGATGTGGAGAAAAAGGAACATTCACACACTGTAGGTGGGAATGCAAACTGGTGCAGTCACCCTGGAAAACAGTATGGAGGTTCAAGAAAAAGTTTAAAATAGAACTACACTACAATCCAGCAATCTCCCTACTAGGTATTTCCTCAAGAATACAAAAACACTAATTCAAAGGGATACATGCACCTCTTTGTTTATAGCAGCATTACTTACAATAGCCAAGATATGGAAGCAGGCCAAATGTCCTTTGATTGATGAATGGACAAAGAAGTGGTATATATATATGTGTGGAATATTATTCAGGCATAAAAGAAATGAAATCTTGCCATTTTCAATGACATGGATGGAGCTAAGAAGTGTAATGCAAAGTGAAATAAGTCAGTCAGAGAAGGACAAATGCCATATGATTTCACTCATATGTGGAATTTAAGAAACAGAACGAATGAGCAGAGGGAGAAAAGAGAGAGAGAGAGGGAGAAAAGACAGAGAGAGAGAGAAATCAAGAAATAAACTCTTAACTATAGAAAACATTGGGATGCCTGGGAGGCTGAGTCAATTAAGTGTCCAACTCTTGATTTCAGCTCAGGTCATGATCTCAGGGTTATGAGATTGAGCCCCATGTCAAGATTTTCTCTCTCCCTCTCCCTCTGCCCTTCTCAGCCCCTCTCCAAAACAAAACAAAAACTGGATGGTTATTGGAGGGGAGGTGTGTGGGGGGATGGATGAAATAAATGGTGGGGGTTAAAGAGTACACTTATTGTGATGAGTGCTGGGCATGTATGGAATTGTTGAATCATTGTACTGTACAGCTGATACTAATATAACATTGTATGTTAATCAGCTGGAATTAAAGTAAAAACTTGAAAAGTAAAAAAAGAAAAAATGAAATATTTAAAAATCACTTCTATAGCATGGAAGAAAATATAAAATACTAGGAATGAATTTAATGAAGAGAATGCAAGGCCTCCTTATTGATAACTAAAAAAAACTTGCAGAGAAAAACAAAAAGAAACCTAAATGAATGGAGAGACATACTATGAATTGGAAGATTAGATTTTATGAATTGGAATATTCAATTTTGTTCAGATTTCAACTCTTTCCTAATTGATCTATAGATTTAACATAATTCTGGTAATGCAGCAGTGTTTTTACATAGAAGTGGGCAATCTGAATCTAAAATTTATGTGGAAATGTAATGGATCTAAAAGAGTGAAAAAAAAAGCTTTGAAAAAGGATGTTTGAAGATTTACACTACCTGATTTTAAGACCTACTATAAAGCTACAGTAATTAAGACTCTGTTTTATTTGCAGGATGATCAATAGAACTGAATAGAGTCCAGAAATAGGTCCACAGATGTACAGACAATTGATTTCTGACAAAGTTGCCAGGTTAATTCAACAAGGAAAGGATAGTCTTTTGAACAAATTGTGTTGGATCAGTTGGATACCCACATGAAAAAAATTGAACTTTGATCTCTACTTCTCACAATACACAAAAATTAATTCAAGGTAGTTCATAGACCTACATATAAAGGTGAAACTTAAAATACTTCTAGAAAAAAAGACTTTTTGACTTTGAGACAGGCAATGTTCTTTTAGACATTATATAGAAAGCATTGACCATGAAACAAAAAATGATAAGTTGAACTTTATCAAAATTTAAAACTGTTTTTCAAAAATGTACTGGACTGTTTAATGGTCACAACTTCCTTTTCTCCTAATACGCCCATCCCTTTGCAATATGACTTTGCCATTTCTCACATCCAGAGACAGAGCCTTTTTCTTAGTTCCCTTGAATGAAGCCTTGTCTTGTGACTTGCTTGGAACAGAAGAATGTGGCAGAAGTGATGTTTTGCAAGTTCCAGAGCCTAGATCTCAAACCTTGTAGCTTCTACCTTTGCTCTCCGCAACAGTGCATTGAGGTTGCCATGTAAGGAAGTCAGTCTAGCCTAGTGGAGGATAAGAAGTCATGTGGGGGAGAACCAGAGTTCCTCAGAAGCCAATTACAGCTTCCAAACATGTGCACGAGGACATCTTGAACCTTGCAGCCCAGTTGACCCTCGAGCTGAATCAAGCTTTGTAAATAATCCCAGACTAAACCACATGACAATGTGTGTAAACCATGGAATTGAGAAATAATCAATCATCATTGTTTTAAACTACAAAGTTTTGGGGTGTTTTGTTATACAGCAAAGGCTAAATTAAAGAGAAATTGGTACCTGGAGATGGGACGCTGTGTTATAAAACCCTAAAACATTGCCATTGGCTTGGGGACTGGGTGGCAGATGGAAGCAGGAAGGATGCAGAAAGAAACAGATAACGAAGATTGGAAGATCACAGGAAAGTTCCACTGGAGGCTGGAAAAAGACCCAAGTTATGTAATGGTGGAAACATTGGCAAAATTGTCATCTGTAGCAATTTAGAAGCTGGAAATGTATTTAATGAACTTGTGGGTGTGGATAAGGAGATTTCTAGGTACAATGAGGAAAGTATCAACTCATGTTTTATTTACACATGATAAGATACATGAGGGAGAAATGAACTAAAAAAGTAACTGGTTTCAAGGAGAAATTAAGACATGTATCAGGTTCAGTAATGGATAATATCCACCTGGAAATAAAACTAATTTGGAAAACAAAACGACAGTTTACCCTGAACAACCCAGGCATTGCACTGACCCCTCTACAGTCAAAAATCCATACATAACTTTTGATTCCTCAAAAACTTAACTACCAATAGTCTACTGTGACTGTAAGCTTTACTGATAACATAAACAGTCCATTAACACATATTTTGTATGTTGTACTGTATAATATACTTTGTTCTTGCAATAAAGTAAAAGAATATGTTATTAAGAAAATCATAAGGAAGAGAAAATATGTTTATACTACTATACTGTATTTATTAAAAAAATCCACATATAAGTGAACCCATGTAGTTCAAACCTGTGTTGTTCAAGGGTCAACCATATTTTTTCTTCCCATTCTCTCTCCCAGGGGAAGACTTAAAGTAGAAAAATCATGTCTGGGAAAAGTTTAAATTAAGGGTGTGGCTGTAAGACAGTGTTTTTAGGAGTTTGGAGCAATTTAAATGGTGCCTACAAGACCCTCTCAGTCTTCACAAAGGGCTGCTAAGGATCACAAAGCAGCCCCACACATGGCCTCTGTCAACGTTACAGATGTAGCTTTGGGGGCATTTAATGAATTCCAATCAAAATCATGGGGAGCCATAATTTTTAACAAGTTGTATTAGAAGAAACACCACCAGCTTTACAGAGACATGGTTCTTCCACTTCCTTGCATTCATCCTTTTGTCCCCTCTGAAGTGGTTCTGTACCTTCTACTCTATAGAAACTGCTCTCTTAGTGGATGACAGTCAGTGCCCCCCCAACTGCATATCGAATGGACTTTTTACTCCTTCTTTGTTCCCTTGAACTTTTTGGAGTATTTCAAAATACTCCCTTCCATTTCCTTGAAACTCTTCTCCCAGTCTGATACTACACAGTCCTACTTTTCCTTTGCTTCTCCAGTTGCTTCTTCTCTGAACTCTCTATGGTTTTTCTTCCTTTCTCGCTACACTAAATCTACTTCTCAGCCATCCTCTTTTCTTTCTCTATATTTATTTTCAGGGTAATCTCATACTAATCTATGGTTTAAATTTCATGTCTGTATGGATATTTACATCTGCATCTTCATAACCTCCCCTCATTTCAGAACTCTAGACCTTCCATTTCAACTACTTTTAAATCAGTGTCAGCCCTTTGAAGCTCAGCTCACTTAGGATAAGGCCTGAACCTTGCCATTGTATCTCCAGAGCCTCACACAGTGCCAGGCACAGTGTCTCACATAGAGTGGGTGTGGAATTTGGTGATTTCTTGGATGTTATGAGTGGTTAGGTGTTCAGTATGGCAATGATCCCTAATTTCTTATTTGGGTTACTGCAGAGATGACCAAATCTGTAGCACACACTCTAACCTGGAATTTAAAATGCTCCACAATCTGGCCACTCCTTAGCTTTCCAAAATGATCTCCAATTCTTCCCTTTAACCAAACATCTGCTTTTCATCTCCTGGGCATGCATCAGACAGTCCCACCTACTGAGCCACTCCTTCCATCTGGAATGCACTCCTTCTTCAACTTACCAATCAAAATCCTACCCATGCTTTAAGGCTCAACTCAAATAGCATTTTATACAATTAGAATAGTTTCTCCAATTACCCCAAGCAGAAAGACTTGTACCTCCAAGGACATATCAATCTTGTTATATGTGCTGATCATATAACATTCCTTCTTACTCGTGTTGTAGCCATTCGCATATATGTTTTATTATACCTATGAGACTTAAAGCTTTAAGAGGTAGAGATTGTGTTTCATTTATATTCTCAATCCCTCCAAGTACCTAGCCCATCATGTGACGTGTAATAAATGCTTAATAAATAATTATAAAATGGAAGAATAGAATAGAGATGAATGAATAATTGAAGGCAAGAAAGAATGAATGGATGAAGTCGTTGAGAATAACTGTTCCCCAGTTGCTTTTACATACATACCCTTCAGCAAGTTCTTAATAACTGTACTGAGTGTGCCAACACTGAATGAAGCATGTGTTCAAGAGAAAATAAGAGAACAAGAAATCAGCTTGTCAGAAGAACTATCAAAGTTTGGGCTAATTGATCCATGGTTCAAAGTTTGTGGCTGTTGGTCCCAGGTAGAACTCCTGTGCCAATTAGTAGAATAGACAGTAAAAGTAGAAGCCAAGTGAAATGTTTATACTTCTCCAGGCTCACTATATATAAATTATTAATGCTTCCTGATACTACATTTTCCCTGAATATATTTAAATGTGAATACACTGACAGAAGCAGAAAATGCATTTATATTTCCATTGCTCCAATAAATTAACATTTATAATATATAAATATAAATTAACATTTATAATATATTTCTGATTACCAAATAAATACTTTCATTGTAGAAAACTTATAAAGTGAAGAGAAGCACAAAAATGAAATTAAAATCACCTATAAGTGCTCCTTCTTGTGGTATAAATCAGTTAATGTATTGAAATCTATTATTTTAGGGATTTTTTTCTAATTATGGGATAATTGCATCTTCTAATTTGCTTTCTTTCTCTTAGTATACTTAGAATATTTTCTGTGATTAAACCCTTGTAATAGAATGTGACATTCAATGGTTGTTACGTGTTCCATAATATCCACATATCATATAGTCAATTTTTTATTGTGGGACATTTAGCTTGTTTTGAACATTTCATAATTATACATAAGTAACCGTGATAAACATCCTGTCCTCAAAGCTTTAGCACCTCTCTTATTATAATTATAGTAAATTCTAGTTGTGGAATTACTGGTTCAAAGAGTGTATACAATCTTATGGGTTTTCACACATACTGCCAGATTTTGTTTGCTTTGTTTTGCTTTTAAGAAATTTACACTCTCATCAACACTGTGTGAAATTTTCTATTTCCCCACAACCCCTTCAGCAGTTTTATAGTTAAACAGTTAGAGCTTATTGCTATTTAATTTACATCTATCTCTGTACTTGTTTGTTCAATTCCTTCCCATCTTACATAAGCTCTTTCTATTTCTTCCTTTGCACTTGATGGTTTATATCCTTTGTCTTTTGTTTTTGTATTGATGTTTGTAAGGCCTATTTATATATTATCATGATAATTTCCCAGTCTTTGTATGCTTGCGAACTTCATTTATGTTGATTTTTTAAAAATATAGACTACTTTCATTTTATGGTGTCTGATATATCATTCTTTTCCTTCATAAATTCTGTCCTTACATGTACACAGATTGATGTGCTTCTGCTTGTTCTTTTTGTATTTTAACCTCTTAATCAGCACACAGTTTATCCTGAAGATGGTGTGGAATGGAATTGCAATTTTATTTTTCTCCCCAAATAAGTAGGTAAAACTTCTAGGACTATTATTAAATAATTCCTTTATTTGAACAATTTTAATACCACTCTTACTGTATATTAAATTCTTACACATATTATTCTCTACTCTAGACTTTCTATTTTGTTTCATTTATCTGTTTATCTCTTCTAAGAGGACATTATGTTAGAATTATAAGGTGTATGGATATTTACTAAAGTAATCCATCCTTTTTCTTCTTCTTTCTAGGAGATTTGTTGGCTCTTCTCTATTATATATTTTTCCAGATAAACTTTTAAAGTGATTTATTCAAGTTCCAAAAAAGTCTTTTTAGGGTTTGTCTGGAAACTCATTAAGATTCATAAATTAAATAATGGTGAACTGATAGCTTGCAAAATCTTATGTCCCCATCCAGAAACCTGATTCTATTCCCACTATTCTTTAGTCAGTTAAGTTTTCTCACACATCAAGTAAATTTTTTAATTCCACTTATGACTAGGAATATCATTGTGTTGCTGTTATTATCATGAATGGAACCTTGATTCACTATATTTCTAACAGAATATTGCTGATTTATTGTGAAATAAATCAGTCAGAGAAGACAAATATCATATGATTTCCTTCATATGTGGACTTTAAGAAAAAAAACAGATGAACATAGGGGAAAGGAAGGAAAAATAAAATAAGATAAAATCAGAGAGGGAGGCAAACCATAAGAGACTCTTAACTCTAGGAAATAAACTGAGGGTTGCTGGAGGAGAGGTCGGTGGGGAGATGGGGTAACTGGGTGATGGCCATTAAGGAGGACATTTCGTGTAATGACCACTGGGTATTATATGCAACTGATGAATCACTAAGTTCTATCCCTGAAACTAATAATATAGTATATGTTAACCAAATTGAATTTAAGTAAATAATTTCAAAAAATAAGAATAGGATCATCTATACCCAAAACCTAATAGAAGCTGTTAGAACTAATAAAAGAGCTCAGCTGGATTTTGGCAATATTCTCCCATGACAGCAATAACCAAATCAAAAATAAATTAGGAAATAATATACTGTATGTTAATTAATTGATTTTAAATTTTAAAAAATTAAAAAAGAAAAAAATAAATGAGTACCCATGGTTAAAATTATTTTTTCTTCAATATGAACATTTTTCACCTGAAGTAAAATTCAGAATACAGGGTTCTAAAGGATATATATATATAAAGTATTCCATTCAAGAAAAATAGAATACACATTTTCTTTAAGTACACACAGAAGAATCCCTGGTTAAATCACATAAGAAGAGACATAAATATTACAAGTTGAAGAAGATTGAAATCATATGAAGTATATTTTCTGACCACAATGGTACAAAAATAAACATCAATAAAACAAAGCTGGAAAATCTACAATGTAAATATTAAATATTTAATATGCATATTTTAAACAATACGCTATTGCACAAAGGGCCAAATAAGAAATCAAGTGGCAAATCACAGTATATCTCAAAACAAAAGAAAAACACAATATTCCAAAATCTATGGGGTGCAAAAAAAGCAGGTGTTAGAGTGAAATTTATGATATAAATGCTTGTATTAAGAAAAAAGTTTCAAATAAACTTAACATTATACCACAGGGAACTAGAAAAAGAAGAAACTTAGCTGAAATTTAGCAGAGGAAGGAAATAACAAAGAAAATTTAGAAATCAATAAAATAGAGACCTGCATAAACAATAGCATAACATTGAAAGTAATAACCAGTTTTTCCAAAAGCAATAAACAAAATTGGCAATGCTTTAATTACGTTAACTAAGAAAAAAGGAGAGAAGACTTACAAACCAAAATGAGAAATGGAAAAGAAAATAATACAACAGATAACCACAGAAATAGATAGTGAGAACAGATTACTATAAACAATTATATACTAACCAATTAGATAATTTAGAAAAAAAGATAATTCCTTAAAAAGCACAAGTTACCAAGATTGAATCATGAGTCTCAAATCCAAGAAGAAATCTTTCTAGACCAGTAAAAAGAATGAAAATTGAATTAAGAATCAAAAATCTCCCAGCACAAAAAAACTCAAGACCACAAGGTTTCATTGGTGAATTCGACAAAGATTAAAAAAGTAATTAATGACAATATTTATCAAAATCTTATAAATAATGAAATAGAGGGAACACATTCAAAATCATTCCATGAGGCTGGTACTATTCTGATACTAAAGCAGGGTGAAAACAATATAAGAATGAAAAAGTCTAGTTTGTCTGATATAAGTATGGCTACTCTGACTTTCTTTTGACATCCATTTGTGTGATGAATGTTTTTGTACCACCTCACTTTCGATCTGCATGTCTAAATGAGTCTCTTGTACACAGCATATAGATGGGTCTTGTTTTTTGTTTTTTTGTGTGTGTTTTTTGTTTTGTTTTGTTTTGTTTTTACTAATTGTTACACCCTGTCTTTTGATTGAAATGTTTAGTCCATTTATATTCAAAGAAATTATTGATAGACATGTATTTACTGTCATTTCATTACTTGCTTTGTCATTGTTTCTGTAGCTTTTCCCTGATCCTTTCTTGTCTTTGTCATTTTTGGTCTCTCTTTTGCACTCAAAGGGTCCACTTTAATATTTCTTGCAGAGCTGGTTTAGTGGTCATGAACTCCTGTAGTTTTTGCTTGGGGAACTTTTTATCTCTTCTATTCTGAATGATAGCCTTGCTGAATAGAATATTCTTGGCTGCAGATTTTTCCCATTCAGCACTTTGAATATATCATGCCACTCCCTTTTGGCTTGCCAAGTTTCTCTTGAGAAATCTCCAGCTAGCCTTATGGGCTTTCCTTTGTTAAATTAAGGACAAGTTAAGGACTTCTTTTTGTCTTGCTGCTTTTAAGATTTTTTTCTTAATCACTATGTTTTGCAAATTTAATTACACCATGTCTTGGTGTTGGCCTGCTTTTGTTGATTTTGTGCCTCCTGGATCTGGATGTCTGTTTTCTTCCCAAATTAGGGAAGTTTTCTGCTATTATTTTTTGAAATAAATTTTCTGCCCCCTTTTCCCTCTCCTCTTTTTCTGACTCCTGTACTACTAATGTTATTACATTTGATGAAGTCACTGAGTTCCCTAAGTCTATTCTCACATCCCCTAATTCTTCTTTTCCTCTTTTGTTCAGCTTCATTATTTTCCATTATTTGTCTTCTAGGTCACTAATTCATTCTTCTGCTATTTCCAGTCTGCTGTTCATTGCATCAAGCTTGTTTTCAATCTTGTTTACTGCATTCTTCATCTCTGATTGATTCTTTCTTAGGTGTTCTATTTCTGTGGTAAGGGTCCTACTACTGCCTTCTATTCTTTTCTCAAGCCCAGTGAGTTTCTTCATAATTGTTGCTTTAAATTCTCCGTCAGGCATGTTACTTAGATCTCTTTCACTTAGATCTCTGGCCATTGCCTTATCTTGTTCTTTCACTTGGGTAAGTTCCTCCAGCTGGGTATTTTGTCTAAGTCTCTGCCTTCCTCTCTGTCTTAGAAAAGCCAGTTATGTCTCTTGCTCCTGAAAGTAATAGCTCTGTGAAGAAGAGGTCATATAGTTCCCACAGTCTGGTGCTTTGGGGAGTGTCTCCAGTGTGGGCTGCATGTGCTCTACTGTTGGGTTTGGGCTGCTCTATCCTTCAGGCTAGTTGTCTGCAGAGGCTCTTCTTGCCTGCTGAGGGCAGTGTTTGATTTCTGGCCTGAATGTGGTGAATTTTAACTAGGTGTGCTCTGGTTGGCTTGCAGAATGATACCCAGCACCAACTCCACCAGAACTGAGGCCCTGTAGAACTCTCTAGTCTGGACACATTGTGTGGGCAGGGGTTTGGGCTCATCTTCTGAGGGAGAGGCCCCTTCAAGCTGGGACTGAGGCAAGTTTGTCTGAGAAGGGCAGACTTGCCAAAGCACAGAGGGGTGGGACTTAGTGTAAGCAAATTAAGCAGCCAGTGTCCATGCTGAATTGTTTCTCTCAGGTGACTCCATTATATATTGAGGAGTGGGGGAGGGAAACAGTGCCAGTGAGCTCTTTTTTTTGCCCCCCCTGGAGGGGCATCTTTGTGAATGAAACAAAAAATTTCTTTTTTTCCCCAAAATTGATTTAGATATTTAAGAACTTTTATTCTTCCATACAAATTTTTATTTTATTATATATTATTATTTTTTAGAGAGAGTGAGTGAGCACATGTGCATGCAAACAGGAGAGGGGCAAAGGGAGACCATAAAAGAGAATCTCAAGCAGGTTCCACACCCAGTGCAAAGTCTGAGGCAGGGCTTGTTCTCAGAACCCTGAGATCATGACCTAAGCCTAAACCAAGAGTTGGATATTTAAACAACTAAGCCATCCAGGCACCTCCTTTCCACATAAATTTTTAAATCTGTTCAGTTTCTAAAAGAGTCCTGCTGGAATTTTAATTCACCTTGCATTGAATATTTAGACTGATTTAGTCATATTAAAATCTTTGTATCACGAGATGCTATCTCATCCATGGACATGGTAAGTCTGTTTTATTCAAATCTTCCATTATATCCTGTGAGTTGTAAAATTTTTTCTCTGAAAGTTGTGTGCATTCCAGATACATAATAAAATTTGTTGTTATTGTGAATGATATATTATTTCCTAATTTATTTTTGATTTGGTTATTGCTGTCATGGGAGAATATTGCCAAAATCCAGCTGAGCTCTTTTATTAGTTCTAACAGCTTCTATTAGGTTTTGGGTATAGATGATCCTATTCTTATTTTTTGAAATTATTTACTTAAATTCAATTTGGTTAACATATACTATATTATTAGTTTCAGGGATAGAACTTAGTGATTCATCAGTTGCATATAATACCCAGTGGTCATTACACGAAATGTCCTCCTTAATGGCCATCACCCAGTTACCCCATCTCCCCACCGACCTCTCCTCCAGCAACCCTCAGTTTATTTCCTAGAGTTAAGAGTCTCTTATGGTTTGCCTCCCTCTCTGATTTTATCTTATTTTATTTTTCCTTCCCCTCCCCTATGTTCATCTATTTTGTTTCCTAAAGTCCACAAATGAGTGAAATCATATGATATTTGTCTTTCTCTGATTGACTACTTTTGTTTAGCATAATACCTTCTAGTTCCAGCCACGTTATTGCAAATGGCAAGATTTCATTCTTTTCGATGGCTGAGTAATATTCCTTATATATATGTATACCACATCTTCTTTATCCATTCATCTGTTGATGGACATCTTTTGGCTGTTGTGGACTTTGCTGCTATAAACATTGGGGTGCATGTGCCCTTTCAGGTAACTATGTTTGTATCCTTTAAATACCTAGTAGTGCAATTGCTGGGTCATAGGATAGCTCTATTTTTAACACTTTGAGGAACCCCCATACAGTTTTCCAGAGTGGCTGTACCAGTTTGCATTCCCACTAACAGTGTAAGAGGGTTCCCCTTTCTCCACATCCTCACCAACATCTGTTGTTGCCTGAGTTATTAATTTTACCCATTCTGACTAGTGTGAGGTGGTAGCTCATTGTGGTTTGATTTGTATTTCCTTGATGCCAAGTGGTATGGACCTCTTTTTCTTTCTTTCTTTTTTTTTTTTTAGGATTTTATTTATTTATTTGACAGAAAGACACAGCAAGAGAGGGAAAACAAGCAGAGGGATTAGGAGGAGAAGCAGGCTTCCCACAGGGCAGGGAGTCTGATGTGGGGTTCAATCCCAGGACCCCAGGATCATGACCTGAGCTGAAGGCAGACGCTTAATGATGGAGCCACCCAGGCACCCCATGGACCTCTTTTTCTTGTTTCTGTTGGCCATTTGTATGTCTTCTTTGGAGAAATGTCTGTTCATGTCTTCTACCCAATTCTTGACTGGATTATTTTGGTTTTTGGGTGTTGAGTTCAATAAGTTCTCTAAATGATCATATCAGTGGCAAATAATGATAGTTTCAATTTTTCTCTTCTTAATATTTGAAATTTACATTCAATGATATGATGATATGTTAAAAGTAACAATGATGGAGAAAATGCTTATTTTACTTCAATCTTAAAGAGATTATGTTCCTAAAATTCTCCATGGAGTTTGGTATTTGCTTTTGGTTTTAGCGTAAAATCTTTATCGAGTTAAGGAATTTCCCTTTTATTAAAAATATCATAAACAAATATTTTAATTTAATCTTATAAAGTACATTCTCTGTGTCTACTTTTAACATGGTGAATTACAATGATAGGTTTTTCTGATGTGAAACCATTCTTACTTCTTTGGATAAACTCTTTTGATCAAGATGCACACTCTTGGGTTTAGTTAGCTAATACTTTCTTTAAAATTCGTGTATCTATGCTCATATATAAAAATTGTTTATAATTCTTTTATTTCTTTCTTTATAACATGATCTCTTCATTTTGATATTTTCTAGAATTTTAGTTCCGGATTATAATGGATATGTGGCAAATCTATTTTGGTAAATTTATACTATATTTATATTATATTATCTTCCTTAACTTTTTTTTTTCTGCTGAAATACTTTCAGTAAGACTGTTTCCAAAATGGTATTTGTAGCAAGCCTTTTTATTACACACTCATATTTAAATGATGACTTCCATGGACATAAAATTCTAGGTTTTAAAATAATTTCTTTTAAAATTTTGAAAATATTTCCCATTGCCATATGACGATGGTGCTACAGTTAAGAAGTCTGATGTCAAACTGTTTCTTGTTCCTCTGTAGGTGATTTGCTTCTTTGTTCTGGAAGCCTTTGGAAATATTTCTTTGATTTCGATTCTTTAAAAATTTTATAATTTAGGATGTAGATGCTTAGTGTGGGATGTTTTTATATTTACTCTCCATTTTTTTCTAATCTGAGGGTTATATTTTTTAAAATATGGAAAATTCACAATTATTCATGTCCTATCAACTGTGGTCTTTTTTTTCACATTTCTAAATATATTTTATATTTTTTGTTTTCTTAATACATTCTTTGTGTCTTTTGGGAGAGTTCTTTCATGTGGTCTTAAAATGATTGCATGTTGTCATTCAAGCTATCAACTGAACTCTATTCACTTTATTTTTCATACCTAATATGTCCAGAAATGTTTTCTTTATGACTTCTACCTCTTTCAGTGTTGAGCTTGTCCTTCTTTTACATTCCTCTTTTGTGTTTTGAACAAGCCCACACCCTCTTATCTCATTGGTAATAATACATTTATTTTAAATTCTTGCTCTATCTGTTCCATCACTTTTTCTTTGGTTTAACTTGTTTAGGTTATATTACTTTTTATAAGAATTGTGAAAGTGTCTTGTTATTGTATCTAAAACACTTGCAATCTCTTGGAGGTTTTGTTTCAACCATAAGGCTCAGGTTCTATCTTGGGCCCCTTTCTGATGAGAAAATACTTGAGCTCTGTTGTCTGTATTTTTGCCTGGCTCAGCCCCTTCAGGAACTGTAATCACCTATAGATTGACTTGTGGCTGGGTATCACTGGGGTAAGAACACTCAGGGGCAAGCCCTAGTTGTATTAATTTTTGATTTCCAGCTTTCTTAAAGTATAATTGACACATAAAAGTTGCATATTTAAGGGGTACAATTTAGTGTTTCGATATACATAAGTGTGAAATGACAACCACAAATCAAATTAATTAATATATCCATCACCTCACATAGTTATGATTTTGGAGGGAACATGGTGGTGAGAACACTTATGATCAACTCCCTTAGCAACTTCAATGGATAGTACTCAGACCTAGAAAAGAAGGAAATCCTTCTATTTATGACAACATGAATGAATCTGAAGGATATTATGCTAAGTGAAATGAGCCAGACAAAGACAAATACTACATGATCTCACTTATATGTGGATTCTACAAAAGACAAACTTATAAAAGCAGAGAATAGAATGGTGGTTGGCAAGAGCTAGGGAGCTGGGGAAATGGGGTGGTGTTGGCACAGGGTCAAAGTTTCAGTTATGCAGGATAAATAAGTTCTGAAAATCTGATGTACAAGCCCTAGTTTTTAACTGTACTCCGTTCCAGACAGGTTGACTCACTAGCTTGATTTTAATCTCTCCCCTCATTGCTAGGGTTGATGCTTTTGCTGCTGTTGCTGTATTTGTTGTAATGTATGATATCATACATACATACAAAGTATGAGATACTTCATTATGTATGATATCATGACATACATACATACATATAAAGTAAAGAGACTAACCTGGGGAAAGAAAAGTCACACTAAGAAAAGTTTCCCTAGTCCAATCTGTGGTACCCAGTTCTCTTTTCATGTTAATTGCCCATATTCCTATACTACCAGGAACCCAATCACATAGCTGGAGCTTCTAGCAGATGGGTTTTTTTTTTAATGTTAACTATGGGATTCATTGATCTCCTTCTAGATTCTGTTGAATATGTATTCATAGGAGGAATCCAGCAATACTTGTCAGTGCTGTTATCCTGTCTCCTGTGAATTTTGTATGTTTTATATCCAGCATTCTTGCTGAATCTTTATTAGTTTTATTAGTTTGACTGCACATAAGATAGTCTGTGTAGAAAATTTTATTTTTTAGAAATAAAGTCAGTGATATATCTTCCATTGCAGTTATTAAACTTCTGTTTTTTTTCTTGTCTTGTTGTATTTGTTAGGAACTCTAGGATAATATTAACAGTAGAATTGATATTGAGAATCACTGACTTGCTCTTGACTTTATTATTTATTTATTTTTATTTTTTTATTATTATTACTTGTCCCAGGGGTACAGTTTGTGAATCATCAGGCTTACAGCTTTCACAACATTCACCAAATCACAAACCCTCCCCAATGTTCATAACCCATCCACCCTATCCCTACCCTCCCACCCCCCAGTAACCCTCAGTNAGGGGTACAGGTCTGTGAATCATCAGGCTTACATCTTTCACAGCATTCACCAAAGCACAAACCCTCCCCAATGTTCATAACCCATCCACCCTATCCCTACCCTCCCACCCCCCAGTAACCCTCAGTTTGTTTCATGAGATTAGGAGTCTCTTACGGTTTATCTCCTTCCCCATCCCATTTTGTTTCATTATTTTTCCCTCCCTAACCCACACAACCCTGCACCCCGCCCCTTAAGTTCCTCATATCAGAGAGATCATATGATAATTGTCTTTCTCTGATTGACTTATTTCGCTCAGCATAATACCCTCCAGTTCCATCCATGTCGTTGCGAATGGCAAGATTTCGTTTCTTTTGATAGCTGCATAGTATTCCATTGTATATATATACCACCTCTTCTTTAACCATTCACCTGTTGATGGACATCTAGGTTCTTTCCATAGATAGGCATGGAGGACATTGCTGCTATAAACATTCGGGTGCATGTGCCCCTCAGGATCACTACCTTTGTGTCTTTAGGATAAATACCCAGTAGTGCGATTGCTGGGTCGTAGGGTAGCTCCATTTTCAACTTTTTGAGGAATCTCCATACTGTTTTCCAGAGTGGCTGCACCAGTTTGCATTCCCACCAACAGTGTAGGAGGGTTCCCCTTTCTCCGCAACCTCGCCAACATCTGTCATTTCCTGACTTGTTGATTTTAGCCATTCTGACTGGTGTAAGGTGGTATCTCGCTGTGGTTTTAATTTGTATTTCTCTGATGCCGAGTGATGTTGAGCACTTTCTCATGTGTCTGTTGGCCATTTGGATGTCTTCTTTGGAGAAATGTCTGTTCATGTCTTCTGCCCATTTCTTGACTGGGTTATTTGTTTTATGGGTGTTGAGTTTGAGAAGCTCTTTATAGATTTTGGATACTAGCCCTTTATCTGATATGTCATTTGCAAATATCTTCTCCCATTCTGTCAGTTGTCTTTTGGTTTTGTTGACTGTTTCCTTTGCTGTGCAAAAGCTTTTAATCTTGATGAAGTCCCAATAGTTCATTTTTGCCCTTGCTTCCCTTGCCTTTGGTGAAGTTCCTAGGAAGAAGTTGTTGCGATTGAGGTTGAAGAGGTTCCTGCCTGTGTTCTCCTCAAAGATTTTGATGGATTCCTGCCTCATGTTGAGGTCTTTTATCCATTTTGAGTCTATTTTTGTGTGTGGTGTAAGGAAATGATCCAGTTTCATTTTTCTGCATGTGGCTGACCAGTTTTCCCAACACCATTTGTTGAAGAGACTGTCTTTTTCCCACTGGACATTCTTTCCTGCTTTGTCGAAGATTAGTTGACCATAGAGTTGAGGGTCCATTTTTGGGTTCTCTATTCTGTTCCACTGGTCTATGTGTCTGTTTTTGTGCCAGTACCATACTGTCTTGATGATGACGGCTTTGTAATAGAGCTTGAAATCTGGAATTGTGATGCCGCCAACTTTGCTTTTTTTTTTCAACATTCCTTTGGCTATTCGGGGTCTTTTCTGGTTCCATATAAATTTTAGGATTATTTGTTCCATTTCTTTGAAGTAAATTGCTGGTATTTTGATGGGGATTGCATTAAATGTGTAGATTGCTCTAGGTAGGCATAGACATTTTCACAATATTTGTTCTTCCAATCCATGAGCATGGGATGTTTTTCCACTTTTTGTGTCTTCCTCAATTTCTTTCACGAATACTTTATAGTTTTCTGAGTATAGATTCTTTGCCTATTTTGTTAGGTTTATTCCTGTTATCTTATGGTTTTGGGTACAATTGTAAATTGGATTGACTCTTTAATTTCTCTTTCTTCTGTTTTGTTGTTGGTATATAGAAATGCAACTGATTTCTGTGCATTGATTTTATATCCTGACACTTGACTGAATTCCTGTATGAGTGCTAGCAGTTTTGGNATTTGACACAGAGAGAGAGATTACAAGTAGGCAGAGAGGCAGGCAGAGAGAGAGGAGAGAGGAGGAAGCAGGCTCCCTGCTGAGCAGAGAGCCCGATGTGGGCCTCGATCCCAGGACCCTGGGATCATGACCTGAGCCGAAGGCAGCGGCTTTAACCCACTGAGCCACCCAGGCGCCCTTGACTGAATTCTTGTATGAGTTNTGAGTGCTAGCAGTTTTGGAGTGGAGTCCTTTGGGTTTTCCACATAAAGTATCATATCATCTGCAAAGAGTGAGAGTTTGACTTCTTCCTTGCCGATTTGGATGGCTTTTATTTCTTTTTGTTGTCCGATTCCTGAGGCTAGAACTTCTAGTACTATGTTGAATAGCAGTGGTGATAGTGGACAGCCTTGCCGTGTTCCTGACTTTAGGGGAAAAGCTCTCAGTTTTTCTCCATTGAGAATGATATTCGCTGTGGCTTTTTCATAGATGGCTTTGATGATAGTGAGGTATATACCCTCTATGCCTACACTATGAAGAGTTTTGATTAAGAAAGGGTGCTGTACTTTGTCAAATGCTTTTTCAGCATCTATTGAGAGGATCATATGGTTCTTGTTCTTTCTTTTATTAATGTCTTGTATCACATTGATTGATTTGCGAATGTTAAACCAACCTTGCATCCCAGGAATAAATCCCACTTGGTCGTGGTGAATAATCCTTTTTATGTGCTGCTGGATCCTATTGGCTAGTATTTTGTTGAGGATTTTTGCATCCGTATTCATCAAAGATATTGGTCTGTAATTCTCCTTCTTGATGGGGTCTTTGCCTGGTTTGGGGATCAAGGTAATGCTGGCCTCATAAAAGGAGTTTGGAAGTTTTCCTTCCATTTCTATTTTTTGGAACGCTTTCAGGAGAATAGGTATTAAGTGTTCTTTATATGTTTGATAGAATTCCCCTCGGAAGTTGTCTGGACCCGGGCTCTTGTTTGTTGGGAGATTTCTGATGACTGTTTCAATCTCCTTACTGGTTATGGGTCTATTCAGGTCTTCAGTTTCTTCCTGGTTCAGTTTTGGTAGTTTATATTTCTCTAAGAATGCATCCATTTCTTCCAGATTGTCAAATTTGCTGGTGTAGAGTTGCTCATAATACGTTCTTAGAATTGTTTGTATTTCTTTGGTGTTGGTTGTGATCTCTCCTCTTTCATTCATGATTTTATTAATTTGAGTCCTTTCTCTTTTCTTTTGGATAAGTCTGGCCAGGGGTTTATCAATCTTATTAATTCTTTCAAAGAACCAGCTCCTAGTTTCATTGATTTGTTCCACTGTTCTTTTGGTTTCTATTTCATTGATTTCTGCTCTGATCTTTATGATTTCTCTTCTCCTGCTGGGTGTAGCCTTTCTTTGCTGTTCTTTCTCTAGCTTTTGTAGGTGTAGAGTTAGGTTGTGTACTTGAGACCTTTCTTGTTTCTTAAGAAAGGCTTGTATTGCTATATATTTTCCTCTCAGGACTGCTTTTGCAGTGTCCCAGATTTTAACAGTTTTGTTTTCATTTTCATTCGTTTCCATGAATTTTTAAAATTATGCTTTAATTTCCTAGTTGACCCATANTCCAACTTTCCTTTTGTGGTTGAGTTCTAGTTTCAGAGCATTATGGTCTGAAAATATGCAGGGAATGACCCCAATCTTTTGGTTCCTTTGAGACCTGATTTGTGACCCAGGTTGTGATCTATTCTGGAGAATACTCCATGTGCATNAGAGAAGAATGTGTATTCTGTTGTTTTGGGATGGAATGTTCTGAATATATCTGTGATGTCCAACTGGTCCAGTGTGTCATTTAAAGCCTTTATTTCCTTGTTGATCTTTTGTTTCAATGATCTGCCCATTTCAGTAAGGGGGGGTGTTAAAGTCCCCTACTATTATTGTATTGTTGTCAATGTGTTTCTTTGATTTTTTTATTTGTTGGTTTATATAATTGGCTGCTCCCATGTTAGGGGCATAGATATTTAAAATTGTTAGATCCTCTTGTTGGACAGATCCTTTAAGTATATATAGTGTCCTTTCTCATATCTTATTGCAGCCTTTGGCTTAAGATCTAATTTATCTGATATAAGGATTGCCACTCCAGCTTTCTTTTGATGTGCATTAGCATGGTAAATTGTTTTCCACACCCTCACTTTAAATCTGAAGTTGTCTTTGGGTGTAAGATGAGTTTCTTGTAGACAGCATATCAATGGGTCTTGTTTTTTATCCATTCTAATACCCTGTGTCTTTTAGTTGGGGCATTTAGTCCATTTACATTGAGAGTAACTATTGAGAGATATGAATTTAGAGACACTGTATTGCCTATAAGGGGAGTGTTACTGTATATTGTGTCTCTTCCTTTCTGGTCTATGTTTCTTTTAGGTTCTCTTTGCTTAGAGGACCCCTTTCAATATTTCCTGTAGGGCTGGCTTGGTGTTTGCAAATTCCTTTAGTTTTTATTTGTCCTGGAAGCTTTTTATCTCTCCTTCTATTTTCAATGACAGCCTAGCTGGATATAGTATTCTTGGCTGCAGATTTTTCTCCTTTAGTGGTCTGAATATATCATGCCAGTTCTTTCTTACCTGCCAGGTCTCTGTGGATAGGTCTGCTGTCAGTCTAATATTTCTACCATTGTATGTTATAGACCTCTAGTCCTGAGCTGCTTTCAGGATTTTCTCTTTGTCACTAAGACTTGTAAGTTTTACTATTAGATGATAGGGTGTGGGTCTATTTTTATTGATTTTGAGGGGGGTTCTCTGTGCCTCCTGGATTTTGATGCTTGTTCCCTTTGCCAAATTAGGGAAATTCTGTACTATAATTTGCTCCAATATGCCTTCTGCCCCCCTTCCTCTTCTGGGATCCCAATTATTCTAATATTGTTTCATCTTATGGTATCACTTATCTCTTGATTTCTCCCCTCATGGTCCAGTAGTTGGTCTCTCTTTTCCTCCGCTTCTTTATTCTCTGATATTTTGTCTTCTAAATCACTAATTCTGTCTTCTGCCTCATTTATCTTAGCAGTAAGAGCCTCCATTTTTAATTGCACCTCATTAATAGCTTTTTTGATTTCAACTTGGTTAGATTTTTGTTCTTTTATTTCTCCAGAAAGGGTTTTTATTTCTCTAGAGATGGCTCCTCTATTGTCTTCCATGTTTTTTTTTGAGCCTAGCCAGCACTTTAAGAATCATCATTCTGAACTCTAGTTCTGTCATATTACTAATGTCCGCATTGATTAGGTTCCTAGCTGTCATTACTGCCTCTTGTTCTTTTTTTTTTGTGTTGTTTTTTTCCACCTTGTCATTTTATGCAGATAAGAATAGATGGATGAGAGAACCAAATACTAAAGGGTAGCAATGACCCCAGAGAAATATTCACTAACCTACTGAGAAGAGACCTGGAACTGGGGAGAAAAGAGAGAGGGGAAAAAACCAAAAAACAAAACAAAACAAAAAAAACCAAAATCAAACAAAAACAAAAGAAAACAAAACAAACAAACAAAAAACCAAAATCCTATATCTATATTATCTATTTCTGTTTCTATATCTATCTCTGTCTCTGACTCTATCTCTATCTCTATCTGTATCTATATCTATTAGACTGGTGAATTGAACAGACCCTATATGTGTACAAAAAATAAGGTTAAATACAATGAAGGGATAAAATATGACTATAAAAATGAAAATTAAAAAAAGATTTAAAACTTTTGATAAGATATAATAGTTAAAAACGTTAAAATAAGAATAAGGAAAAAAATTTAAAAGAAAAGAGTAAGAAAAACAATAAAATTCGAAGAATTTAACTTTGAACGACTAAAGAATCATGGGGAAAAAGCCATTAATTCTCTGCATTGCTTTCCCCTAGCTCTGGAGTTCCACAATTCTCAGCAATCTCGAACTTGACTTTGGGTGGATGTTTTTTTCTGGTCTTCTGGGGGAGGTTCCTGTTGCTGTGATTCTCAAATGACCTTGCCTAAGGCGGAATTGCACTGCCCTCGCCAGGGGCCAGGCTAAGTAATCAGCTGGGGTTTGCTTTCGAGAGCTTTTGTTCCCTGAGCGCTTTCCGTAGGGCACTGGAGGACGGGACTGAAAATGGCGGCTCCCAGTCTCCGACCTGGAGGACCTGAGAGCTTGGGGCCTCAGTCCTCAGTGTGCCTCAGAGAAAAGCACTCTGTGCCTCCCATCTCCTGGTCTCCGGCCACGCTCCGAGCTCACCCGGCCTGTGACTGAGCATCTCTATCTCTGGCGCAGGGCCCCATTTAGAATCTCTGAACCCAGCAGATTCCTGCAGCCACTCCCGCACTGCTCCTCCTGGAGGAGGAAGGAGGGGTCTCTCCGTGTCTGCCAGCCGTGGGTTCCCCGCTCACAGAGCAGTGGCCCGACTGTACTTTGGATCATGGCCCAAGGTAACTCTGAGCTGAGAGACACCTTCTCAGCTTGGCTCTGTCTCTCCTGTCGGCTTCTCTCTGATACCTGGAAGCTCGGTCTCGCTCAGACAACCCTGGTCTTTTTGTGTCCCCATGGGTCCTGAGACCACACTGTCCCCTCGAGGGTTTCATCCCCCGCTTGGCCTCTGGGGCGATGACCCTCAGTGGAGCAGACTTCTGAAAGCTCTGATTTTGTTATCCACTGCTCACTTACTTGCCGGGAGCTGCCCCTCCCCCCGGGTCTATCTTCCCATCGCTGCAGATTCACTTCTCCACACGGCCTACCTTCCAGAAAGTGGTCGATTTTCTGTTCCTAGAATTGCTGCTCTTCTTCTCTTCGATCTCCTATAGAATTTGTAGCTGTTCAGAATAGTTTGATAGCTAACTGGGTGAATTTCTGGGACCTGATGATAATCGGTCTCCTACTCCTCCGCCATCTTGCCACTTCCTCCTTGATTTTTTTTTTAAAGATTTTATTTATTTATTTGACACAGAGAAAGAGAGAGTACAAGTAGGCAGAGCAGCAGGCAAAGGAGAGGGAGAAGCAGGCTCTCCGCTGAGCAGGGAGCCCGATGGGGGACTCGATCCCAGGATGCTGGGATCATGACATGAGCTGAAGGCAGCTGCTTAACCTACTGAGCCACCCAGGTGCCCTTGCTCTTGACTTTAATAAGAATAATATTTGCTTTAGGTTTTGAATAGTTGTCCTTTATCAGGGTAAGGAAGTTTTCTTCTATTCTTAGTTTAAAAACTGGGAGGTTTGTTTTTGTTTTTGTCTCAAATCATGAATGCTTTTGAGTTTTGTCAGATACCTTTCTAATTACTGTGATGATCATATGGCTTTCCTTCCTTCTTTGCCCTACTTTTCCTTTCTTATTTCATTCTTTTCTCTCTCTCTTTTTTTGTTTTTAATATATAGCAGGATTAATATTAATTAGTGTAGATTTTCTGATATTGAAATTTCTTTGCATTCTTGAAATAATAGAATTTGGATTTAATTTGCTAATAGTTCAAAATTTTTGTATTTTATTCATAAATGAGATTATGTTATATTTTATTTTCTTGCTTTATTTTTGTCCAGTTTGGGTCAATCTTATATTTACCCTTTAAAAGGAGTTGGATAACTTTACTAAAACTATAAATATAAGATAGGGAACAGCTATTCCTTGAAAGTCTAGAAAAACTAGGTCATAAAATGACTTAGACTGTCATTTCTTTATGTGTGGATAGAAACATTTTACCAATTAAATAACTTTGAAGTACATGAACAGGTTTTTACTTTTTTCTTGAGATAATTTTGAGAATTTAGATTTTTCTAGATAACTATATTTCTCTAAGTTTCAAAATTTATTGACATAAGATTGTTCATAATATTCTCATGATTTTTTTAATTTTGCTTTTTGTTCTCATGATTTTTTAAAAGCTCTATGATATATACAGTTATGACCCTTTTATGCATTACTAATTTTTATTTATAACCTTTTTTTGATCACTATATATTCGCTTCCCCTCATGCCAACTCCTTCTGTTTTGGAAATTGTAATTTTTATTCTGAGTCTTTTAATAGTTATTCTTTCAAATATGTATACACTCTTCTTTTTCTGATGAAAACTCTACCGGAGTCCTTGGCCGTGAAGCCCTCAGATTGCTAGGATTATCCATTAGCACAACTCTCTCACCATCATCATTATTGCTGTCTGCAGTTTTAAGTTTGCCTTTAAAAATATACCAAAATTAATTACTTTAAGTCAATTATTTTATTAAATTTACAAGCATATTTTATCAGTATCTGGGCTCACCACTGTTTCTTACAACTCTCCTTTTTGCTAGGGTCATTGGTCACTTTTTAATGGTGCTTTCAATGTGGGTTGGAAGATAAAAGCAATTTTAGTTTCTGTATGTCAAAAAAAGTCTTATTTCATCTTCTCTTTTAAATGATAAATGAGTATTGAATAAGAAAACTATTAGTTCTCCTTAGCACTTCTTTTTCAGCAACTATTGCTTCTGGTGAGTGGTTTGCTGTCAGTCTAAAATTCTTTTCTAGGTAATGTGTCATTTTTCCTTGGTCACTTTTTACTCTTTTTTTTTGGTCTCCCCTTGGACCTCTGGTGGACAGATTTAGAGTGATCATAATCCATGGTTCATGAACACTAAGTGCTATCTATCTATATCTATCTATCTTCTATCTATCTATCTATCTATCTATCTATCTATCATCATCATCATCATCTATCATAATTTATCTCTATGTGTCTCTCTATACCTATATATCAGCATAGTAACATATATATAGAAATAAATATATAGCTATATATTGATATAAACATATAATGCTTAATATCTAGTATGTAATGAACCCTTAAGAGAAATTAAACTACTACCAAAAACATACATCTTTTAATGGGGTCTTTTCTGATCCCATCTCCCCATCTCCTTCCCTTCCAGAAGAAATCCCTAACATGAATTTCATGTTTATCTTTTCTTTGCTTTAAAAAATGTTTTATCATCTATCTACTTATAATCAATCTATCTATTCTCTATTTCTCATTATCTATTATCTGTCTATCATCTATCTATCTATCATTTATCTATCATCTATCATCTATCATCTCTCCATAATCATCAGCCTATGTCTCTACAGTACATTATTATTTGATCTAGTCAATTTTGGACTTTATAAAAAGGGTATCTTACTACATCTAGTTCTCTGGGATTTTTAAAAAAGATTTAATTTATTCATTTGAGAGAGAGAGAGCACAAACAGGGGGAGCTTCAGAAGGAGAGGGAGAAGCAGGCTCTCCACTAAGTTGGGCTTGGACCCAGGACGCTGAGATCAGACCTGAGCTTATGACAGTCACCTCACCAACTGAGCCACCCAGGTGCCCCCTGGTACTTGTTTTTTTTTCCACACGATATATTGAGATTTATCCAGGACATTGTAGTAGTTTCATTTTCTCCACTATGAAGTATTCCACTGCATGAATTTACACTATTTAACTTTTCCCTGTCAGTAGACATTTAGGGTGTTTCCCATTTTTTATATATGAATAGTGATGCTATGACATTTTTGTACATCTCTTAAGACACATGTACTAAAGTTTCTCTTGGATATATATCTAGGAGTGGAATTGCTGAGTTGCAAGGTATAAGGGTATTCAATTTTAGACTATAATGTCAAATTGATTTTAATATAATTGTATCAATTTACATCCCCAACAATTACACATGGGGATGAAATTGACATATATTCTTGCCAAAACTCAATATAATCAGATTTCTTTAACTTTTATAAATCCAATCAGTAAGAAAATGGCATCTTCTTTTGTCTTAATTTGAATTTCCCTGATGACTAATGGAGTTGGACATATCTTCACTTTTTTATTAGTTGTTTGATTTCCTCTTCTGCAGAATTCAGAAAATCCTTTTTTTGTTCCCAATTGAGTTGTCTCTTATCATCTTATAGAAATTTTAAAATATAGTCTCAATTTGAATATTTTGTTGAAGTGCTTGCTTTGGCAGCACATATACTGAATATTTTGTTGGCAACATGAGTATTTTCTATCAGTTTGTATTTGATTTTCACTTTCTAAAGTGCTTTTTTTTTAAAGCAGTTTTAACAGTCTTAATGTAGTTGAATCTGTCAATCTTTCCTTTTTAAAGTTGGTGCTTTTAGTGTATTATTTAAGAAATCCTACCTTAGCATAAAGCCAGAAAGACACTTACCAATACTTTTTTCTAAGTTTTTTTAATGTGACCCAGTTTTTCCACTTTGATTTCTTATTTTTTCCAGTTTTATTTAAAAAATTGTCATATGTCACTGTATAAGTTTAAGGTGTACAGTATGATGGTTTGATTTACATTATTGTGAAATGATTACCACAATTAACGCCCATCATTTCATAGAAACAATAAAAAGAAAGAAAAAAATTCTCTCCTTGTGATAAGAACTCTTAGGATCTATTCTCTTAACACCTTTTCTATGTATTATATGATAGATAGTGCTAACTACAGCCATCATGTTCTACATAATATCCCCAGTACTTATTTATCTTATTACTAAAACTTTGTACCTTTTGACCATCTTCCTCCAATTTCCCCTCCCCTAGCCCTCTACCCCTGGTAAACACAAATCTGATCTCTTTTTTTGATCAGTTTGGTGTTTCCATTTTAGATTCCACATATAAGTGAGATTATACAGTATTTGTATTTCTCTTTCTGATATATTTCACTTAGTATAATGTCTAAGACTCATCCATGTTATTGCATATGGTAATATTGTCTCATTTTTTATAGTTGAATAATATTCTAATATATACACACATATATACATATACATAATATAAAAATTTTCCATAATATTCCATTATATAGAAATATTCAATATATATGGAATTCTAATATATTCCAATATATTCTAATATATGTGGAATTCCAATATATTCCAAATATTCATATATATTCATATATAAATACATATATATTCATATATGTTCCAGAACCATGCTTATATTGGTGCCCTAGCCTTCCTACTCTGCAGTTAAATTTGGGATGTCATAGCTTCAGGCTGGCTTGATTCTTTTCTTGGTCTTAGGACTCTGTATGCTTTCTCTTTCTTCTCATGGCCCAAGAAACACTTGGCAACAACATTTAGAAAGACTGAAAATCACCCCCAAAGTACTTTTTATTCTATATTTTCTTAATTGTTAAAAGTCAAGAGTGAAATATTATCTCTTATCTTGCCCCACTTTAGATAGGGAATTTACTATATAAATTCCTTCTTTTTTACTTCTTGGTTTTGCTGATATGACTTGGGATTTTAAATCAGGATTATTGTTCTCAGTTTATTATTTTAAATAGCCAGCTTCCCTTTTAAACTGGAAATGTGCCTGTGTAAAGAATAGGAACACCTATGATTTTCTAGACTTTCATAAAATGCAGCACTCGTGAGTGTGAAGAAGATGAAGATATTTGGGGGACTGCCAATTTTCTTCTACCCAAATTTCAGTAAATGAAAAATAAAAATATCACAACTAAAACATATGCTATTTTCAGGTCCTTCTAATAGTTATTTTTTTTAGAGCAACTTTTGGCTTATCCTGTCACTGTAAGTAGCTTACCAGTAAGGGTAAATTAACTCATGAGAATGTGAAAGTATTTAAATAAAAAGTATTTGCAGGCACTAGAGATATAGCAAAACCCCAAATCTAGAACTGGATAGCACTATGCTATCATGGAATTTATAGTCTAGTTAAACAAACTGAATCATCCATACATCTTTTTCAAGTTCACCTTCAACACATTTCATTCCTGTCTTCCATCTCCACAGCTTCTTTCAAGAACACTCATGGCTTCCATACTGCCAAATACAAAAGACTTTTCACTGTAGTTGACTTCTTGACAACATTCAAAAACATTGACTTTCTTTTTAAATCAATTTTTCTCTTTTAATTTTGATGAGACAAAACTCCTGTTTTTCCTTCCTTTTTTCTAGCTGCTCCTCTATAATTTTGCTGATAAATATTGAAGTTCTCAAGGCTTATTCCTGTTTCCATTTCTATCAACACTCTACCCTTATGAAGTCTTATTCAGTTCCATAGTTTAAAATAATGTATAAGGAGGATTCTCAAAATTAATCATCAGCTACAAATTTTCTTCTAAGCCCTGAACTCATAGCTATAATGCGTTTTTGGTAGTACTACATGAATGTGTAATAGAAACTCAAACAGACTATCATTTCCTTCTAAATTATTCCTTTATCTCAGTAAATGATTTTACCAGTCAGTTGCTAGACTAACAGTTTAAGAATCTTTCATCACTTTTCCTTAATGCCAATATCTAATCCATCTCATTACCCACAAAATATATCTTGGATCAATGAACTTTTTCCACTCCCATTACCACCACTGAAGCCAGCATCATCTCCTGTTTGGACCACAATAATAGATTCTCACTGATATACATTCTTTCATACCTGCTTCACTCCAGTCTCTTCTTCATATGGCAAAGTGATCTTTTTAGAATATAAAACATCATGTAATTCCCCTGCTTAAGACCCCTCATGACTTCCCAGTGCCTTTAGAAAAAGTCTAAATCCTCTCAACATGAATTATTTCACCAACTTTATCTTGTTCTTTTCTCCCCCAGTTCTTTTCAATTTTTCAAAACAGCATCTTTTGTTCTGCCTTAGACCCCTGTATTTGCTGTTCCATCTGCCAGGGAAGTTCTTTCCTCAGCTCTTTGCAAGGTCTTGACTCACTACATCATTATCAAAGAAGTTTTTCTCTGACCACACTCCCCCAGAATGTTTAATTCAATTAACCTTTTCTTTTTTTCCCCTTCATAATGTTATATGAAATCATCTTATTGTTTTTTATTTATTATCTATCTCTACCCATTAGAATGTTAGTTCAGTAAGGGAAGAGACTTTGTCTTGTTCGTTGATGTTGTCTCACAACCTAGAACTAGGGTGACAGTATAATTTATTGTCCAAACTGGGGCACTTGTGTTTGTGCTAAAATAGTAAGATGGATGGAATACAAAGATAACAGTTGTAAACAGGCACTACCCCAGGCAAACTGTGAAGTATAGTCAATTTGCTGAGAGCATTATCTGACACCTATTTGGCCCTCAATAATGAACTTTTAAAAACAATTACAGAATCACATAGTGCTAAGTGAAAGAAGCTGACATGAAAATACTTAATACCATATGATTCCATTTCTATGAGATTCTAAAAAGACAAAATTATAAAGGTGGTAAACAAACACATCAGTGGTTGCCAGGGATTTGGGAGAGGAGGAAGGTTGAATAGTTGAAGGACAGAGGATTCTTCAGGACAGTGAAACAATCCTATATGATATTGTAATTGTGACTACATGACATTCTGCATTTGTTAAAACCCATAGAACTTTGCAGTACAAGCAGTGAACCTCAATAAATACAAAATTTAAAAACCATTGTGGAGGTGAGGGGATTCCAGGATAGAATGTGAGCTATGGCAAAAGACTTTAATTGTACCATAGAAGTATGAATACCCTCACTGAAGGAGGTGTGTGTGTGTGTGTGTGTGTGTGTGTGTGTGTGTGTGTTGTGGGACTGATGCTGATCTAAGTAACTTTAGAAGTGAGTGGACACTGTGACACTAAAGCATAAAGAACTGCATGTAAGCACTGTGCTCTGTTTGGTAAAGTCGTTTTCCCCAGGGTATGGGTTAACAGTGTTGAAACTGCTATACATGTATACTGGAACTGAACTATTAATTAAATGAATGCTGTTGGTATAAGCCAGGTTATCACTGTTGGGATGGAAGGTAAAGAGAAGCAAGAAAGGAGAGGATACTAGAATGATCCACATGGTACTGAATTAAAGTTGGAGGCATCAGTACAAACTCATGTTTAGTCTGATATAGATATGGATGAATATATATATACAAATATTTATAGATACATGCATGTATGAGGATTAGTATACATATGTTTCCTTGCTCTGTCATCACTGAGCCCATTCAGCATGCAGATCATGGTTTCCAATATCCTCCAACAAGAGAAATCACCATTTTCTGGGGAGATAGCTGATTCTAGACCTGAGGCAGGGAATACACAAGAAGAGCCTCTAGTAGTGCCAGAAAATAAGTGTTCACACACACACACAAACATGTGAAGAATGGGGGTATGTCAGAGGAACACAGCAGCCAACCAGAAGGAGTTCTCCTGTGGCAAAACTAGAACAATTTGAGCAACAGATTTTAGGTTATACCCTAAAACGTAAGTATTCAGGAGTCCATACTGTTATAAATAAATGATTGAATAAACTAGTAAGCGGAAGAGAAAGACAGCACTCCTGTGCCAAAAAAATTCCAAACAATTTATATAGAAACTTATTTCTCAAGGAAGTGGAGCATAACTCCCCACTTCTTAAGTGTGGGCTGCACAAGTTTACTTCCTTCCAAAGAGTGAAGTACTGAACGGGGGGAAAATGACTTTACATTAAAGAAAGCTGACAAAGGCTACCACAGCCAGATGATCAGGGTCAACATCAGTGATGACAGTCATGCTGATAGCATGCACCCTTGAGAAGCAGTGATGAGAATTCCTCACCCAAACCCTTAACCCCAGTCTGGCCATGATTAAAATATCAGGCACACCCAGATTGAAGAACAGTTTATAAAATACCTGAACAATACTCCTCAGAACTGTCAAAGTCATGAACAACAAGGAAAATCTGAGAAACTTTAACAGTTCAAAGGAACTTAAGAAAACATGATGACCTTATATAATGTGGTACCCCAGATAGGATCCTGGCACAGAAAAATACATTAAGTAAAAAATTAAGGAACTCTGAATAAAATTTGGGAATATATGGAATACTCTAGGAATACAAAAAGGGATAGTTGACTTAGTCTGGTGATGTGGGGAGGAGAAGGCTTCTTCGGCAAGACTGAAGTTTTGCTTTATCCATAAGCTAAAGCCTGTAAGATGAGTAAAAGCTCAGAGAAGGGTGGGTTCTGAGTTGGGAACAAGCTGAAGAATGTTCTGGGCAAAAATAAGTTTGTGGGATGACCCACAGGTAGAAAAAAAGCATGTAACATTGAAGAACAGTAAACAAGTCTAATATGTCCATCATCCCATTCTTTCTCCAAAATAGTTCTTTTTTAAAAAAGGATTTTATTTATTTATTTTGAGAGAGAGAGAGCACAAACAGAGGGGAGAGGGAGAAGCAGGCTCCCCAAAGAGCAGGGAGCCCGACAGGGGGCTTGATCCCAGGACCTTGGGATCATGACCGGACCAAAGACAGGGTGCTTAACCCACTGAGCAACACAGGCGCCCCTCCAGGATATTTCTTTCTTTTTTTTTTTTAACTTATTTTATTTTTATTCTTTGCCCAAGGGGTACAGGTCTGTGAATCATCAGGCTTACATCTTTCACAGCATTCACCAAAGCACAAACCCTCCCCAATGTCCATAACCCATCCACCCTATCCCTACCCTCCCACCCCCCAGTAACCCTCAGTTTGTTTTGTGAGATTAAGAGTCTCTTATGGTTTGTGTCCAGGATATTTCTTAAAGAGGCTATGGTTGTATATATATACCACATCTTCTTTATCCATTGAGGGTGGGGGGTCGTGGGGGGTAGAGAGGGAAAATAATGAAACAAGATGGAATGGGGAAGGACACAAACCATAAGAGACTCCTAATCTAACAAAACAAACTGAAGGTTACTGAGGGGTGGGAGGGTAAGGATAGGGTGGGTGGGTTATGGACATTGGGGAGGGTTTATGCTTTGGTAAATGCTGTGAAAGATGTAAGCCTGATGATTCACAGACCTGTACCCCTGGGGCAAAGAATAAAAAAAAAAGAGGCTATGGTTAGTCCTAATTTACAGATGAAGAAATTGGGGGCCATGTTCCCAGAGGCACATGGCTGATTGAAAGAGAATTGGGAGCCCAGCCCATCAGACTCTAAAACCTATATCCTTTTCTCTCACACTAATTTCCATTTTCCTAAGAAAGAATTGTATAAAGGTAGGCTGTTGTCATGCAGTTTCTCACTTCTGAATGAGCAAAACTGAGTCTGCAAGGAGTTAATAAACAGATCGGCAGGGATTCTGGGAATGGTCAGCCAGAGCACCATTGGTTCTCACTAAATTGCTCTCACAAAAAGCACTCTTACTTGCCAGGAACCAGAGCCCTCTGAATCCAGAGGTCAAATTCCAACCTGTGAACCCAAGGGGAATTATGTATCATGAAAATATGGCCTGGGAGCTGGAACAACAACAACAACAAAGCCTGTTATAGAATAGAAATGAAATGAAACTATAGCAGTGGAAGGAGGAATGGGGTTGGAGATGGGCTGTACTCCAGTAGGGGAAAAGCAGACAAGGTGAAGAATGCAGCCTCCACTTGGAAGGTGCCACCAAGAAGAGTCAAGAGTCAGACCAACATCGTTAATTTAAAGGCTTCTGCTGCCACTTCCCCCTCTGGCCCCTTTTCTCCTCCTCCATAACTACCACTTCAACAAGTGGTTAAAAAGCCAGGATGAACCATCCAAATCTAGCACCCACCTGAAAAGTCTCATTGGTGTCTTCACTGGCCAAGCCCAGGACAAAGCAACATTTGGTGGAGGAGGGTAGGAAAAGGAACACTTTAGATAGAAAACAAACTCAAGCGCTGGACTGAATGAAGCATTACAGCACTGGTAGCAAAGGGAGTGATATAGAAGTTATTAAATGCCAAAAAGAGAGCCAAAAATAATTTAGAGCACCTGTAACAATGTAAAAAGGCACTCAGAGGAGATTGAGTATTAGGGAAACTTGTTCTAATGAATCATTAGATCAACTGCTTTTAACCTAAAGTACTGGGGATAAGTTTACCAATGAAAAGGGATGGCAAATATAATACTATCCTATTATTATTGGCCAAAAGAATGTGGGGCTGGGAAGGAGAGCAGAGAAAAGCAAGCACCCTTGTTTGTCCCTCTGTCATAGTTCCCAGGTGAAGTCCTAGGTGGGTAACCCCAAGGTTTAGCAGTATAGCATCTTTGGGTGCCCTCAAGCCCTCCTACTTGGGTCCCAGCTATGATCTGTCCTGGGTTCCACCCACCTAAAGGATGGCCTTTTCAGAGGCTGACCTGTTGTTTGTGTGGTCGTTTGTGAGATAGCCAGAATTTTCTCTAGGGTGCATTATACTGTAGGGATCCAGGTTTGGGGCACGCCTAGTATTTCTTAATTACTTAGCTAGAGAAACTCAATTTTACCACACAGATGGAGTCAGGCATGTTGTTCTCTTTCCAAGCAAGTTTGAATCAAAGGGAGGTGTGGTTAGAGATTCAGAACTTTGAAGCTGGAAGCAATTGACATTTGGATCCTGGAGGAGGAAGGGGAAGTATTTGTGGTTCGTGTTTACATTGGCTCAGATAACAGGGCTCAAACAGTTGCGGTATGACTTTCTCATCATCACGCCCTTTGCATCAGCTGCACAGAGCTGGCTAAGTGGAGTCCTAGGGACATTCTTCACCAGCTGACCTTTGTCCTGGCTGTTTCTAACACAAGCACCATTAGCTGTCTTGTAGCTTGGGATATTAAATGTCGGAGAGTGGGGGTAGGGTGGGAGTTCACCAGGTCAGCCTGCTGCTCTGACTCTTAAGTATAGCATACTGTTGGTTTTTTGCCAGGAATTTCTGTACAAGAAGGTGGCATGACTCTAAATTATTAACACAGAATGGGGCTACTTGGGGACTAATATATAAGGTATGTATGTTAAGTACTATGAATTATTTTATTTAAAAAAAATAACAGAAGGTAACACTTTTGGATGAATACTGCTGACTTCAATATACTTACTCACTGAGGCCAGCTGTATGCTGATGCCATTTTGATCCCAACACTGAATACCCTTAATGTTGGAACTCATCTTTGGGTATGGTCTTAGGGGACTTGTTACATTCCTTTGTATATTATCAATGGTGAGTCTTCATTCTTGGAGGATGTATTCTATTTGAAGAAAGAGCCAAAAGTCATAATGACCTCATTATGGTAGGTGATTTGGCAGAGAATTATTGTTTTTGGTAAAAATAATTATAAAACCTTTCTTCCCCCTTCTCTAGCATCATCTCTCTGACTGACATCATAGAGTCTAAGATTTTTAGTTTTGGAAATATTAGGAGAATTAGTGTATGGCATTCCAAAAGAACTTCGTGCTGAATGATATTTGGACAATCTAAGCTCAGTTCTGAATTTGGAGTATCAATATCATCTATTCAGGGACTATTAAAAAAGAATGGTATTTCAAGCCAATAAAATTAGTAATACTAATATTTGTGCAATTCTTTTAACTTTTCAGAGGGCCTCTGGAACCCATATTCAGTGGTTGCCAAGTTACAATGAGGTAATATTTGATTGCAACAATTTTAACCCCTTCAGGTACAGTTAAAGAGAGGGGCTTAAACTAATATTTAAAATACTTGGTGCCCTGATTGGATGAGAATGTATGAAGAAAGTCTTGATTATTTTTTAATATACTATCATATTTTATGGTGAAGTACTTAGGAATCTGGGCTCAGGAGCCAGGTTGCCCAGGTTCAAATCTTATCTCCATTGTTTACTTAGCTCAAATTAGCCTTTTGGAACCTCAATTTTCTTATCTGGAAAATAAGAATAATAATAGTACCTATCAGAAATTTTTTGATTATCAAATGAATTTAAGGTATACATATTGCACATAGTAAGGCCTCTATGAATGTTAATTGTAAGTATTGTTAGTATTATTATTTCTTGAACCACAGTGTAAAATAGGCAGAACAGGTTTTCTGAATCTCAATTTTATTTAATTGGCAGAATAGTCTTGATTGTGAGACATGAAAATGCCCAAAGAATTAAGTGTAAGAGTGTGAAACTTTCTAAAACCCCCTGTATACAAGGTAGATTATAACAATAAGATCTGTTTTTCCTTTCAGTTATTCTAGTGAACAACATACTCTTAGTTTTAGAACATCTTGATTAAAATGGGATTCGTAAACTCTGTTTTTATCTGTTGCTTTTTCCCTAGTCAGGGCATTTCTGAAAAGGTTTAATGCATGCCAATGCTTTAAAATTATCATAAAAGTAATGCAGAAGATGAATATTACATGTACTTTCTCCCGCATGTTCATTCAAAATCAGTGCAAATGGTTGTGAATTCCTTTTCCAGAGAACATTCTAGAAAATTTTGTAGGATTTTAGGTTATGCAGAGAAGTGGAAAAGTCTTCTTCATTTGGGATTTACATGGTAGAATTTCAGTATTTGAATATAAATGACATCCTCTTTTCAGCCAAAATGCTATCATACTTACATGTGATCAAGGACAAGTCATTTAATTATTCTGGATAATCTTTGGTCAAGTTATTCAATTATGAAATCTAAATTTCCTCATTAAAATGGGGTTATGGTTAAAATGGGGTTAATAAAATACTTAGCATTAAACTAAGAAAGAGGATATGTGAGTGTTATGTTAAAAAAAAATCTGTCATCATTTGTGTCTCCCTTATGGAGTTAACAGTTTGAGATATAAGAGATGATACAATGAAAATACTTAACACTATGCCTGGCACATTTAAGCTGTCCATAAAGATGAGTTATTAATAGTAGTAGTAGTAGTATTACAATAACATGACGATCACTACAGGATCTCATTGAAATATGAGCCCATTCACCCTCCCTAGTACCAACACGTGATTTATTCACTTATCACAAAATGCTATATTTTATTGTATATGTGCATAACCCAAGAGCTTAAGAGGATGCCCACACACTTCAAGAGGGTCCCTTCTACTGCTCCAAGCATTGAGCATACTTATGAGTATAACTGAGAAAGGGTGCTTGAGCTGGAAGTAAGGGTATGGAGGTGTAATGATGCCTAAGTGAGCCTGGTTTCCTGGGGATAGGGAGCCACTAGAGAAAATTTGAGTACTTAAGATTTAAAATCCATGAGTAGTGTGGTTGGGATAGGTAGCACTTGGGTAAAGGCCCAGGCAGAGAGAAAGAATTGTGACCCTCATGTCAAGGGAGCCCCACATCCAAGGCACTGGGTGTTGGAAAAAGAAGAGTGGCTTTGACCCATCCAGACAGTTCTAAGTCAAATATTTCAGGTCTCCCAAAGCTGAGTAAGGTCTTCTCTACAATGCCTACCCTGCCTCCCTGAACACCCTTAAGTAACCCTCCTCTGGGTCCTATGGTGTTATCTTAATATAGCTGGTTGACTAAGGAAATTCTTCCCCTGAGGATAGACATCATATAATTTTATTTTTTGCCACTGGCTATCCTCAAATACTCTGTATTGAACATTCATGCCCCTTCTCACTGGGAAATGGGTCCTTTAATGGCATTTCATCTAAATCTCATAATAATCCAACCATATTTACTTATTAAAACTCAGTGTAGTCCCATTTAAAAATTTCGACTCATATGTGGTCCAAAGCCCTTCCAGTTCCCCAGCTGAGGTGAGGCTTGTGGGACTAAGTGGCTGCTCTTTGTTCATCCCTTGGCACTCACCAAGTTGCATTTCCTCTGAAGTGTGGGTAGGGGAGGAGGATAAAGGGAGTAGAATGTTCTAAAAGGCGCTTCTTCAGGCTCAGGCCAGGAGAAGGACAGTAGTGATGTCTTGCCTGGCTCTGGCCATGTGTCATTTGCCTCACTCTGCTTCGATCTACTTCTGTCTCTCTGCTGAAATTGTGGTCTTTATGTAGGTGGATGGCANTCCCCCCCCCCCCCGGGGGGATGTTTGCCCCAGCTGTCTCCATTGCCAAGGAGTTGTTTGGTAGGGCACCCATGTTGGCTTTCAGGCCTGCTAGCATTGCACACCCTAGCTTTCCTCTGGGTTGGACATGACATTGTTTGGCCTAGTAGAGTCTGGGCTGCCCATCTGCTTCTGCCTCCCAGCTAAGCTCTAGGGTTCTTCAACTAGAGCCACAGGTACCACTGAGCCATCTTCCTCACCCTCCAAGACTCTATGAGAATTGGGAGGAGGAGGACTCTGCTTCATGTTCGTTCTGTACACCTGTCATTACATTCCCTTCAAGCCCCGATGATGGCTCACATGCCTCAAGGGAGCCTCCTACTTTCAAAATCTCAGGATGAGGGCGCCTGGGTGGCTCAGTGGGTTAAAGCCGCTGCCTTCGGCTCAGGTCATGATCCCAGGGTCCTGGGATCGAGGCCCACATCGGGCTCTCTGCTCAGCAGGGAGCCTGCTTCCTCCTTCCTCCTCTCTCTCTGCCTGCCTCTCTGCCTACTTGTAATCTCTCTCTCTGTGTCAACTGAATAAATAAAATCTTTAAAAAAAAATCTCAGGATGAGAAGCAGGCAGCACTTCATACATAGTCACATGCTCTAAACTTTAGAGAATACAGATACAACCTTCTCCATGCTCTGCTCCTCAGACAGCTTCAGAGGGGACCCATGGGTCTCTCAGATCAGCAAGTACCAAGCTGGGATGCAAGACTCAGGATTCCTTTGCTGGCAAACACTGCCAGTGCCCACACCTGATGCCCTTTTGGATCCCTTGGTGGCCTGCAGGAGGGCAAGTGCCCCTTTCTGCCCTAGAGAGGAAAGAAGAGCTTCTCTCCACAACCACCCCCACCTCCTTACAAAGCTGATCAATCCTCCTTCCTTCTCCTCAACAGGAGTGGGGTGAGAGGTGGTCCAGGTGAGTTTCCCGACACCTCTTGTCAAGCTCCATGGTGTAATGTCTGGTACCAGTCATTGACATCTCCTCATAGATCTCTTTAGGGTCTGTGCAATCTGGTTCCTTTCATGTTTGACTGTGGGGCATAGTCTATGATTCTAGAACATTAGGAAAAATCCCCTCTTAACAACTTCTTACTCTATCATAATGGAATTTTCTGTTTGTTCATCTATACCCTCTGTTATGAGCTTTACAAGGACATAACTTATGTCTAACTCATGATTTTTTGGGTATGTCTTAAAATTTTGTTATTGTGGGAAAATAAACATAACATAGCATTTACCTGAATTTATTTTAACCATTTTAAAGTACATGACTTAGTGGCATTACATATGTTAACATAGCTGTGCAGGCATCACCACCATCCATAGCCAGAACTTTTCACCTTCCAATTTGAAACAGTGTACCATTAAACAATGCCCATTTCTCCTCCCCCACCTCCCGGAGATGATCATTCTGCTCTCTGTTTCTATGAATTTGACCATTCTAGTTATCTCACATAAGTGGAATCATGTAGCATTTGCCTTTTTGTGATTCGCTTAATTCATTTAGCATAATATCCTTAAGGTTCATTCATGTTGATGCATGTGTCAGAATTCCTTCTTTTTTAAGGCTAAATAATATTCTGTTACTTATATATACTACATTTTGTTTATCTACTCACCCATCAATGAATGAGTTGCTTCCATTTTTTAGCCATTACGAATAATGCTGCTGTGAACATAGTGTACAAATATTTCTTCAAAACCCTGCTTTCAGTTGTTTTGGGTATATACCCAGAAATAGAAGTGCTGAGTCATATGATAATTCTATGTTTAACTTTTTGAGGAATTGTTATAATACCTTCCATAGCAATTGCACTACTCTACATTCCCACCAGTGTGTGCAAAGATTACAATTTCTTCATATCCTTTCCAACACTTGTTATTTGCTTTTTAAAATAGTAGTCATCTTAATGGGTGAAAGGTGGTATCTCATTGTGCCTTTGCTATGCATTTCACTAACGATTAGTGATGTTAAGCAACTTTGTATGTACTTGGTGGCTGTATATCTTTGGATAAGTGTTTATTCAAGTCCTTTGTCCATTTTTAAATAAAATTAATTGATTTTTTTGTTGCTGAGTCGTAGGAATTTTTTAATATATTCTGGATATTTACCCTTTATTGAATATGTAATTTGCAAGTATTTTCTACCATTCTGTAGGGTGCCTTTACACTGTATTGACTGTGTCCTTTGATACACACAAGTTTTTAAGTTTTACATAATTCCATTTGTCTATGTTTATTTTTACTGTCTGTACTTTTGGTGTTATATCCAAGAAATCATTGTCAAATCCAGTGTTATGAAAAGTTTCCCTTATGTTTCCTTCTAGATGTTTCATAGTTTGGGGTCTTACATTTAAGTTTTTAATCCATTTTGAGTATATTTATATATGGTGTAACATAATGGTCTAACTTCATTTGTTTACACTTGGACATCCTGTTTTTCCAACATCATTTGTTGAAGAGACTGGTATTCTCCCAGTGAGTGTTCTTGGCATCCATAAAATCATTTTACCATACATTCAAGGTTTATTTCTGGACTCTTTATTCAATTCCATTTTTCTAAATGTCTTTATGCTAGTACCACACTGTTTTGATTACTATATGTTTGTAATAAACTTTGAAATCAGGAAGTGTAAAACCTCCCACTTCATTCTTCCTTTTTTGAGATTGTTTTGGCTATTCAGGCTTCCTTGATATTCCATATGAATTTTAGAATGGATTCTCTATTTCTTCAAAAAACATCACTGGGATTTTGATGGGAATTGTGTTAAAACTATAGATCACTTTTGGTATAGTGACAACTTAATATCAAATCTTTCAAATAATGAACATATTATGTCTGTCCATTTATTTGTGTTTTCTTTAATTTTTTTCAATGTTTTATACTTTTCAGTATATAACTCTTTCTCTGCCTTGGTTAAATGTATTCCTAAGTATTTTATTCCTTCTGATTGAAAGTGGAATTGTTTCATTAATTTCCTTTTTAAATTATTCATTGTATTTAGAAGCACAATATTTGTGTGTTGATTTTGTATGCTGCAATCTGATGAATTTGTTTATTAGTTCCAACAATGGTATGTGTGTATGTGTGTGTGTGTGTTTGTAATTTTTAGAAGTTTCTACATATAAGGTTATGTCATCTGACAACAGAGATAATTTTACTTCTTCCTCTTCAATTTGGATGCTTTTTATTTCTTTTTCTTGTCTAATTGCTCTGGCTAGGACTTCTAGTACTGTAAGAATAGAAGTGACCAAAATGGGCATCCATGTCTTGTTCCTTATCTTAGAGGAAAAGCTTTCAGACTTTCACCATTAAGTATGATGTTAACTGTCTTCTTGCCCATTATGTAGCTCTCTATTATATTGATGTAGTTTTCCTGTACTCTCAGTTTGTTGAGTGTTTTTATCATAAAGGGTAATGGATATTGTCAAATGCCTTTTTTTCATCAACTGAGATGACTATGTCATTTTTTCCTTCATTCTGCTAATTTGGTTGGTGTATTATATTGGTTGATTTTCATTTTTTGAGCCATCCTTGGATTCTAGGAAAAAAATCGCCCTAGTTCATCACTATGATATGCTGTTGAATTCTCTTTCCTAGTATTTTGTTTGGGATTTATGTATCACTATTCATCAGGGCTATTGGTCTATAATTTTCTCATAGTGTTTAGTTTCAGTATCAGGGTTATGCTGGCCTCATGGAATGAATTTTGATATTTTTACTTCCTCTATAACTTTTTGGAGGGTTTGAAGAGTATTACTTTAATTCTTTTAATCCTTAGTAGAACTCACTAATGAAGCCACCTGGTCCTGGGTTTTTCTTTGTTAGGAGGTTTTTGATTACAGATTAAATTTTCTTCCTGATTTTTGGTCTGTTTAGATTTTCTATTTCTTTCTCTTTTTTAAGATTTTATTTATTTATTTGACACAGAGAGAGAGATTACAAGTAGGCAGAGAGGCAGGCAGAGAGACAGGGAGAGGAGGAAGCAGGCTCCCCGCTGAGCAGGGAGCCTGATGCGGGCCTCGATCCCAGGACGCTGAGATCATGACCTGAGCTGAAAGCAGAGGCTTTAACCCACTGAGCCACCTAGGCGCCCAGATTTTCTGTTTCTTCATGATTCAATCTTGATAGGTTTTATGTTTCTAGGAATTTGTCCATTTCATCAAGGTGATCCCTTTCGTTGTCATACAATAGTTTCATGGTACTCTCTGATAACCCTTTTTATTTCTATAAAATTGGCTTCATGTCCATCATTCATCATATTTTTATATTTAGCCTATGCAGTGCTTGCCCAAGTTGAGATACTCGGAAACCATTTATTGAACTAAATGTAAAAGAGAAAAGCATTAGATCCTTCCAACCATATGGACAACTTATTGTGGGTAACTTCACTGAAAAGGAATGGATCTGGAAAAGCAAGGCCTTCAGGTCAGCACTTGGACCATCAGGACAGGGCTCCCAAGGCTGGCCCTGAATGCTGGGTGTTGATACCCTATGAGACGTGATGGAGTCTTCAGGCATAGGATGGATCAGGGAGATCATGGTCTTGCCCATTATGGAGCTTAGAACCTGTACAGTGAGCTTAACTTGGCCATGGTAGCCAACAGGTCTAGCATGCTTCCTGAGCCCAGCTTGGGCAGCTCTTTTCACACTGCTAAAGAGACCACTAGAGGTATTGTGTAGTAATCCACATAGGAGGTTGTCTGGCAGGGACAAAGCCTATCTATCTCTGTGCTCTTGGAGAAGCAGAGTCCAAGCTAGGAGTCACTTAGTGGATTTCTTAAGAACAGAGTGGGGCACTCTCAGTTCTTGCCCTTTCATAGTTATGACCAGGAAGAGCTATAGAGAACCACAGATAATATGTATATGTGGAGAAGGCATGGCCAGCTTTTGTCTCACAGGTGGTCTTACTCCACCAGATTTGAGCCTGCTCTCACAGAAGCTATTCCATAATCTGAAGGGGCATGCCTTATCCCCTGCTACAGACAGCCAAAGTTGGCAGGCTGTTGTTTTTATGTAAAGAGCTATTCTACTTGCCCAGTATGATTTCAGACTCTCATTTGCAACTCTGCTGTTCCCACCTACCTGACCCTACCATGAATCTCTCTTTACCATCTGCATTAGCTCACTTTGGCACAGTCCCCACACATAGTGCAGTGTTTGGCACTTAGCAGGTGTTCAACAGATAAGTGCTGGATTCCTTCTATTACTGTATTCTTTCCACAGTGTCCTAGTTGAGAGAAGATAGAGAAGGGATGTGTTCTCTGCCACAATCATAGAGACCAAAGGGAAATATGTATGTCAGTGAGTCTTTCCTCTGTTTCATTCTTCTCATTTTTATTCAACTACCCAGAGACCAGCATTCTCATTTGAGCTCTTTTGAGAACCAAGCAAACACAGCAGATGACAGGCAATGCTAGCTAACAATTTTTTTCCCCTTCAAAGCAGGTTAGCAGGTTCAAATAAAATACATTGAAGAGGAATTACATGAAACCAAAACGGAAACTGTGAAGTGCAAGCTGATATTTTTAGAAGTTTGTGTAATGACAGGTCAGATTCCTGAGGATTAGCCAAAGTGGCAAATCTAACACCACTTATTCAAAAGGAGGTAAAAGATACAGCAGGCAATTATAGTTTAACAGCAGTTGTGTGTGTGTATGTGGGGGGGAATCAACTCTTCTTGAACTTACTGAGGGGACAGCTTGAGAAGTGTAATTTGAATATATATAGCCAACCAGAAGGTTTCTATGAGGAGAGGCCTGGGAAGCTGGAGGAAAGGGAAAAGGAAAGGAAGGGGTTGCCAGGAGTTCATTATTTTCATATTTTAAAGCCCTGAATGGTTTGAAAGGATGATTGCCAGAGGGGACCAGGAAAATTAGTGGTTGTTTGATTCAGGATCAATTTTCAGATCTGCCCGGTTTATAATTGTGCACCTCTCGCTGTCATCACTCATGTGATTCAAGCTCCAGATGTTCAGGGTTGAAATGTCCCCCGGGCTCACCACCTCCTTGGTATGCTTCTGAGCCTTTCTGTCTTCCCCCACCAAACAGTTTTCCCCTGGACTTGTTTATGGATATCTGAAATGCCTGCATTGGGGCTTAAAAATAAGAGGAGAAAAAGAAACACTTAAAACACAGGGCACAGGCTTAATGTGTACCATCTTTGCAAGAAGTGGTATTGATTAAATCCACACTGAGACATGAAGGGCCAGGATCCTGCTCTTTTCCAAGAGTAGATTTTTGTGAGGACGGCGTTCAGAGATTCCTGGGAATGAGGAAAATTTGGGCATGAAGAGGGAGTTGTGGGTGGGGGGCACAGAAGACAAATTTGGATAATCTGACAGTTTGGGTTAAGACTCACCTTAGGTGGGGCGCTTGGGTGGCTCAGTGGGTTAAAGCCTCTGCCTTCGGCTCAGGTCATGATCTCAGGGTCCTAGGATCAAGCCCTGCATTGGGCTTGGGCGCTCAGCAGGGAGCCTGCTTCCTCCTCTCTCTCTGCCTGCTTGTGATCTCTCTCTCTGTCATATAAATAAATAAAATCTTAAAAAAAAAAGACTCACCTTAGTTGCCTGTGTTTGGAGTTTATAATTTCTGACTTTAAGGATAATGGGGGAACTTCAGAACTGGAAAAGGATCTTTAAGATCACTGGCACAGCCTTACTCAAACTGGGTTCAGCAGGCTCCTGGGATCCACAAACATATTCTTAGTCTACAAGTTTTTTTTATGAGATTTAGAATTTTGTCCTCTCATTTTTATGGTGATGTAAATATATTTTCAGAATATTCAGGGCATCTGAATACAGATCCTGAGCTACATGATCTTAGGACAGTGTTTATGGGTTTTTTTTGTTGTTGTTGTTGAGGAGGGAACCACCCAAAGGGAACTTGTACTTGGCCTCGTCCATGTGGGAGCAAGCTGGCAGGTCCTAATATTATAATGACAGCTACCAACTTGTGTTTTCTGTATACTCACACTGAATTATTTACCAGAAATAAATTCAAGACTTATTTGCCAAAGATAATTTGCAATTAAAAGACACTTTCATAGACTATGGTTTTCCCTATGGTTTTTTTAAATAAATTAATACTTTAATTTGACATCATGGAAATGATATACTATCACAGATGGCTAATGAAAAAGAACAGAGTCAGGTTTAATAGATGAATTATGCATTTCATAAAGTTAGGATAAAATGTTATCATGGCATACTGTATGAATGAAAGTTTCTAGTAATTTTAAAAGAGGAAAGTGATATGAGAATTTTGTCATCACATAACACACAGAAATATAAACATATTAAACTTCGAAGTAACTAGGTTGTAGCCTTCAGCACCCCCACTCATGTTGGGGATAACAATTTAGTTTCTGCCAAACAACATTACTTATTAACTTAAATTAATGACTTTTATTGTCTTTTGAGTTGTGTTTCTATTTACTCTGTGAATATGACTTTGTTGTTACTTAGTACCTGTAAGAAGTTATCCCTAATTTTATATTTGCGTAAAACATAAAAATATGTTAAGTCAACACTTAACATATGTGTGTTTCCAAATTTTTTCCCTGTGAGAAGGAGTCTGTATATAACTTATCCTCAAATAAAACTAATCTGGTCCTTCGCTTTCATTTAAAGAAATGATCTTTCAGTGTTATGGGTTATGTCTTAATGATGGACCGCCCATAGTTTTTCCAAAGAAAACTCAACTCTCTTGTCTGCCTATATATAAGTTATTCTATATTTTGCTTAGTGAAATTACTTTTTCTCTATTCCTACATTTGCTTCTTTCACTCCCCAGATTCCCTCAGTGTTCCTACATCAACCATAGCAAACTTCTGTTCATGTTTCAAGACCAGCTCATAGAAGGCTGTCTCTTCTGTGAAGCTGTTTTTTCTAATACCATCAAGCAATTCTCCAATTCTCAGGGGACACTGACTGCGTGTCCCACAAATTTCACCCAATTCTCACACTACCTACCTCAGTATAGTGTCAGATCCCACAGGTTAAGGGCTCAGTCCCAAAAAGTTGTCCCCACTCTAGATGCCATTTACAAGACCAGGTTACCACCTGATTGGCTATAAATCAGAGGTTTCCATGATCCCCTTCTCAGACTCAATTATTTGCTATAGTGGCTCAGAGAACTCAGGAAATCAGGTTATTTACTAGGTTACTGGTTTATTACAAAGGATACTAAAGGATATGAATCAATAGTTAGATGAAGAGATACATTGGGTGAGATCTGAAAGAGTCCCCAACATAGGCATTTCTATCCCTGTGGAGTTTGGGGTATGCCACCCTCCCAGTGCATTGATATGTTGTGATTCACCAACCTGAAAGGTCTCTAAACCCATCATTTTGTTTTTTGCTTTTTTTTTTTTAGTGTAGATTTCATTACACAAGGATAATTGATTAAACCTTCAGCCATTGGTGATTGAACTCAACCTCCTCCCCTCTCCCCCGTTTGGAGGTTAGGGATCGGGCTGTAAGTTCCAACTCTTTAATCATAATTCCACTGGCAACCAACCCCATCTTTAGTGGCCTTCCAAAAGTCATCTCATTAACATAAACCCAAGTATGGTTCAAAGGAGTTTATTATAAATAACGAGACACTGCTTTCACCTTTATGGCTCTGGAACTATTTCAAGAACCAAGGACAAAAGGAATCGCTACAACAGAAGATGCTCCCATTGCTTTTATCACTTATGAAATTCCAAGGGTTTTAGGAGCTCTGAGTCAGAAACTGGACAAAGACCAAATATATATTTCTTCATATAAATCACAATATCACAGAAGCCTTCCTTTTTTTCTACCATGGTGAGTGGCTTTCTGTTTCCTACAGCTTGCAGTTTCTATGTCTCATGTGGCCCTCTCCATGGGACATTGAATATATCTACTTACTCCCCAAATCTCTGATTTGAGCTTCTCAAAGGCATGGACCTAGCCTTACTCATCCACTATTCTAGTCTGTGGCTCATTGTATATTCTTAATAAAAGTCTATTAAATAAGTTAGATCTCTCTATATTAAAATAATACATAATGTATTAATTATTATATTAATTATAATTAACATATTACCTATATATAATTACATATAATTAATTAATATAATTAATTGTTATTAATATATTAAAGTAATCCTAATGAAGCTGACCATTACATTGTGAGGCATAGCCTCTGATGTAACCCTTGCAAGATTTTCAGGAGACATTAAGCTGCTAGATTTATTTTTACCAAATTAGAGCATAAGAGGAATAAAACAGAAACAGAGGAAAAATTTGCAAGCAAGACTATTAAAAATCCCTGGAATTTATATGCAGAAGTGGGCAGGAGGCTGTCTCTAGGGTCAGCTTTTGACCTTCCCATTTATGTTTGAGGAAGAAGGGTTGGAAGTTAATTCTTGTTTGAATCTGGCCTTGTGATTGGTTGCAAATGGAAAGACTTCTCCTCTCTGCAGGAAATGATGCCATCATATTGAGAAGCTGTTTTTTGGACTGGCAAATGGAAAATATTCTTAATGAAAACACAGAATAATCATTTTGAGTCTGGGGAAGAAGCACTGGGAGGAAAAAAGAGAAAGAATACATATTAAATAGATGTGCCTACCAGCATATTGATGAGGAAAGGGATTTAGAGGTTATTGTAGGGGAAAAAAAACCTCTTCATGTTATTATCCTAATGCTTTTCTGTAGCTTAAAAAGTGAATATACAGAATGTCACAAGTGGAAAGAAAATGCCAATCAGTACTCTCTAAAGTATAGGTATGATGGTCAATTTTAGAGCTATGATGGAGTTCAATGTTCTGGCCTGTCAAACAGTCCAACCTCTAAATTCACTTTTACATGTCAGACTAGTTTTGTTTAGAAAATATGGTCACCACATTTTCAGACATACATTACAATCACTGTAGTGGTTCATATTTACTAAGTCCTGAAACATATTCTAAAAACTTCATGTGTATTAGCTCATTTTCCTTATTTTACTCAGGAAATGGAGTCACCAAGCAGGTAAGAAATTTGGCCAAGGTCACATAGCTGGTGGGTCACTCAACCTAACTTCACAGCCCCAGCTGCCTAGCATTATGACATTCTGCCTTCATAGTGGAGAAACACTGGCTTTGAAATCAGACCGGTCTCTATGCAAATCCTGACCATTGGCCCTTGGCACAAGACAAGTTATTTAATGTTTATCAGCCTCCATTTTCATATGCAAAATAATAATATTTAACTCACAGGGTTTTGTGAGGAATAAGTAAGCTAATACACATGAAATTCTTGGTATAGTACAAAGTAGATGATGTCCCCACACCTACATTATCCCTGCTTTAGGAATCTTTAGAAGACAGAGACTTAAGGTTTTTGGAATGAGACATGATGCATAAGGCTGGATTTATGGGCTGGTGTCACCAAGAATGTATATCCCACAGGCTGAGGTCCCACTGAGGTCATGGACAGGTACATGAGGATGCTCAGCATCAGAGACGGATGAGATTGTTCCCCTGTCCTTGTGTGTTCTCTTCAAGGGGGATATGGCTTAGGAAAATGAGGAAAATGAGACTTAAAATTAAAATGCTTCCACTAATCCTGTATGGTCTCTGCAGACAGAGTAAAATACCTCCATACATACACGAATGTAGCTATCACGGGATTGGTGATTAGCTCATGTCCTTTGCCCAGCTCATGTCTCAAATGGAACTCGAGTTCTGATCTTATTGGGGGATTGTATAGATGGATGATATGGAAGCAGAGGATTAGCAGCCCTGGAAACAATAAACAACCTCATGTTGGGGGTGGAGGGTAGTGATCATATCCTCGATGTTCTCTCAGCTTGAACCACTCACATTATTCAATGAAACAGATCCTAACTAACTGGAAATTCTTTGAATCCTTTCTACTGTCCCAAAAATGCCAATTTACAGACCCAGAGTCATCTCCATCAATATATAAGCCAGAGTGAAGAACTACCATCAGGTGGCACCAAACCACAGCAGGGCACAGAAAGGATTCAGATTGCATAGCCTGACTCCTGAAATACCTCCAGAATTTCAAGCTGGTCATCCATGCAAAGTCTACCTGGTCATTTCATTAACCTTGAACAAATAAGAGATGACACTTTGCACAACTGGAAATTTTGAGCATCACATACCATGTTATTGTGGGTTTTATAATACGTGCTGAATATCTACTCTTTGGGGACATATATTAAGTGCTTGGGATTCAGAAATAAAAAATACAGCCCCAGCTTCTAGGAGCTCATGGTTTGGCATGAAAATAGTCAGATAAACAAGTAATTACACCGTGGTGTGACAAGTGCTACAACAGTAGAAAGCAAGGAATGCTTTGGGACTTCAGGGGAGACACAGGAGGGACATCTGATGTATGGTGACTAACATAGTGTAATTTTTTTTTTTTACAAAGAGGGACATCTGAACCATTTTCCTGAGGGGGAACAGGAGGATGGGAAGAGAATTCCAGGAAGAGGGAGCAGCTTGTACACCAACCTAAAGGACTCATGGTTTGTTCTTGGAAGTGAAGAGGAAGAATGTGAGAATGAGAGATGAGTCATGAAGGACCCCAAATGCCATGATGAGGAGCTTGAACTTTGTGCTGTATATTAATAATTTTTAGTCTTTTCTGGGATGCAGACTATAATGGAATTTATGGTCCTTTTTCTTTGGAAAAAAAAGGTACAGTGACACACACATACACATAATTTTACATTCAATTTCAGGGACAGTTGTAGGCCCTCTGCCACCCATTATTTATGGACTCTTGGTTAAAACACCCCACCTAGAAGTAGTAGAGGTCAGTAGGAATCAGATTTTAGGTTGAACAAGTGTGTCCATCAAAAGACTGGCTATATAACCACTGAAATGGGAACACAGATGATGGATCGGAAGAAGAATAGCCTGAAAATGAGGAAGACAGGACTGCAGTTTGGAGCCTGTTGTCCAGTTTTAGACAAAACAATGGTTTTGTTCAATCTCCTCCATCTCCAAAACGTTTGCTGGATGATGGATAAGATGAAAAGCCCAATTATTGGACTTGGAGCATTTTCTGCCCCACCCCCATTCTTTCTGAGAAAGTGTTCAGCTGTGAGGGAAGGCAAGGGGAGAGTAACAAGAGAAGCTGTAATCTACAGGTGATTACACCTAGGTTGTAGATTGTCCAGCCCCTAGGTTATAGATTGTCTGGGATGGCACCCCGGAAATCCATCTCTGAGAACATGCTCCTGGAGCATGTTGTCTGCTTCTAACAACCACAGTGGTATCTCAGTAGGAGATGAGGAAGTCTCTAGGTAACAGGATGTTATTCATTCTTCTGTGTATTGCAGAGAGGGGCAGGCACATGGAGATGGAAATGTGCATTCCTTTAGCAGTGAAATAGGGATGTAGGGATCTGAACTTAATCCTGACTCTTCCTGTGAGAGCCTGGGAAAGTGTCTCTATACTCCTCTTCCTTCATCTAAGGGAGTAACGATAAAAGTGCTAACATACCCTGGGAGGAGTAAGAAGGAAGAGAGATTACAAAGCACTTTATGAATTCTGCAGGAAGGTGATACAATATGGGTGGATGGCATGTTCACTGGAAGAAATAGCAGTATTATAGCCATCCTTGCTTTCTGACAGTCTTTTGATTTCTCCCATCAGTAAAGGCCCTCCCAGAAGTAAGGGAGCCCTGCATTCCTCTCTTGTTGCCTTCTTTAACTTTGTTGCCATGTAATAGCAATATGGCAGAAATCCCAGAAGGGAAAGTGCCATGAAGCAGTGGGGAGTTCAGAGGCTTGAGCCAGCCTCACTACCTCTCTGAAATAGCTGCTTAGGGAAGCAGGGCTGGCTCCACTGTACATGGTTTGGTTTTTGTTTGTTTGATTGTTTTTTAAGTTTGGGTTTAGTTGAATTTCACTGAAGCCAAGAGGGCCTATGGTATTTGCTGTCCCCCACAACATGGGCACTAGCCACTCAGAATGGTTTGGTTTCCTTAAAGCCCTCTTGTGGCAGACTGATACACCCATCCATCCAGTTCCCTGACGGCTGCTTTTTCCGTAGGACTATCCTCGCACCTGAAGAATGTGGGAATGATGAACCCTGCTGGAATCTAAACCAATCTGCCGTTCCCTTCAGACTCCCAAATGCTTGCTCCACAGTGTGATGCCTTGTTGGGCTTGAGGGTTTTTTTTTTTTTTTTCAAGAGTTGGGTTTTGGCACCATTTCTGTCGGTTGCACTGGAACATAAGAGGAGAGTAGCTACAGGTAACAGATTATTTTTAATTCTGCCTTGTTATTTGGAACTGATTTCCCATATGTTGTTGTTGTTCAATTCCTTGCATGAATTTTCTCAAATATTTGTAACATATGTCATATCTATATGCAGATTTTAAATTATGGATGCCTTCATCCAATCATTTTCGAAGGAGGAAAAACCCAAGTCTAATATGCTCAAGCAGGACCATGGTCTCCTGGGCATCAGTTATCGTTCAGGTAGACACATCTGGTGAAATGCATCACATCAAATTAGTATCAAGGGTATTGAGACTCTGAGACTACAGGCAGACAACCCCCTTCTAATGTACTGCTTTTTAGATTGTTGGGGAAACTTGAATCCTAATTCTCTTGTGAAATGAGTGATACTAACATGCCTGTTCAAATGCTCAAAGTGAAGATCAAAGCAGCAGTGTCCAAATTGCCTTTGCAAACAAAGCAGCCCCTTGCATCCCCCCTGGGGATACCGTGCTAATTTTATCTACTCTCCCTGGCTCTTCTGCTATTAAATAGCAATAAATAAATGTTTTTTTCTGGTTTGCCAGCGGCTTATTTGTCTGACAAACAAGCTCATTTCCTTTTAAGTGTGAGGTTTAAGTCCAACTAATAGAATTAATCTATTTTTAATGAAAATGCGAATGGCTTTTACTTAGAAATCTACCTACCCATCTCCCTCACGGCAAGAGGCCCCTCCCCCAGCACCTTCTCTGAACACATACAACCAGCCATGAATATTTCAATACATCTCAGGCTTTCAGATCAATATAGGCAACTCTCAAGCCCTATTGATTTTCAGAGGTTTGACTCACAAGGGTGATAAATATTTCTCGACTTATGAAACCTGAGTTAAAGAGGCTTTGCTGGCCCTTCAACTTTTCCAGACATCTTTGTCTCCTTTTCTGTCCTCTTTCCATATTCCTTCTGCTGGTTTTTCCTCCCTCCCTCACCCTGCACCACCCTCCTTTAATGCCATCCCCCCCTTATATCCCTCAAAAACCTTGAGATGGAGGTTTATGACTAAGAAATAAGTCCTGTAGAAGCAGGCACTGTTTCCCTTTTGGGTCCTCTTCAGGTCAGAGGGAGAAAAGGCCAAGGGAGGATAGCAGCCATAGCACAGTTCGGACCCCCATCCATCTTGCCTGCAGGGACTCTGCCAGCTTTCCTCCTGTCTCTCTGATTCATTTATCAGCACAGTCGACTCCTCCTCCTGCACACCTCTGAAGATGTAATCCCAGAAGGCGACCCTAGCAACATACGAGGAATTCCCCACTGAGGCACAGGAGCTGAGCTGCTCCATATGGGTAGGAAATAAGCTAATTATACAGTCAGCCATGTCCAATGCCAGGATGTATGTTGTTATAAGTTTATCCAGCCTAGTTATGAAGCAGTGAGCCCAAGATTCTTGGAAAATTTTACTGAACCTTTGGTGGTTGATCTACTGTGATGTGCATTGAATTAGAAGGAGTTTGGAGACTCTGGCTAGCCCTGGGGGGTTGGTCAAATCAAATGACTTCCCTTTGTGGGCATCTATTTCCTCTCATTCATTTAACAAATCTTTATTGAGTTTTTCCTGTGTTCTAGGGACAGAGGCTAAAATGGCACACAAGACAGATATAGGTCCCTGTACTCTTGAAGCCTATCATCTAGTTAGGAGTAGTCAGGAACATACCAATGTTTCATCCTCTGAACTCCCACACTGCATTCCTCTAGATATTGTAAAGACATTGTATTCCATAAGTATGTCATTATCATGTTTACAGTCTGATCCCTTGCTAAACTGTGTGCTGTTTGTTGGTCTGGATTGTGCCTAGATCTTTGGAGATGCTTGTTCACTGGATATTGGCTCTTTATGCTTTGTGTCCTGCTCAACATCAAATAGAATTGAGGTAGCAATCCTGTGTATGGAGCCTCAGCAGCAACACCCTCAGTAGTCACGATCCTGCCCCAATGGTTTTTCATTCCAAGTCTTTGTGTAAGAGAAAGCATATGAAAGGACTTTCAGAAAACACGTTATAAGCTGTCAATAAATTGTAGCTTGTCCTTTCAATGGAAAGTTAGAGATGACCAGAATGATCCCAACACCAAAACAGATAGAGAGACAGACAAAGTCTCTTTCTTGAAGTACAATCATGTTTTGAGCAAAAGTATGAGGAAAAAACTCATTTTCTAGAGTAGTCTGGTATATTTTTGGATTTGAACCTTTTAAAAAGTTTTAAATTTATTTTTATTTTTAATTTAAAATATTTTCAAGCTTTGAGATGTAATTAACATATAACATTGTGTAAGTTTAAAGCGTACAATGTGCTGATTTGATGTACATATATACTGCAGGATGATTACTACAATAAATATCTGTTAACAGATGAATGGATAAAGGAAATGTGATATATATTCACAGTGGAATATTATTCAGCCATTAATAAGAAGGAAATTCTGCTATTTGTGACAACATTGATGGGCATGGTGATAAGTAAAATAAGTCAGACAGAGAAAGACAAATGCTGTATGATCTCATTTATATTGGAATCTAAAAAAGTAGAATTCATAGAAAACAGTGAGCAGATTGGTGGTTTCCAGGGCCAGGATTTAGGAGAGAAAAGGAATGAGAAATAAGTTAGGTTGACCAAAGAGTACAGACTTCCATCTGAAACTTTTAATTGAACTCACATTTGCTGCTATGTGACCTTGAACAACACTTACATTAGAAAAGATGCACAAGGCTCCTTCCAGTGTTGGTATTGCTTGATTCTACATGGCATTGTTGATCATTTATGTGAGCACAGAAATAAGTCTTCTCCCTTTTCTTTCCTACTCCCTCATAAGTCATACATGGTGAGCACCCCTTACTCCAGGGAGAACTCTCTGGGAGGTTCCTTCCCCCACTGCTCAGTAAAGGGCTCTTCCCACACTTACCTCTGTTGTAGTGATGTATTCCTGATTGTCTCCTCTGATAAACTTCTAGCTCTTGGAGGACAGAAGTTACGTTTCTTCATAACTTTCTTCTTATGTTTCTTCTTCATGACATTTCTAACATCTTCTTAGCACACTGTTGGCATAAAATAGCTACTAGTAAATGTTTACTTTGAATAAAATTGAGTAGTTCTCTTTTTAACATGTTGAATAAATCAGTATTAATTGAAGGTCTAAGGTGTGGAGCAGGGAGGTGCTGATATCATTCCTTCTTGCTCTTAAACCCTCAAAAAGCCTGTAAGAAAGAAATCAGGAGTAATTTACCTGCTGTGTCCATTTTACTGGAAAAAAATGATGACCATTATGATATCACTGAAAGACATTTGGTTTTTGTTCCCACTTCCTGGCACAGGCTTCCTAAAAGTTTTGGAATTTCCTGAGTGATAATTGTGATAGGAGCCTCTTTTGTTCTAATGAGGCAACTCTTTGCAGGCCCCAGACAGCTCCTCGATGGCAGCCAGTCATAGCTTCAGTAGGAGCTGGTCACCAGAAAGACCATCTGGGATTAGAAGCTTGAAACTTTCAGCCCCACATCCAACCTCCAGGGAGGAGAGAGGGGCTGGAGATTGAGTTAATAAGCAATGTCCAACTATTTCATCAATCCTGTCTACGTAGTGAAAGCTCCATAAAAACCCCTAATCTATGGGGTTCAGAAAGCTTCTGGGCTAGTAAAGACACTGAGGTGCCAAGAGGGTGGTATCCCTTTTTTCCCCCTGTGAGTCTCTTTTATTTGGCTGTCCATAGTTGTTTTCTTTATAACAAACTGCTAATAGTAAGTGAAGTGTTTTCCCGAGTTCTATGAGGCATTCTAACAAATTGTCAAACCCGAGGAGGATCATGGGAACCCCAAATTTGTTTCCAAGTCAGACAGAGGTGTGAATGATCTGGGCACCCCACTTGAGACTGGTGTCTGAACTCAGGACAGTTTTGTGAGACTGAGCCCTTAACCCTTTGGAGTATGGTGCTAATTTGAGGTAGTTAGTGTAAGAATTGAACTGAATTGTAGGATATTGATGTCAGAAGTATGAGTAAAACCAGCTTAGCCATGAAGACAGAATTTATTGTTTGCTTTAGCAATAAAACCATCTCCTTCTATCAGTTTCCCACCATGAGGACAAAAGCTTGCGACTGGGTGAGTATTTCTGGAGTGGAGTTTGCAGAGAATGGTGTAGAGAGGAGGTGATATGGTGAAGAGTTCTTGGGGGCAGGAGCTGGTTTGGGGAGAAGGTGGAAGTTCTGAATGATCTCAAACACCTTCCTGGGGAACAATTCAGTCACCCTTCACCAGAGTCAGAAATGCAAACCACACTGCAGAGCACAAGGCTGCTCTCCAACTTGGCAAATCAACACCCCAGTGGTGTCCGAGCTAACAGTGGACGTGGCAGTGGGCACGTAGTATGGTGTGGATGACAGCTGATTTGCCCTCAGTTTGCCAGATGCTTCGCTGGTTGCTTCTGCCAGCTGTCTCATTTTATTCCTCTCGAAAGGAATAAAGTACTATGTAGATAAAGTACTATGATCCTTAGATCAAGACCCTTGATCCTCAGATCAAGACACTAATTCTGAAATTCTGGGGGAAAAAAAATCTGATTTGTCACATCAGAAGTCCCAAAGGTTGCAAATGTTCCAAACTGTGTGTGTGGCTAGAAGACATGATAAGCAGAACACTTACATGGCCTCAATATTATTCAAAGTATTGGGGGGGTGGGGCAGTATTTTATATACTAAAAATGTGAATGTAGATTTCACTTAAACATGAAAAGATTAAAAGCACTTCTGCCAAGGGACCCCTAGCTGGCTCAGTTGGTGGAGCATGAGACTCAGTCTCATTGTTGTGAGTTCCAGCCCCACGTTGGGCATGGAGCCCAGAAGAAAGAAAGAAAGAAAGAAAGAGAGAGAGAGAGAGAGAGAGAGAGAGAGAGAAAGAAAGAAAGAAAGGAAGAAAGAAAGAAAGAAGAAAGAAGGAAGGAAGGAAGGAAGGAAGGAAGAAAAAGAGAGAAAGAGAGAAAAAAGCATATCTGCAAAGAAAGTCTGATGGTAGCAGGTTTTCAGACCACTTCCAGTGGCATCGGAGTTCTTTGACAGAAAAGTTTGAAACACAAGGATGTGTGAGTCCTGAGGTCTTACAGCTTGCTATCATGGAGTTAACAGCTATCTCAAGAAGTTATGAACGTCAAAGTGCTTTCAGGCATTAACTCTGGAGTGTAATTTCTTTTTCTGTTTCTGAGAAGGAGAGGGGGGCCAGGTAGATTTATTAATCAAATGTGCAAGCAACATTTGTTCTCCAGCTAAGAGTCTGATGCTTCCCATCCAGTGGCATGCCCTCCATTGCCCCCACCTACCCCTTATTCCAAACAAGACAGGCTCTGGAAGTACAGTCAATCTGGAATTTAAAAAATCAAGTTACTGTCTGTTAGTGTCTAAAGGCATCACATGGATTTCTCACTAAATTTTGAGGGCATATGAGGGGTAGTCTGGTAAAAAATCTAGGGTGTGTAAAGTTTGTGAAATTAACTTTCAGGGGTTTCAGGGGGCACCATAAAGGGAGAGACAGCTGTCTTCCAGAGCATCCGAAACTGAGTTTACTTGGGATGTTCCAGTGACTTCTGATCTACATGTTATAATATCCATGGAAAGAGACAGGAGTTTCAAATATGAGGCCCAAATTAGAAGTCTCAAAGGCAGGTGCTCTGAATCGATCCACAATGGAGCTAATTGCATGGGCAACTCTACCATGTGAGGCTCAGGCTTCATTCATACGACCCAAGCTGCGCTGCGGGCTTCGCTGCAGACAGCTAGTAACACGTTTCCCCAACTGAGCAGCTTTCCTTTGACATCTGCCTCCTTTGCATTGAGCCTTTCTCTAATAAGCAAGTATTAGCTGACTATCGCTCCATACCCCAAACAGTGCTAAACGTCTACTCTAAAAAGTAATCCACTGCAGGCTAAAAGGCACTGTGAACATCACCTTGTCAAAACTTCTCACTTTAACAGTGAGGAAACAGGCCCATAGTTGTGCAGTGACTTGACTCAGGTTATAAAATGAGCTAATAGTAACACTAAAATAGGACAAGTGTCTCCTGACTCTCATCCGAGTGCCCTATTGTTCTAAATAATACTCCATCTTTTCCAAGCAAACATGGAATTTTAAAAAGTATTTGGCTCATTTGTGGTCACTTTTCTCTGAAACCAGGGAGTTCATGACTAATGATACAAACTGTGAAGTTGAAAAATAATTTTTCACTGGGGCATTCTTGTTGAGCATATATTCTCTCTCTTTCCTCTTCCCCACGAAAGGAATACACTTTTCCACACCACTGGAGGGCTTAGCCATGTGACCTTTTTGGCCAGTGAAATGTGAATATCTGAGCAGAGGTAAGCTGTTATGGTGCAGGTTCTGTGTTCTCTCCCTTTCCCATGGGAAGGACATGCTCCAGCCTCCTACTGCTCCTTCATCCTAGGTCCTAAAATAGAAATACATGACACAGCCCTGAACCTAATTTGGTGCAATGCTGCTGAAATGTTGACCTACAAACCCACAGGCAAGGATACAGGTTTGTTGCTGGAATCCATGGAAATTTGTGAGGATTGTCTTTTATACAGCATATCACAACACAAGCTAATACACTCAAGCAAACCTTTCCTTAGATATCCATAACCTTCCCTCAACTTTTCCATTGTAGTGTACAAACTCAGATTGTCGCTTCACTTTTCAGATGAGAAAATTCTATCCCAGATAGATGCTTTTTATAAGGGCACATTGGAAAAGCACAGAGACATAGCTGAAGTTAAAATTCATATATCCTTCCTGATTTTCAGATTTCAGTTTTATATGGTATTTAGATGTGAGATTCTTAGTATCTTTCAGGTTGGAAAAAACCAAGGCTATTTAGTTTTGTCTCTATCTATCTATCTATCATCTATCTATCATCTCTCTCCCCCACCCCCTTTCTCTATTTATCTATCTATTTATCCATCCAACTACAGATTTTTTTGGACTGGAAAAAGATAGTCTTAAAGTTCCATTGTGTTTACTGTTGTGGGGTTGACATTTTCATGTCTAAAAAAATCAGCTGAGTTGATAATGTTTAGTTGATCTGTCTGCATCTGATTATGCTTGTTTCCAGATCCAAGCAGTTGTTAATGAAACAGTTGCTGTTTTGTTGACAGAACATTAATTACTTGATCTTAGGACTCAGTAATTGCACAAGCCCCCTCTGTATACATTACTAATTACATTAGCAATTATATGGCATTTTAAAGACAAAGAAATGACTGAAGCAATTGCAGTGTCACAGGTAACCTGCTGTTAGATTTCAATCACATTCCTCACGTGCCCATAATGTGCGGAAGCAGTTCTGATGCATCTGTGACACTGACTTGGAGAAATGGCCTAAGACTTCCTGTCTGTGAACCCACTGCCTAGTGGGAAGCCCATCAGGTGGGCAGAGAGAGTGTCAGGCAAGTCTCTTTAGCTCTCATTTCCTTCCTCTATTGAAAGAAAAAATTGGAGAGAGAAAGGTTGGACAAGAAAAATTCATCTGTTTATTTAACAAATATTTATTGAATTTCACTATGTTCTGAGCAAAGTGACAGACCTTGTCCATGAGTCTGTAAAGTTTATAATCTTATGGACAAGACAGATGGTAAGCAATAAACACTAAAATAAATTGGTAATGGTCAGAGTAATGCTTGGTAGTTGCTGTAACGAACTACCCCCCAAATCGCAGTGACTTCATATAATGAAATTTTATTTCTTGTTCAGATCTTAGTCAGTTCTTTCCAAGTGGTGGCTCAAGGATCCAGCTCTCCCTCATTGCGGCCCCATCATTCTGGACTTCTTAGTTCCCAACTGTATGGACAGAAGAGTGTGGAGGATCTTGGGAGATTTTAGAGACCAGGCTTAGAGGGCCATATACTATTTCCCCTATATTTTATTGGCTGAAACTGGTCACAGGGCTACTTCTTCCCTGAAAAAAAAAAAAGGCAAGAAAGTGTAAAGGGAAAGGAGGAAGTGAACACTCACCCAGTGTTTGCTGCACTATGTAATTACAGATGGTGACTAGTGTTATGGAGGGCAAGACACAGTACAATGAAAGCATGCGATGGGAACCTTCACCCACTTGGCGTCCAGCATCCATTCCTCCTTCTGATAAGAATGCACTCATTGCTTAAGAAGTAAATTACTCTCCGTTGTGTGCAGTTTTTGCAAAGCTATCATTCACATTCTCTATTCATTCAAGCAGGAGAACCTGAATGGCTCCACCCCATTCCTATGAGGCTTGTGCACACAGTACAAGCCGTGCCCATAGGATTCTTTCACTGGAAAGACACAAAAGACAAGGAAAGGTAGGATCTCATTCTCTGCCATGAAAGCATGATAAATAGACTGATCATCAGTTCTTGTCACTTGGATCCATGTATCCCTGGTCCCTGTCCTTCCTGAGCCTATTTATCAGTTTTCCTTTAAATCTTTGCATACTATCATATTGTTCCAATTAATTCCCTCTCTTCCTGAATTAACCAGTTGGTTTCTGTACTTGCACCAAAGAACTAATTGACACAGAGTTATGATTTAAATTGTGAAGGTTCTGTTTTTCTCTAAGGAACAGAATTTTTGCTGATACATGAAGCATAAGTTGGGGTTAAGTAGGCAAAAAGTGGGGAAAATTTTTTTTAATTTAAATTCAATTAATTAACATATAAGGTATTATTAGTTTCACAGTTGAGTTCAGTGATTCATCAGTCTTACATAACACCCAGTGCTCATTGCATCATGTCCCCTTCTTAATGTCTGTCACCTAGTTACCCCATCCTCCCAACTCCCCTCTCCTCCAACAACCCTCAGCTTGTTCCCTATGATTAAGAGTCTCTTATGGTTTGTCTCCCTCTCTGATTTCATCTGGTTTTATTTTTCCCTCCTTTCCCCTATGTTCCTCTGTTTTATTTCTTAAATTCCAATATGAGTGAAATCATATGATAATTGCCTTTCTCTGATTGACTTATTTCGCTTTAACATAATACCCTCTAGTTCCATCCATGTTATTGCAAATAGCAAGATTTCATTTTTTGATGGCTGAATAATATTTCATTGTGTGTGCGTGTGTGTGTATACACACACACACACACACACACACTACCTCTGCTTTTATCCGTTCATCTGTTGATGGACATCTGGGCTTGGGAAAATGGTTTTTAAGGCAGAGGAAATCATATGCGCAGAAGTCCTGAAGTAGAAAAAATTACAGTGTTTGAGAATCATAAAGTATGCCTGTTTGGAGGTTGTGGAGTGAAGAAGAAAGATGGAACTGGAGAGGGGGGGGAATAATAGATTTCCAGTGCTTTGTAAGCAATGTGAAGGATTTTATTCTAAGTGCAATAGGGAGCCACTAAAAGTTTTAAAATGGAAAGAGGTATGACTCAATCAACACTAAAAAAAAACAAACAACAACACACTCAAGCTAATCTGTGAGACACCGACAGAAAAGAGTTGGAGTAGAAGCAGGAAGATCACTCAAGAGTTCAGGAGTCAACAGATGGGAGGTATGACAGTGGTTCGTCTTGGTGGCTGGCAGAGCGAATGGAGGAAGATGCTCTGCATATGTATTGAGATAAAACTGACACAGCTTGGTGATGAATAATATTCTGGAGAAAGGGAAGGGGAGGCAACAAGAATGACATCAATTTTATGGTTATGGAGATTTAGAGAAAAAATAACGAATAGGTGAGAGTGACAGAGTTAAGAATGCCTTTTTGGCGTGTTAAGCTTGAACTGCCTTGGAGACTCCAAGCAGTCATGTCAAATGTTGATATGTAGTTCTGGCATTCTGAAGAGAAGTCTTGGTTAGAAATATACTTGTAGATATGGACATAGACACTGTATTTGAAGCCATGGAGAAGAGGAGACAAGATATCTGGTAACTCCTGAGTCTATTAGCCTTGAGAATAGACAACAAAATAGCACCACCCACCCACACACCTAACCAGGTTTAGACTATGTTTTGTCCGTCTAGGGCCTGGGTTTTAAGTAAGCCAACACTTCCTGTCCTACTTGGCCAGGACACAGTTGGAATGGCTCCCTCTATTCCTGAAACTTCCCTTGCTCCTCAGTTATTTCCCTCACCTTTCAACCCTCTTGCCTAGTTTCTTGGTAAAGCACTCCTGCCCCCCCAAATCTGAAGCCAATTGTGTTGCTCTAGTGCAGCCCCTGGCTCTCTCCTTCAATGGCTCATGGTAGTTCTAATCTGTGGGTTATTTCTGCTTCCCTACCTGATCCAGCCTGGCCTCTGAGATGTACCCCTGCTGAGCTCCAACCTGTGAGAACTAGCATTGGGCCCTTACATCACTGCACGGCACCTGGTCATTGGCGTGACTACTGCTTTCTACAGTTGAGGGAATGAGTAAAGCAGAGAGAGAACAGCAGATGCTGGCTTCTGGGAAACCAGCCTGGTGACCTGAAATGGGAGAAGTTCCCCAGACGGTGTGAGGGGGATTGTCCTCCTGACCCCTCACCTCCTCACAGCCCTGGGTCACCTTCCTCTGTTTACTGAGAACATGCCTGTGAGAAAAACAGGGCCTGCCTGGGCTGGTGAGCAGTGTATGAGAGAATTTGAACTTTATCGATCTTGACATTTTTGCTTCGGTATGTGTGAATGTTCTTACACATATGGATTGGATCAAATGAGATAATTTATGCGAAAGCACTTTGAAATTTTTAGAGGGCTATCCAAGGTATTGCTTGTTGTTATTATTACCATCCCACAGGAAAGACTTTCCTCTTTAACATACCTACATATTTGATTAATATTAGGTGGTAAATTGGCAAACCCATAAAGTGCTTTCTTGTGTAGCCAGCCTGTCACCTATACCTATGGTGACCATATGGCCTGTGTTTTCCAGGATGGCCCAGATTCTCTGTCATTTTGTTCTTTACAACAAAAGTGATTTGTTAATTGTTAAGATTAAGATTTTTCTATAAGTTTTTTCTCAAAAATAAATTCATAAGTCAAAATAAAGTCCTTTGTCAGACCAGGCATTGTAATTTTGGGGGAGGAACACACTCCATATTTATTAGTGTCCTCCATGTAGAGTGAGTGGGACATACTCTGAGAAGTCAAGGCACCTCTTTTATCTTGTGTGTCCCCAGTTGGGGAAAATGAGGGGACAATCAATTCTCCTCCTTTCTGCAAATGAGTAAATTCAAGCCAGAATGGCCTATGTGCTGCCATGACATCATGAGGACAGCCACCCTGCAATTAGTCAGATTTTGGTGGAAGGGAAGAGAAGAATGAGGACTGGCCACGGTACCTTTGTCCCTCATTAGTGCTCCCTCCTCTGTTTTATTTCCGATCATTCAATGCTTGCCAACAGAGACCCTGCAGCAGCAGTGGCAGTGATTTGGGTTCCTATTGTCCACACATGCTCCCTGTCCATGGCTGTGGGAATAAGTTATGAATGGAGACTTAGAAAGGAAGATGGACTGTGGGCCTCATGCATGTTGCCCACAAGTTTATTCTTTAGGGAAGAGAAGGAGGTGTGTGGGTTTCTTCTCTGAGACATCACTTTCTGATCTATCCTGAAGTAACTGGCCCACCAGGCACCCAAGAGTTGTTTCACAAATGGCTGAATCCTCTTCACTACTTCCTCTTTTCCTGCCCTTTCAAAGCACATTCTCCTTTGAATAGCATTCTCCTAAAATCCTAGCACAGAGGCTTGGTTGGTATTGCTCCATAAGGGAGTCAGTGGAGAGCTCACTCTTTGTATTTGAGTCAAGAGAATTTCTATAAGTGAGAAGAGTCCAGTTTCTAGAACACTGTATGAGAGTTTGCATTTGAGCTTCAGTTAAATCTGGCTTTGACTCCATCACCAATGAGCACTGTGAGCCAGAGCAGCCCAATGAATACAGTAGGCCTTACTTTTCTTAGCTGTGCTGTGAAGAAATAGCCCTTCCATTTCCATTGAACAGTTCAAAGACCTGAATGCTTTTTGTCCCAGGTACTCTTCACTGGTTTTCACAGTTTAAGCTTCTGTACTCAGGTCTGCCACCAGGTCACACAGCTGCAATTTTTCTGTTAGTATAAATCAGGTTTGATGAATGTTGGGACAAACACCTGCTAGACACTTAGCACTTTTACACAATTTTTCTCCTTGAAACTCATCTTCTAAATAACAGCATAGGGATGAGATATAATAACATGTACAAAAGCATCCAAGAGAGAATGAAGACTCTGAGTTTCATGGAGCTCATGCTCCTTTCTGAAGGTCACTCAGATGAGAAGCAGCCAAAGCAGGATTTCTACTGAGCTGGTGTTCATCCCAGTGCATCATTGCAATTGCATTCAGAAGTTGATGCTCTTTAAAAGAACAAAAAAAAAAAGAAAAGAAAAGAAAAGAAAAAAAAAGAAAGGAAGAAAGAAAAAGAAAATTCTGTAATCCAGTAAGCCCCAAGTCTTCTAAAATTAAAGTTTAGAGAAGAGTGTAAGTCATTTTGAAAAGTGAATCCCCACAGCATTGCCTGGCCAAAAAAATGTTTGAAAGGAAACAACTCACAAAGATATAAACATTACCATTCTGACTTTTGGTAGTATTAAGATCATTTCACATCCAATAAGCATGCAGTTTATTCTTCAATATTCGGGCTGGCCATGGGGACTCTTCTCATATAAACTCCATATTCTACAAGGGCCTAAAGAAGGACATTTGGATTGGAATACAAAGAGGGTTGTGGGGACACGTAGGGCAGGATTTGGAAGGAGGAAGGAGAAGGAAGTACTGTTTTTGATCATCTAGTATATGCCAGAAAATGAGAAGTGTGTTTTCACCTACACTGCGTCACATCATCCCCACAGAGCCATGAGGTTGGCAGTGTGATCCTAGTTTTGCTAACGAGGAAGCTGAGGCTAGGGAGGATAGTGGCTTGCTCATGGTCACTCAGCCAGTGAAGAAAATGGAAGAATCTTGAATGAATTTCAGCATTTTTTCTTGAACAAAGGATGCATGGTATTGCCATTTGCTGATGTAAAAAACTTGGGTTGGAGGATCAGTTTTGGGGGGACTCAAAAGTTTATTATGGGTGTGCTGGGTTGAGCTTTCTGTGAGATATCCAAATAGGCAGCTGTCTGAACCTCAAAAGAGGAAATACAAAAGTGAGACATGTCAGCATATAAACAGGTACTAAAAGCCAGGTACAGGCTGAGCATGTAAACTGACTCAAGCTCTATAGAGAGAGGTGACCATGTAGTTTGTCGTCCAAACCAGACACTTAAGAACAAGAGGTATTATTATTAATAACTACACTGGGACAAGGTCCTTGGCAAACTAAAGCAATTGTGTCTTCTCTCTCTAGAAGATAATCTGGCAATATTCGAAAATGACAAATGGACATGTTAATTCACCTACTTCTGGGAATTTATCCTGTAAATTAACTATAAATATTCTCACATATGTTCAGAAATGACACATTTATTAAGTATTAATTATATTATTATTGATAATGGCAAAAAATAGAAAACAACATAAATGTCAATAAATAGGGAAATGGCCAAATAAAATATATACATTAAAAAAATGGAAGGTATGAAAGGGGGAAAAGCACCATCCCCTGGGCCTGGGGACACAGCCAGAGAATGGTGTGAGCCCACAGCCTCCGCCACCTCAGCCACAGCTGGGCGCTGGGCTTCTCTCCTGGACCTCAGGCTTCCTGCCCTTGGAGTGGGGGGGACCTCCCTCCCGAGAGAACACTCAAGGGCTTGGGCTCTGCCCTGTGTTTAAAAAAAAAGGAATACAGTGCAGCCATTAAAAGCCAAGCTTCTATTTATGCGCAATGGAAATCTTCGAGATGTAGAATTATATTTTTTAATAAGTGTGTAGCATGTGTTACTATTGTGGAAAACAGGGGCAGAAGATAATATGTACATGTATATATAAAAACTACCTCTGGGAAAATACATAAGAAATTGGTAAGATTGATTACCTACAAAGAAGGAATTTGGGTGGCTACAGAATAGTTTTCAGAGGGAAACTTTTCAGCATACCTTTTTGATTATCTTGAATTTTGAATCCTGTTAAAATATTACCTCGTAAAGCAAAAAAAAAACCCATTAACTTAAAATTAAAGATCAATCAATAAGATAAAGTCAGCCTGAACTTTAACCTGTAGAAGAGATGAATTGTGGAACTGGTCATGTTTTATGCATTATTTTTCTTACAAGGTGAAAACCACAAATACTTAGATCATGCAGGAAAAATGGTACTTCTTATGCATGGTGACCAAGATATCTTCTGGTGGCCGCCTTGCCTGGGTGGCCCAGTTGGTTAAGTGTCTGCCTTCAGCTCAGGTCATGATCCCAGGGTCCTGGGATCTAGCCCCACATTGGGCTCCCTGCTCAGCATGGAATTTACCTCTCCTTCTCCATCTGCCTGCTGTTCCCCCTGCTTGTATTCTCTCTGTCAAATAAATAAATAAAATCTTAAAAAAAAAAAGATATCCTCTGTCAGACCAACAGGCTGACACTAAATAAAAGATGGCAAAATACCATCAACAAACATTCCACATGAATACCTGGAAAATGGCAATAATAGCATCCAGGTGGACAGTGAATATTAAGAAAAAAGCTCCATGCACACTTGTAACCAGTGCATCAGGATGGCAAGGCTCCCTGTCTGCTCACAACACAAATCAGTACAAATGTTCTTCAGATTGTAAAGATAAAGAGTGTAGAGCCCAAAATGCAGAGAAAGAGTGTATAATTCAAAATAATTTAGAAGTAAAAGAAACCTACTAAAATGTTAGGCTGAAATTTAAAAAAAGAGTGACATGAAATAACAAGAAAAAAGATCTATCTATCCTTACACACACACACACACACACACACACACACACACACACACACACACATGTCTATATATACACAGTTGCAGACTGAAATTAAAAGTTATAAAAAGTTTCAATCGCCATGGAGAACTAGTACCAGGTTAGTCCTTCTTTCTTAAACAATGAGGAAACTAGACAAAATACATGAAATGACTCTTTTCAGACATTGGAAAGGAGCAGAGAAGGACTGTGACAGTGAAGGAAAAGAAACAGTGGGAGAAATCATAGTCCTACAATTACTGTGGCTTTCTGCCTGAATGCACTTTCTGGACCTCAGCACAGTGAGAAGGAGCTCAAGCAGAACAGGGCTATCTTGCTGGGTTGAGGAGACAGAGATTGAAGTTTACGTGGTCTAAGGCGGCTGGAAGTTGTGGGTCAGACTATTGGAGAAAAAGAAGCAATGGAGAGAGAGAGAGAGAGAGAGAGAGAGAGAGAGAGAGAGAGAGAGAGAGAGATCTAGAAATCTGCAGAGGAGTCTCTTAGAGTCAGATGCTAAATATTAAGCTATCCATATATAGGGTGCAATTCCATGAGGCCATACAAAACCTACTGGTAAAGCTGAACAATTGGCAAAGCTCACAAGACCTGAGAGATGTTCAACTTTCAACCAGCCAAAGAAGAGAGACATTGTTGAACAACTAGTCATTCAGTAGATACTCCAGGAGGGTCATGTTTTAATGGGAGGGCTAACTTAACCCTAGAGAAAAGGCTACTCTAGATTTCCCTTACAAAGTTTAACCAAATCCACAAAGGATCGAACCAATCCTTTTCAAAATAAAAAGCAGCTCCTTTTAAGACAGACAACAAAATCAAGACACTCAACAATGTTACATTCATAATATCCAGGATCAAATAAAAAAATTACTAGACATATAAAGGAGCAGGAATATATGGGGTTATGGGATTAGCAGAAAAAGCCTTTAATATAGCTATTATAAATATGTTCAAGGATTTAGGGGGAAATTATGAACATAATAGGGAAAGAAAGGGGTATAAAAAAGAACCAATTGGAAATTTTAGAACTTAAAAATGCATCATCTGTAATTTAAGAATTAAATGTGCTCAGTAGAATATTACATGGAGAGAAAAAAGATCAGTAAATTTGAAGACATGGCAATAGAAACTGTTCAAACAAGCATAGAGAACAAAACATTGAAAAAAAGTTAATAGAGTTAAGTGACTCATGTGACAATATCAAATGATCATATAATTGCACTCTCTGAAATCATTGTTTAGAAAGTTAAAAAAAAATACCTAAACACATTGAGGAATACACTATATTTGTCAGAAGACTCAGTATTGAGACATTCATTCTCCCTAAATTAATCCATAGATTCAACACAATCAAAACCTCAAAAGGGTTTTTAGTAGGAATTGACAAGCTGATTCTAAAATTTATATGGAAATGCAAAGATCTAAAATAGCCAAAAAATTTTTTTGAAAAAGAATAGAGCTGAAAGGCTGATTTCAAAACCTACTTTATAAAAGCTCAGCGTAGGACCAGTGTTGTATTGGCATAAAGGTATATAAATAGATCAGTGAAACAGAATAAAAGAATAGGCCCACATCAAATATAAGCTCAACTGATTTTGACAAAAATGCCAAAATAAAACTCAATGTGGAAAGAATAATCTTTTCAATAAATGGTTCTGGAACAATGGATATCCCTATGAGATTGGGGGGAAAAAGAAGTTTTCACCCTTATTCCAGACCAAACACACAAATATCCTAAAATAGATCATAACTTAAATATAAATCTAAAATTCCGGGTTCTAGGAGAAAAGAAAAAAGAAAATCTTTTCAACAGTTAACTATTTATTCAACATTGGAGTAGGCAAAGATTTCTTATGCCAGATGCATAAAGAACTATCTGTAAAATTGAAAAAGACTGATAAATTAAATTTGACAAAAATTAAAAATTTCACCTCTCGAAAAGACATTTCAATTTTATATCCATATGTAAAAAACCCAACCCAAACTAAACCAAACCAAAACCAAACCGAAACAACTCCCTCACCTTAGACATAAGCCTCAGACTTTTACAAAACTTAACTCCAAATGGATCATTATATGACTTTTAGGAGAAAACTTAGAAGAAAATCTTCTGGATCTAGGATTAAGTGAAGAGTTCTTAGACTTGAAACCAACAGTACAATCCATAGAAGGGAAAACTGATAAATTGGACCCCATTAAAACGAAAATTTTCATTCTGCAGAAGACCCTCTTAAGAGGAAGAAAAGACAAGCTACAGACTGGGAGAAAACATTTGCAAACTTCTTATCCAATCAAGAACTATTATTTAGGATATATGAAGAATTCTCAAAAGTCAAAAGTAAAACAACAACACAACAAAAACAACAACCCCAAAATTCAATTAGAAAATGAGCAAATCACAAAGAACATTTCACTGAAGGTGGCATTTAGAAGGCAAAAAGGCACATGACAAGATATTCAACCTTAATGGCAATTAGGGACATGCAAATGAGAACGACAATGGAAATCACTACATACCTATCAGAATGGCTAAAATAAAAAACAGTGACAAGACCAAATGCTGGCAAGGAGGCAGAGAAACTGGATCGCTCAGACTTTGCTAATGAGATTATAAAATGGTACAGCCACTTTGGAAAATGGTTTGGCAGTTTCTTTGGTACTAGGCATGCAATTATCATATGACCCAGCAATTGCACTCCTGGGCATTTATCCCAGAGAAATGAAAACTTATATTCACACAAAAACCTGTACATGAATGTTCATAGCAGCTTTATTCATAATAGCCTCAAAGTGGAAACAACCCAGATGTCTTTCAATGATTGAATAGTTAAACAAACTGGTATGTGGAATACTACCCAGAATTAAAAAGCAACAAACTACTGATACATGCAACAATTTGAATGAATCTCAAGGGAATTATGCTGTGAGGGGGGATATCCCAAGAGATTGCATCCTATATGAATCCACTTTCATGACATTCTTGAAATGAACAACACTGAGATGGAGAACAGATAAGTGATCGCGAGGGTGTGGGGACAGTTTATAGGTAGAGGAAGGAAGATCTGTTGGTATGGTTATAAAAGGGCAACACAAAAGAGCCTTGTGTTCTGCATCTTGATTGTGGATCCATGAACTTACATAAGTGATAAAATTGTCTAGAATTAAACATATTGATGGGTCGACTGAGCCTATGTCAATTTCCTGGTTGTAATGTAGTACTATAGTTTTACAAGATGTTACACCTGGGGGAAACTGAGTAAAGGGTACAGGAGATCTTACTCTACTATTTTTCACAACTGTATGCAAGTCTACAATGGTCTCAAAATAATTTAATTTAAAATAAAAGTTACTTCATTAAGAAAATAAAAAGGCAAGCCATAGACTGGGAGAAAATATTTTTAATGGATATATATGACAATGGAATTATATCTGGAGTAAGTAAAGAATTTTAAAACTTAATAATAATAAGACAAACCACCCAGTGAAACAATGAGCAAATGATTTGAACACACATTTTGCAAAAGATGATAAGCAAATGACCGATACAATGCATTTTGAAAAGATGCTTCATATCATTAGTCATCAGGAAAATGTAAATTAAAACCACAAAGAAATAGGCTATATACCCATTACAATGGATAGAACCAGAAAATCTGAAAATACCAACTATTGGTGAGGATGTGGAGCAACTGGAAATCACATACATCACTGGTGTGAGTGAAAATGATACAGCAAATTTTGAAAACAATTTCACCTTTTTAAAAATTAAATTAAACATGTGCTTATTAGCAGTTCCATTCCTAGATGTTACCCAAAAGAAATGAAAATGTAAGTCCACAGAAAGTTATACATGTGAATGGTTATAGAATTTTATTCATAATAGCTAAAAAAATAGAAGTACAAATATTTATCAACAAATGGGTGAGTAAATCAATTATAGCATATTCACACAATGAGATACTACTCCTTAATAAAAAAAAATGAACAACTGACACATGCAATGACATGGATGACTCTCAAAAGCGTTATGCTTGATGAAGAAAGACAGATACAAAAGATTGTTATTTAATTCCATTTATATGAAATTCTAGAAGAGACAAACTAATTTATGGAGGCAAAAAGAAGAGCAGCAGATGCTTGCAATCAGGGGTGAAAGCGTTGACTGCAATGGCCATGAGAATGTGTTTAGGGTGATGGAAACATACATCTCAATTGGGGTGGTGTTAATTCACCAACACTCACCACACTGTGTACTTTAAATAAACATAAAGACTGGAAACCATAAAACTCCTAGAAGAAAACATAAAAGTGGGCGCCTGGGTGGCTCAGTGGGTTAAAGCCTCTGCCTTCAGCTCAGGTCATGGTCTCAGGGTCCTGGGATCGAGGCCTGCGTAGGGCTCCCTGCTTGGCGGGGAGCCTGCTTCCTCCTCTCTCTCTCTGCCTCTCTGCCTACTTGTGATCTCTCTCTCTCTCTCTGTCAAATAAATAAAATCTTTAAAAAAAACATAAAAGTAAGTATTCTTTGACATGGGTCTTGGCAATGATTTTTGGATATGACACTTAAAGTACAGGCAACAAGATAAAAAATAAACAAGTGGGACTACATCAACTAAAAAGCTTCTGTACACCAAAAGACATGATCAATACAATGAAAAGACATCCTACGGAGGGGAAAAATATTTGTGAATCATATATCTGATAAGAGATTAATATCTCAAATCTTATAGGGAACTCATATAACATACATATCATGAATAGGCATTTTCTGAAAAATATAAGAATGGCCAACAGGTACATGAAAAGATACTCAGCATCATTCATCATTATTTGAAATATAAATCAAAACCACAATGAGATATCATCTCAAGCCTGGTAGCATGGCCATGATTAAAAAGACAAGAGATGACAAACCATAAATCTTCTAGAAGAGAACATAGACAGCAATCTCTTTGTCATCAGCCACAGCAACACTTTCCTGGATATGTCTCCTCAGACAAGGGAAACAAAAGCAAAAATAAACTACAGGGACTACATCAAAATAAAAAGCTTTTGCACAGCGAAGGAAACCATCAACAAAGAGAAAAGACAACCTACTGAATGGGAGAAGATAAATACTGTATGACCTTACTGATATCTGAAATGAAAAAAAAAACTCATATAGAAAGAAATCAGATTTGAGGTTACCAATAGTGGGAAGTGGGGTGGGGGTGAGGTAATTATATGGGAGTGGTCAAAAGGCACAAACTTCCAGTTATAATACTGGTGATGTGATGTACAACAAGTGACTATAGTGAACACTGGCGTGTGATACATAGGACAGTTGTTAAGAGAGTCAATCCCAAGAATTCACATCACAAGGAAAAAATAGTTTTCTTTCTTTTATCTATATGAGATAATGACAGTTAACTAAGCTTATTGTGATAATTATTTTATGATATATGTAAGTCAACCCCCCATGCAGTACACCTTAAACTTATACAGTGCTGTGTCAATAATATTTCAAAAGCACTGGGAAAAAAAAATATGCCTCTTTAACCTATATAAGAAAAGGAAGCTGGGTACAATTTGGGAGCAACCCTTTAAGTTCTTAATATAAATGATTAGCAAGGCATGCATAAGGCTGAAGAATCTCAATAATATAATAATACTCATTAATGAATATCTTTCTAACCTAAATCTTCACCTTTAACTCCAAGATCCTGAACTATTTTTTTTTAAATGTTAGGCTACAGAGAAAATAGATAAAAAAACACCTTAAGTCAGAAATTGTACAGTCCACATTCTGAAATAATACAAGAAAAATAGAAATTAATGTCAAAATTAAATATGATCTCTCTGATATGAGGAACTTGAGGGGCAGGGTGGGGGTCGTGGGGGGTAGGGAGGGAAAAATAATGAAACAAGATGGGATGGGGAAGGACACAAACCATAAGAGACTCCTGATCTCACAAAACAAACTGAGGGTTACTGGGGGGTGGGAGGGTAGGGATAGGGTGGATGGGTTATGGACATTGGGGAGGGTTTGTGCTTTGGTGAGTGCTGTGAAAGATGTAAGCCTGATGATTCACAGACCTGTACCCCTTGGGCAAAGAATAAAAATAAAATTAAAAAAAAATAAAATATAAGCCAAATATAAAAAAAAAATAAAAGTCCCCATTGCTTAGGAATTAGAATGCACACTACATAATACTTGGGTCAAGATGCAAAACTAGAATTAAGAATATTCTGTCAGTACCATGGTTAAGTGACGCAAACTGAAACATTATATGAAACAGAGGAATATATTGAGAAGATCTGATGTAACACAAGGAACTGAAAGGCAAGAAGACACCAAGGTATCTCAGGAAAGCCAAGGAGGGCTGTTCCAGGATTCTCACACTGGGAGCTCATGGGGCCTCACTAAGGCTGTAGCTAAACCTGGGAAAAGCAGGTTCAGTAGCCAAAAACAATATCTATTATGATTCCATAGAGGAGAAAAATACAATTTAAAACCATCAGATTGGAACCAAGCCTATCCTTAGCAAGAAATTAAATAACATTAAATCATTTCATTTCTAAAAAGTGAAAAGGTAAATAAACTTCACTTAAGTTAAAACAGGAAACATCTCCACTACACCATCCCCCAAAAGGAAAGAAATAAGAAAAAAATAATAAAAGTAAACTGAAATTTTAATAGAGAATTAGTAATAAATCTAAGAATTGACTTTTTTTCTTTTTTTAAAGAGAGAGAGCACATGAACGGGATGGGGTAGGGGAATGGGGAGGAGGCAAAGATGGCAGAAAGAGAGAAAGAATCCCAAGAAGGCTCCACACCCAGTGCAGAGACAACAGGGAGCTTGATTTCACAACTCTGAGATCATGATCTAAGCCGAAATCAAAAGTCAGATGCTCAACTGACTGAGCTACCTGGGTGCCCCTAAGAATTGATTCATTGCAAAAAATAATCAAGTACCAAATCACTAAAAGTCTAACAAAAAATATATATATTAAACTAGACCACAAGAGAAATCTAGTAGGAACTGTTTGTAATTCTATGCTAATCAATTTGAAATTCTCAATGCAATGGTCATTTATGTAGAAAAATTTAAAGTAATAAAATTGACAAAAGAGGAAATAAAAATCCTTAATCAATAATTATGAGTAAAACAGAAGAAGCTGTCAGAATATTGTCTCTAATAGAAGCTCCAAACCCAAAAGTTTGATAAACAAGTTTTAAATGTTTTTCAAGAAAAATAATTCCTGTTTCATAAGCTAGAAAATAATGAAAGTTTTCCAATTTATTTTATGCTTCTACATATCCCTCAAGAACATAAACTTGGTACTTATAAAACTGAAAACTATAAGCCAATCTTACTTTTGACTTGACTACAAGTCAAATACAGCAGCTAATTTAAATGAAGAACACAGCAGAATCAGGAATTCTAAAATGGTTGGATGATACAACTTCTATTGATATAATTCATTATCTTCATAAACAGAAAAATGTGTCACATAATTGTCTTACTAGAGGCCACAACCCATTTGATAATTTTCAATGTCATTCTTGATTTTTACCAAAAAATGTTAAAATGAAGCTTCTTAGCAAGAAAGAATAAGAGACTTCCTTAACCAGAAAAAGAATATTTATGTCAAATTGGCCAATACCACATTTAATTGGGCAACCAGGATATTAAAGTCAGGCCTAGACTTGGGAGCTCACTCTCATCACAACTTTTTAATATTTTCCTGGAACTCTTAGTCAACAGTACATCAACAGAAAGAAATATGAAGTATAAATATTGGAAAGGAGAGAAACACTGTGATTTGCCTTAGAGGTTATGAGAATAATATCCTTGATGGGCTCAGGCTTTTGGAAACCAAATTCTCCTTATTTTCTGCTTTTTGCCTAGTTCATTTCTCCCCTGGGGCAATGAGCAACAAGTCTTCTATCTGCTTCTAGTAGAGAGGGAAGGAAAAGGAATATATACTGAAAAGAAAGACAAGAGGAACTGGGAACAGCACAAAAATATTACTGCACACATTCACACACACCTAGAACACAAATCTGGAGAAAAGGGTAACAGGACATATTCCAGGATATATTCCTTGACAGTAAAATAACAATTGATTTTTTTTCTTTACGCTGTTCAGCAACATCCAAATTTTTTACAGTGACCATTTATTACTCGTATAGTAGAAAAAATATATATTATTTCAAAAGAAGAGGCAATCAAGGGGATTGTAAGAAACCATACCAGAGCTGTGGCTGATGAGGAGTTGGGAAGCAGCATCCAAAGGCAATAGGTCACTGGGATGTATTGAAAGAACGGTGGCTCTACCACCAGAAGATCTGGATTCATTTCTGGTTGCGTCACTGATAGGCCTGTTAACTCCAGAGAAATCACTGAACTCTCTGAGCCTCGATTTCCTTTGGGGGAAACTCCTATGCCCTGCTCCTCATGTTCCCACCTGGAAGGGGCTTCCCTTGAGATTTAGGACCTTCCCTTTGCTTGACACTGGGGCTTATGGTTCAAGTCAGCATACATCACAATTTTCCCAGCCCCGTTAATGCTCTTTTCTCGCGGTATTTATTCATTTCTTCCCTTTTCACTCCAAAACTGTCTTGGCCTAAACACTAAATTATGTGGTCACTCTACCCATAGCAGATTTGTCCATGGAAAAATGGCTCTTTTCATAGTTTTAAATAAGCATGGACTCTAGCAAACTCTGGCTGCCAGAACAAGCGGGCTGTTGGGATGTCGGTGAAGCCCACGTGCCTCTGTATCTGCTGCATGTCACCTGTAACTACCCAGGCACGGGGAGGTAGTGTCACCTGTCAGACATCAGTAGGCACAATTGTGCTTGCAGCTTTGACCATGGATCACATACAAGTGTGCTGGCCAGGAGTTTAAGTTGTGTAGTCAGCACTAATCTTTAGAGCCCCAAGGTGCCTTGTGCCAGGCACAGGTAGATCAGATGTCCCAGATATCATCTCACTGTGTTGCTTTGGATCCCATTTGGAGCTGAGGGAGAGAACCATGGAGGGATTAAAACCCCAGTTGGATTCACCTGGCTTATTCACACTTTCCAGAAGTCACCCCAGTTTGGCTCTCATTTGTTAAATACGTAAGCACCAACCAAGATTTTAGATAGTAAGACCTATAATGTGGGTTAATCCACAGATTTTCTCCTTCCTCCAAATACTGCTGGCTTCTGGCAACACTGAATACTGTGTTCTGAAAAAAAAAATTGTGATAAGTTAACTTCTTTGGGGGCTGGAGATTTCTTGGGGTTCTAAATTTTGTGGAATATGGGCCTGATGCGATAATGATCTTATGTGTTCCATTAACTCTTTGAACTCTTTAAAAATGGGGCTTCTGAGAGAACATGAAGGAGCCACACCCATTCCCATGGAAGACAGCCCTGTCTGCAGCTGCAAAAGGCCAAGACCCTCTGTTTGAGACTGAGCAGAACTGGAAATGGAGAAATGAAATTTTGGACATGAATTTCTTTGCATATCAAGTCTCAGGAAAAACTAAAAATTTGAATTCAACTTTAATTTCCTTGGACTTTTAACCCCACAAGTTAAGGAAATTTAACTTTGGACTTCACTTCTGTTGGACTGAAACTTCTTTGGACTTTCTTTAGAAGAGTATTATTTAATTTTTGGACTTCAAGATCTCCTTTGGAATTTCCTAATGGGCAGGAGTTCATATTCAAATTTGGTCCCCTCTATGTTGCTGGCATGATATAATTGAGTATATTGTTATTTAATCACATTGCAGAAGTTCTGAAAAGCATTATATCAAAGAACATGGCTGAAGAGTTTTGTGGGGGCGGAAAACAGAATCAGGAGTGCATTTGCACTTAGTTAAGTTAGTGTAATCTTTGGATTCATTCAGAGTCTTCCAAGGGCAGATTTCAAACTGTCTACCTGTGATCCCAGAAGGATTTTCCAAAGGCGATGTGGCTAGTACTGGAGAGCTGGCTTCATAAAGTGGGAGCAGCACCGCTATGAGAAAAAGCGCTCTCAGGACAAATAGCCACACCTGTGATGACCATGGACTTGGGGGTTAAACTCAGTAGTTTGAACAAAAGAGCTGAGATGTACCAGGAGAAATCACTTCCCGTCCTCTCCTCCTGTTTCCATGAGTAATATTTTTGGCTTTCCTGCCCCCTTCACCCACTAATCCCTATGAGGAGGAGGGAATTACCCAGTCATGAAATGATAGCCTTTAGTAGATGCTTCTCAGTTTCATTGAGCTCATCTATCAAAAGTCTGTAAGCAAGAGCATTGTGCTCCTCCTGGATTCCCAGTAAGTGAACCTGCTGTGAAGACCCAAACTAGTGCTTGAAGGGGCTGCCCTGGGTCTAAGGTGATGTGTGTTGTGTGTGTGCCTGTGCGGAGTGGGGCGGGAATGTTAACAGACTCCTTGCGTATGTCAGCTACTCTCCCCAGTAACTTTTATCAGTAATAAAGCTGATGGTTTCCTCTTCACTTGCCTAGCTCCTGTAGGTTCTAAACTTGGGCAAGAACAGGGGTATTTTTTTAGTCTATAGAGCCCCCAAGAAACTTCACTTTTAAAGGGTGAATAATAAGCACCACTACCACACAGAGCTGTGTTGGAAAGTTAAGCAGATAATGGATGGGAACATATTTTGTGAATTGCTGATGATGACGTAGTTTGGCCAATGATCATGGTTAACCTTTATTAGTTCTAAGATAAGCATCATCCACTTTGAAAACCAGAATTTAAAAGGGCACTGCAGGCTGTTGCGTACTAGTAGAGTGAATGGCCACCACTTACTATCTTCCTACTCCGCACTGACCTCTCGGGACAGTTTCCCCCTCTAAGCATTTCTGGCTTTCTTGACATTACAGCTTTCCTCAGACCATGAGCAGAAAAGAGGTCCACGAGAGGATGCTACAGTCTGTGCCAACGGGAGGTCCTGGGTACCATTTTTCCTAAATATAGAATAAATACATTTGCTATTGACACTGCTGCAATCAAAAAGAGCTGGGGAGGGGCCGTCCCCACTCCACACTCTTCTTCAAGGTTGGAAGGGGGCATAGCTCACTCATTTTTTCTCTCCTAACCGGATATCTCTGTATGTCAACTTTCCATTAGCTATTCTGTCGACACGGCGGCCGGCCCCAGCTGCCCTGTGCACCCTATCCCCCAAGCAGAGATAATGAGACAGTGCTACTTATATAACCTGGTCTGATTAGAGTCTCAGATCTTTGCACCTCAACAGCTGTGTGTTGTCACCAATGGAAATTTTTAACTCGTCTGCCAATTCCCAGGTCACCCAAATAAGTGGCTGAAAGAGTGGTTGCTGTTTCATCGTTTATTAGAACGGAATTTAGGTTCTGATAAACCCTAATGCTGAAAATTAGCTCCGAGGAAACTGGCTGCAGTTCCTGGTCTCTGGCTGATAGGAACAAGTAGAATTTATTCAGGTGGGTTTTTTTTATCCTGTAGCCAGTTCAGCACACAAATTACTTCAGAGCTATTTTTAAAAACGTAATAAGACCAATACTTAGGAGAGCCAGATGCAGTGTGAGGAGGATCAGAAAGCATCTATTATGGGCTCGACATTCGCTCTCCCACAAAGCCTTGAATGATATTGAAAAATCTCTTCCTGGTCTTCCTGGTGGCTTAGCCACGTCGCTGGAATCCTCTGGGTGTTGGTTGGACTAGCCATGGGTGGCGAAGTCATTTTAGCCTGCAAAGTCATGTTGGAATTAGCCTTTTGATATGGGCAGAGTGAGGGGCATTCAGAGTGAGGCTTTTCAGACTGTGTGCTACATGGAGATGTTGCCTCGAGGACAACGGGTCTGTAATCCACTCATTCAAAACTCTGGCCCTTGAACATTCTTTTCGAGGTCTGCAAAGAAAGAGGCTTTGCCTCCTTGGTGGTGTGTTTGAGTGTCTCACACCCACTTCAGGGGAAAAAGACAAAATTATTTTTCAAACACCTTCTAGAACTTTCCTTCTTCTGACACTATGAAACATAAACCCTCCTCCATCACCACTCCCTTCTGATTCCTTCATGCACAATTCTTAGAGGTTGTAATGAATTCCATCCCCTCAGCCTTTCCTTTTGCAAACCAGAATGATCAGGAGATCAACCAGGATACCTGCATTCCCAGCAGGGACCCTCAGCAGGAGAGGAGGAGGCTGGCCACTAAGCAAAGTTATAAGACACCATTCCTACCCTCTTTGGAACTTACTATCTAGTGAACAAATTCTTTAATTTTTCTCTGTCAGGCAGAGTTTTCTTGCCTCTCCCCTGAGCTCTTGTTCATTTTGGCCATGTACTTCCCAAGCCTTTCCAAGTTCTCCCGATTCCTTCTTCTTGTCGGAGGTCCGGCTTGAACCTCGTACAGGAAAACAATAGTCTTATTTTAAAAGATTTCTAAATTCAAAAAGTATAACATCTTGCTTATATTATTTTAAAATTCAAATGGGAAATCAGGGGAATTTGAAGCAGAGTTGAGTTCTAGCTCTGCCACTGCCTGGCTGCTCAAGGTCAGGTGAGGCCCCCTCTGAACCGTTGCCACAGTCATTACAGGCTTGCCTGGAGTATTAGAGACGAAGTAGTGAAATCTCCCTGTACTGATATTTGCCTTATAGTGAAAAATTAAAAATGCTAAAAATTACTACTGCCTTCTCATGGATTAAAACAAAACAGGCTCACAGGGCGCCTGGGTGGCTCCGTGGGTTAAGCCTCTGCCTTTAGCCCAGGTCATGATCTCAGGGTCCTGGGATCAAGACCCAAATCTGGTTCTCTGCTTGGCGGGGAGCCTGCTTCCTCCTCTCTCTCTGCCTGCGTCTCTGCCTACTAGTGATCTCTCTCTCTCTCTCTCTCTGTCAAATGAATAAATAAAATCTTAAAGAAACTAAAAAAAAAATAAAAAAATAAAATAGGCTCAGGGCCCTGAGTGGCTCAGGTCATGATCCCGGGGATTTGGGATCGAGCCCTGCATGGGGCTCCGTGCTCCGTCTGCTTCTCCCTCTCCGCCTCCTAGTGAGCTCTCTCTCTCTGTCAAATAAATAAATAAAATCTTTTTAAAACATAAATAAAACAGGCTCATGGTTCTCAAAGGCAACAGCAGTGTTCCCACTACCTCTTCTGGTATAAATTTCCTAGGGCTGGATTTGCAGCAGCCAGCCCCCACGGCTGTGGTTCACAGGTCTCCTGTTCACGGGGGTGTCCTGGAGCTGTGTATCCATAAACCAGCCCCTCCCTCAGCTAATAAAGCCCCAGGCAACACAGCTCATCTCCATGCCCCTCCCTGGGGGTCCCCAGCACTTCCACACTCACCTCCCAGCTTATGAAGCACTTCCACGTGTACGAACATACGATCTCATTTAATCCTTCCAACATTCATGTGAGCTTGTTCCTTGGGTCCCCTGTTACAGAGGATAAAATGAGCTCATAAAAAGCAAGTGATTTTTCTGTGGTCAGAATGCTCACGAACAAGGTGACTTGAACATGAACCTTGGCTGTCTGATTGTAAAGGTTGTGTTTCTGTGGCCTCTCTGTCCCACGGGCCCCAGGCTCTCAGTTCCTGCTTCCAGGGCTGTCCCTTTCACGCAGTGAACACGCTCCTCTGTGGCCTGGAGCTGAACCTCTCACCCCCCCACCCCCAGGAAGACTGAAGGCTCAAGCAGTCCCCAGGAACTAGCCACAGTCATTGGACTGAAGCCCACCCACTTGCTCGGCCGCCCTGTCTGCTTCCTCTGGCCACCAGAATCCTGCTTGAAAGGGTTCTGTGGGATCTACAAGAGCATCATGAGCATAGTTTTAAACTCCAGACAAGAAAGGGGTTGCTAGGACTAGCGGAAGACACACTGTTGCGTTAGATTTAGAGTCATGGGCTAAACAACTTCCTGTGGCTTCTGACATGAAGTCTGATTAAGTTTTACTGCCTCATCACCAAAAGGCTTAGCAAGTGCAGAGAAGGGGATCTCTGTGTGGAAGTTGACCAGATTTCTTTGCCACAGTTCCTCCCCCCTTATGGATCCCGGGACCCTCCTGGGTGCTTTTCTTCAGCCTCTGCCAAGGTCCCTGCTCAAGGCTCTGTCTGAGCAGAAGCATGGCCAGTCCCTACATGCTCCACAAAATGCTTGTTGCTTCCTGCTCTCGGTGAGAGGGAAAGTGCTCTTCCTGTTTCCTTAACCCCCTAGTCTTAGATCCCCACTGATTCTGGAAGCTCTGTGTTCTCTGCCGGGTTGTGCCTGTGTTGCAGGGAGGGAACGGGGGCTGTCTTCCACTCCTTTCGGACAGAACCTGGGTTCTGAGATAAAAATGGATTCCCTGGAGGACAAAAGGTTTCACATTTATTGACAGTCTATCTGATTATAGCAGCCTGGGCTCCAACACTTTTTCTCCTCATTTCCACTCGTGGATGGGCTGGCGGTATGTGCAGGAGCAGACCATTGCTGACATCTTCACCTGAATGAGAAGGGGACTGGCATGCCGCCAGCATGCTTGAGCCTGGGAGAGAAGCTGCATACAGCCCAAGGACAGCGAAGCGGGGAGCAGGACAAAGGGGGAAGGAAATAGGCAGCACAGTCCTGGTCGCTGTAAAGCTTAGCTACTTTTTCCTTGAATTTGTCTTTCTGTGTCTCTTTTTGTCTCTTTATCTTGCTCTCTCTCCTTTAAACCATTATATGAAGTTATGATTGACAGACAGTAAACTGTGAATACATAAAGTGTGCTCTTTGATAAGTTTTCACATACGCGAACCCCCATGTAAGGGTCGCCACCATCAAGCTAGTTAGTATCTCCAGCTTCTCCTCCACCCCGCCCACCACTGATCTGCTTCCTCTCACTATACATAGGTTTACCATTTCCAGAATTTTATAAAAAATGGAATCCCACAGTGTGTGATTTTAAAATAAGCAGTTTATTGAGATGTAATTCACATACAATACAAGGTACTTGTTGTAAGTGTAGCATTTGTCAGGGTTCTCCAGAGGAACATAACTAATATATATATGGAGAGAGAGAGCACGATTTTAAGGAATTGAGCCATCAATTGCGGGGCCTGGCAAGTCTGAATTTCTAGGGCAGGCCAGCAGGCTAGAAAGAAACAGAAGTTGATGTTACAATCGTGAGGCAGAATTTCTTTTCCGGGAAACTTCAGTTTTTGCTCTTATTAAGGCCTTTCCACTGATTTCACAAGGCCCACCCACACTATCCAGAGGAAATCCTTTTAACTTAAAGTCAACCGATGGTAGGTACTAACCGTATCCATAAAATACCTTCACCACCATACCTAGAGAAGTGCTTAATGAAATAAATAGTTACTGTAGCCAACCGAAGTGACATAAAAGTAACCAGCAGGAGTACAACTCTATAATTTTCATCTCTTCATTTACTAGAGTTGTGTCACTATCACCTACAACCTAATTTTATAACAGTTTCATCACCCCAAGGTCTTAAGCATGTTTTCGCTTGAGTTTATCTGTCTCTTTTTTTGCCATCAAGGTAATGACAGGGAAAGGGACTGAAGCTACCTCTAGTCTAATTCTTTAGATCTTCTAATCTAACCATTTTTAGCAAAGTTTGTCTGTAATTGCTTACTGAATGATCTATTACTTATCAATATACCAGAACTGAAAAAGTCAGGCTCTAACATGGGCTGGTTTCTTTTGTTAGTTTTTTGTTTGGGGGATTATTTTGAGAGAGAGAGAAAGAGTGTGTGTGTGAGCATGGGGTGGGGGCAGAGGGAGAGAGAGAATCTTCAGCAGGCTCCATGCTCAGCGTAGAGCCCATCCTGGGGTTCTATCTCACCACCCTGAGATCATGACCTGAGCTAAAATTAACAGTTGAATGCTTAATTGACTGAGACACCCAGGCACCACAAGGGCTGATTTCTTGATTCACATTTAAGAGCACTGAAGTCTCCTGGTAGGTGTTGAGTTCTGCTCTCTGCCTCTCTGAGTTCACAGGAATCATCCCATTTGATTCTTACCACAACCTCACAAAGCAAGGAGGAGTCAGCCCATTTTGCAGAACACAGTGGAGTCCCAGAGAGGCCAAGAACTGACACATTCAATCAATAGACAAACTCAGATTTGAAAAGAGCCCTTCTGATAGTAAGTCTTTCTGTTGCAGCCCAGAGGCCCACTTTAGAAGTCCCATGTTGTATGTGCTTTATAGAGCTTGACAGCGTATGATGTGCACATGATTAAACCTTGCAGGTTGAAGACGGGCCTTGTGAAGGTCCTGAATGCAGGAAGCTTGGCTGGGACATGAGAATCCCCAGGCTTGAGAAAGGACACCACCAAAGGGCACTGGCATAATTATGTAGATTTCTTTGTTACAACTGTTGAAGTCCTTGGCTTTTAGAAAACTAGGTTACAGCATGTTGGGAAAAGCACCCTTCCCAGATTTATTCCCTCTTTTCTCTCTCTTGCCAACACAGTGCTCTATTAGGCAGAAAGAGCTCAGTGCCTATATGAGGGACCTGGAGCATTTTGCCTAAGGCTTTGTGTCTCCTTTGTTCCTTTCCCACTTCCTGCACCTGCTGCCTTTGCCACGGGCCCTTCTCCTCTGCCACTCTGATGACTGTCAAGGTGAGGCTCCACGTTCTGCTGTCATTTCCAAGGAATGGATGCCATCAATCATGTCTCCTGTGCTCCCACAAAGGTACAGACCCCTCTTTACTCCCTGCATCAAAATGTGTCCTACAGGACAGAACCTTGGTATCACTTCTCCTACTTGTGCCTAAGGCCTCCGAGAATTTACTTAACTGAACTTTTCTTCAGTAGTACTCTATTCCATGCCAGTATAACCTGCCACGCTAGAAAATTCTTTTTCTGTTCTTGTTTTAAGATAAAATACATATTGTATTGCCTATCTGAAAGTGGCTTAGAGAGTATATCTTAAAGTTCTCATCACAAGAAAAAAGTTTTTGTAACTATGTGTGGTGACAGATGTTAACTAGGTTTACTATGACCATTTTGTAAAACACACAAGTATTGAATCATACTGTTGTACACCTGAAACTAATAAAATGTTGTATGTCAACTATACCTCAGTTAAAAAAAAATAAAGTACACACTGTGTTTTCTCTTCATTTTCCCTGTTCTTCTACTCTCTGACACTCCTACTTAACCAAAAGCACAGTAAAACAATTAAGGGAAGAAAGTAGTGGCTGGGGTGAAAACTACATGCTATGTAAATTAGCATATGCTTACACATATAAGGCTTTGGTCGGTATGATATGATTCAACATGGAAGAAAGGTTTAGTCTGATGCACGAGCATTTCCCTGAGCTTCTGGGCACACCACCTTCTCTACCATCAATATGCCAACCCTGCTAAGCCTGAAGAAAGGGCCAATTTTTAGAAGGCTTATTATACAGGAAGAGGTTTCTTTTTGGTTTCCTTGCAAAGTCAGGGTAAGTTTCCCAGAAGAGCTGGTCTGATTTCTGTTCTCACTTCTTGCCCACTCAGTGAACTCAGGAAAGTGATAGATTCTTGGGCCTCAGCCCACACGTACGTAAGGATGGTGAAGACAAGAACTGGTTGCTTTAACAAGTTCTCAAAAATAAGAAAGTGAAGGCACCAGTGCATCACTTAGTAGGTGCTTTTTTGTAGCTTATCCCACGGAACTCCTGGATTTTCCAGGACAAACCCAGTTTCAGACACAGCTCGACTTGTCAAGTCCTAAGTTCTGATTCTTGGCTTACAAAATATGATCACCTTGGTTATAGGTGAGCCTGTGCTATTTGAGGTCATTTTGGTAACTAATTTTTCTTGGATGGTGTCAAAGATGACTCTGAGCTCTACCAAACTATACAAATGAGTCATATTATTGAGATGATACAGTGCAGTTACCAGGTGGTTCTGCTAATAATTAGAAACACATTTCTATATTTCATGGAACCAAGGCAAGGAAAACATGACCAGGAAAATGTTACATGTGGGGACAATTATTCAATAGGTCCTTGGCTGAGATTTGTGGATATGAACATAATTCAGAGGCAAAACTGAAATACTGGAATAATACATGGAGATTTCTTTTATTGATGCTGCATTACAGAACACAGGAATTAACATTCATCCAAGTCTTGATTATTCAAGGACTGATGACCCAATCTGTAGATTACCAAACCTTTTCCTCCCTTTTCTCATTGCCATAGTCCAGGGCTTCTCAAATTTGAGTAATGTGGTCAGGAAAAAAAATCCTTAAAAGGCCAGAGTATTTATTAAATTATTTATACTAAAACTGTAAAATTTGCATAGAGCTACACTTCTACACTTTAAGACTGAATGCTTATGTTTTCATAAATAAAAGTAATTCTAAAGTAAAAATCATAATCACAAAATTAATTGAGCATTCACATTAATTTACACTGGCAGCTAACATTGTTTCGCTGGAACATGGGACAGACATTGCAATCTCTCCATGTGACCAGAGCAGAGGAGAAGGAAATATTAAAGACCAGCGTGAGAGACCCACAAACCCAAATCCTCCCCTAAGACAGCATGCTCCTCCCCCCAGGGTTTTAGGAACGTTGGCTGGAGAAGCACTGCTTTTATCCATTTAGAATTGATGATCTGTTTCAGTAGTCCAAGATCTGCAATGGCAAGGAGGAAATGTGAAACCCAAATGGGTCTCTATCCTTCTTGTTGGTGAAGTTGTCACTAAAGGGAACTTAGGGTGATTTGCAGATTTCAATCAGATCAACTTTTGACCTCCTTTTATTGGTTTCTCATTGGCCTGGCTATTAGAGGATTATCTAAAATATCGCTTCTCCAGAATTGCCTGCCTCCTGCTTAGAATGGTCTATAGCACAGCGTGCAGACACATGGCTTTTCCAGAGACTCCCACATTGATTTTTGAAAGACTGGAACACATTTATTAGGACTCCCTTACATTGTAAGCAGATCCACTTGAAGGAGCAGCCAACTCATGTATTGTGATGTAAATGGTGTTGTTCCACACCCAGCACTTTCATCTTCCTAGAGTTTCACAAACACTGACTAATTAATAAGCCTCTTTTCAGTGCTGGCAGCGAGGAGTTGTAAGGAAAGAGTGATGGGTGGTTTTCCAGATAAACACATGCTTGTTTTTATCTAAGGCTAAGGAGAGAAACAAAAATGTATAGAACTGAACGCTTACTGTGTCTGCCACTTTCACATTCTTTATTTTATTTAAACCTTTCAACAGTCTTGGCAGGAAAAGAATCTTGGCATAAAGGTCACCAGTTTTACAGCTGGGGAAATTACAGCTCCTAAAGATACTTTTCTGATAATTGCACAGTTAAGAGTGGAGGCTGGAGATTTGAACTCAGGTCTGCTAATTTCCAGGGCTCACACTCTGTTACCTCATCGTACACAGGCTAAAAGCTTAGCATTTTCACTGTACTGCCCATTATCATTATTATTGTTAGCAGCAAGTGTTATTAATATTCAATGACCATAATCTTTCAAAATTATTTAGTAACGATCTTTGAGGCACTTAGAGTTCTACACAGCTATTCTGCTCTTGCTCACTTCAGAAATGGCAAATATTTGGATTTGATATTAGAAGTCATTTTGGTCTTATTTCTGTCTTACCAGCAATTTTTCATGGGTTCAAACTCTTGGAACTTGCAAAAATCCGGAATTGAAAACAATGCTTGCTCTGTTCTCAAAAGTTATGTTCATGACACACCAGATGTTCTGGTCTATGATTTGAAAAAAACAAAACAAAACAAAACAAAAAACAAAAAAACAACTCTTCTTCGCTTTGAATGGAAGAAAACATAGACTGGTGTTGAAGACACATCTTTCACTCCTATTATCATTTACAAAGAACTGGGACTGTGGGTTCTCCTGGCCCTGCCACTCCCGGGTGTGCAGAGTGCTAGAGAACTCCTTCCTGGCATGCGGCTAGTTCCTCTACCTTGAAATTTACCATTGGTTCAAAGGGAATCTTGCCATTCACTCTTCCATCCACAAGAAACCGGACTGAGCCTTGTGCTCTGACTCCTTCCCTTCTGAGCACCTGTCTGAGAGGCAGTTGAGACCGTAAGAGGGAGAGTGAACTGATCCCAAGGCAGAACAGGTGCTGTTGTTCCGCTCTTTCAAAAACGACAAACCAGAGCCTACTGGATTTCAGTGCTCACTCAGTCCTCACTGAATCCTCAGCTGGCCGGTGGGAGAGCTGGGCTACAAATCTGAGTCTGGGGGACTCAGAAGCCCCGGCTGGAGTTGCTGTTGTTGAATTTAAGAAGCCTTTATGGAATGCAGGCATTTTATTAGTAACATTGTCATTTCTTTGTTACGTGTCTCCGCTGTGCCAAGTACTATTCTAGGTGTTGGGAAGAGAGCAGTGAAGTCCCAAAACAAAAATTCAACACTCATGGAGCTTTTGTTCTTCAATGTACATAGGTGTTTTTGTTCAATCATAACAATGATATATATATACATATATGTGCATATATCTGTATACATACGTATAATCCTCAGCTGTATGCATTTTCAGTGATGTAAGCTTGAATAAATCACTGCATTGAATCTTCATCTTCTCAAATGCAAAACAAGAACCATGATATATGCATGTATAGGATATACATTCGATTGAATACATGTGTATACATATATATGTATAGATGTTCTTGGTTGGATGGTAGAATGTGACTCCAGACCTCCAAATTCTAGCCATTTCCATTTTATCATACTCTCTTCTATGCATATGTTATATGCATATGTTACGGAAAATAGAGTTTTACCATTCAAAGTGGGATCAGCTTTCGGGAGTAACCAAAAGGACTGATGGTACAAAAGTTTATGTGCCACTTCAACGTATTTCTAACAGTCAGGTCTTGGGTCCCTTTTTGTAGATTATTAATTGTAACAAATTCCAGTATTAGTTTTTGGAATTACTTGTATCTTGTTATTTTTATTTGACATAATCCAGTGCAGAAAGTGAAGAATGTAGCCATTGGCCTGCGCTACAGGACCTGGTTTACAAGGGTAATCTACAAGGCCAAAGGTAGAATGAAGGGGTTCAAGGCACTATGCAGCAATTCCTTCTTCTCGAATTACTATGGTTTAGAGAATATGAAAACATCAGATTAAAATGTTATCATAAGTTCTTTTCCCATTCCCAATCAGAATCGCCTAATAAAAAAAATAGGGAAATGAGAAAGAGAGGCATGAATTTCATCTTGGATGAATCTAGGGAAATTGGTTACCCCAAATCACAATTGATGGGGAAGGAGTGGCAATGGCATTGGGAGTCAAACAGGGAAGTGTAGAGGCTGAGAAAAGATGCTTTAGCTGCTACCATTAGACAAAGCTGGGGGGATAAGGTGTGACTATCCAAGGTCAAAACCAATAGTCTGTTGTTGAAACAACTGGAATTAACATGTAGTCTGATAGCAGACATAGTTCTGAACCATATTTGGCAGAGACATAAAGCACACTGAGCAAGGCTGATGTGGGAAGTCCCCAAACAAGCCATATATGTAAGAAGTAGTCAGTTGGTGAGGAAGAATAGCATGCACTGTGAACAATAGCACATATGCTGTTTGATTTTGCCCAGGAAAGAAGCAAAAGTTAAAAAAGGTGTCTCTCCAAACCATAAGAGACTTCTAATCTCATAAAACAAACTGAGGGTTACTGGGGGGTGGGAGGGTAGGGATAGGGTGGATGGGTTATGGACATTGGGGAGGGTTTGTGCTTTGGTGAATGCTGTGAAAGATGTAAGCCTGATGATTCACAGACCTGTACCCCTTGGGCAAATAATAAAAATAAAATTAAAAAAATGTTAAAACTATAAAAAAAAAGGTGTCTCTCTTTCTCTGCTCTTGTACACACACACACACATAGGCACATACCCCTCTGAAATAAGAATTCCTACTAGCCAGTACATGGTCCTAGATCCTTCCCTCTCAAACTTCTGGCAAATAGCTGATCCAGAAAAAACTCAGTTCAAGGATGAGTATTATCAGAAGGTATCAAAACATGATTTATATGCATATACCATGAGAGGGGAAAAAAGAAAAAAGAGAACAAATGATAGGTGATGAACACTCACCAGAAAAAAAGAAAAAGTTTTCATGAACTGATGGTAATCCTGATCAAGCTCATTGCCATAATAATAATAATAATAATAATAATAATAATAAATACAATAATTTCTCTATAAAATAATAGCTAAAAGCAGAGATGCATTAGTCCAACAAAAATAAGCAACACAGTAGAAAGCAATGGGATATAAGCTGGTACAGGTTATGAAAATGTGAAGAAAAAAATAGAAGCATCTGAAAAGTTAAGGCCACATTTGAGGGAGTACAGAGGAGGACAAGTGTGTGAATAGTAATCTACAGGTTCACTAAGAGTCAAGGGTAGATAAAGAGACCATGATAGATATGAATGATGGACACTCGAGATCCAGCATATGAATAACTGGAGTCTCTAGGAGGAAGGACCAGAATCAAAGAATGGAGAATCCATTTTAAGTTACAATTAAAGAAAAGTTTCCAAAAATGAAAGAAGCCTTGAAGCTACACATTGAGAGGGAATCCCACATTCCAAGGGGAAAAAAATACACAGAACTATCAACACTAAGACAAATCACTGGAGTTCATCTACAAAGAAAGATAGTTTAGGCAGGCAGATAAAAATACCAATAGTGACCAACTGCCAGTTTGCATGTTTTCCAGACGTCATTATTTACTGGGTCCCCTTGTATGTTCAGAAGTGTCATGACTCACACAACAAATGACAGGATTTCCTTGCTTATATAAGCGGAATAAAAGAGAGGAATGAGTAGGAGAAGCATGACTTCAGACATCACCACAGCAACATTCAATCTTGGGAGTTTGCTTTACAAAATACCTCTCATATGAAGTTCTCAGAGAAAGAAAGTGTAACCCCAGAAATTTTATACCCAACCAAACAGCCATTTAAAGAGAAATAGAGCCATCATTTTTTTTAATATCCATGCACCAAAGAATTTAATTCTCCAGAGTCCTTATATAAACTGTGGGAAAGCAATCTTCAGCAAACCAAGAAAGAAAAGAAGGAACCAGAGCAGTTATGCCCCAGTTTATAATCATTATGTCTCTCCATTCCCCACACTACATTCCTCTTTATTCCCTACTTCAGTTAATGTTAGCACAGAATCCAATTGTCTAGCTAGCAGACTGGGACTTATACTAGTCCCATCTTCTCCCTCATTCCCACATCTAATCAGTCAGTAAAGGCCTGTCAAACTACAAAGCTTTCTCTCAAATCTTTCTACTACTTTCCATCTCTACTGGCAATCCTCAGGTCAGGTATGAGTCACTTTTATTGGGATTATTACAACGAACTGCAGGTCATTTAAAAATATTTATTGGCTGTCATGGCACAGGTACTGACCAGTCAAAATAAGTGTCTGTCGTAGGCACTGGTATAGCACACTGGTGGGTATCAGCCATTTTTTGTCCCTCATCTGCTTGGTTTCCTTACTTCCAATGTCCACTTGCTTCAATCCAGAATCCACACTATAACTACTGTGATTTTTCTACTGCATAAAGTATATATCGTGTCACTCCTTGACTCAGGTTCTTGGAAGTTTCTGCTGTACAGCCCTGGGGATGCAGTCTAAACTGACTGGCATGGTGAGCAAGATCCTTTAGGACCTTGCTTCCACCTCATCTGTAAAGTCTCACATTCGCTCTCTCATATTCACTGCCCTACAGCCTACTGCGAACTTGCAGTTCGGTGAAGGCACTATAAGCTCTTTGCTATTCAAGTGTGTGGTCGACAAGTCAAGTGTCATATCTGGAATCAGAATGGAATGCACGTTTCCCTAAAAGGTCCTGGTTCTGGTTCTGGAATTACATCTGAGCATCATGAAAATCCACATGGGATAAGTTCCAGGGCCAAGGGGCAAAGCAAAATGACCCAGCAGGCTACCAGACAGAGGCTTCTGATTCCTTACTTCCTCCTGTTTTGAGATTTCTATGTTTATTAAGCAACCAGCCACTTTACATTATAGACACACTTCATCACTGTTTTTGATTAGTTGACTGACAAGATAGTCCCTAAGGAGTGGACTCTCCAAGTGATGCTATTTCCTCTCATTTGTGACAGATTGGCTACCTCTCCCACACAATAAGGCAGAGCTGCCTCTGGGACTCAGAATCCAATGTGCTCATTCACTAATTTAACAGGTATCTGTTAGGCACCTCCGGCACTGAACTTGGTGCTCCACAGGAAGTACTGAGAATGACAAGGCCTTTGTGCTTACAAGCCTTCAGGACAAAGCACACAGCCAGTAAATACAAATTATGATGAGGACACAAGCAGAGTTCAGTTAAAGGGAGTAAGTGGGAAACTTGCATGGTCAGAGGTCAGCCAAGGCCTCCACGAGTAGAAGATACTTGAATCCAGACCTACAGGATGAGAGGACACCAGGCTGCAAAGAGCAAGCTCCTCCCCATTAGAAGATCAAGGGTGAGTGCTGTCTAGGCAGAAAGCTAGTCTTCACAGAGAAAAGCAAAACTGCAGTGAGGGCTTTCTCAGAGTAGTGCTCAGAAAGAGCATCTCATCCACTCATGCGAAGGACACAGTTTATGTGTTTTCAAGATAGCTATACCTTTGTAGAGAGAAATGAGATAATCCAATCATGTATATGCATGTGAACAGTCTGATGAAAAATGACATTTAGAATCACATTCACCTAAATGTGCTTTGTGAATTTCCCTTTACAGGTCTTGGTTCATAATGGCCTTCCCATTTGCAGCGCTGCCTACCAACCTGTGCCACAAAATACCTACCATTCTGGGAAGGCCCATCCAGCCCTGCCTCCCCCATGGAAACTTCTCCAACCCTCTGTGGTTGCTGTCTTCTCTGAGCTCCTGCAGCCCTTCTATCTTCCTGTATGAGCCATTGCCTATGGATCATTCCCTTCCACGGGTATGCCTCTTGCTCTCCTCTTGTGATCTAAGATTGGCCTCAAGCCCTTGTGTCCAGCCTCCAATTCTTCACTGTCTGATGAATCAATTCTAACATTTGTTCAACATGCAGTTTCAAACCTAAGTATACTACCCACCTACCTCAAGAATTCCATATAACCAAAGACCAACCTAGGAAGAAGGATCCTTTTGAGTTTTTTTTTTTTTAAGATTTTATTTATTTATTTCACAGAGGGAGAGAGATCACAAGGAGGCAGAGAGGCAGGTAGACAGAGAGAGGGGGAAGCAGGCTCCCCGCCGAGCAGGGAGTCCGATGCGGGCCTCGATCCCAGGACCCTGAGATCATGACCTGAGCCGAAAGCAGAGGCTTTAACCCAGGCGCCCGGATCCTTTTGAGTTTTTATGAAGATATTTGACCAGAAGGATATATAGGTAAATACATAGTGAAAAATGACCTAAAGTCATACATATTCTCTCCTCCAAATAAGTAGCTCAGAACAATTTCCATGTAAGCAAAAGCTGTAGTAAGATTTCCTCAACCAGAGCTCAGGGACTAGCAGTTATGAGAAAATCCCCAAACTTAAGAACAAATCCCAAACTAATTTTTTTCACTTCAGGAAAAAAAAGCAAGTTTCCAATCATTTTTACAGTACAAAAATTTTATTTTTCGTTAGGATAATTTAAAGTTTAAAACTGAAGTAGACATATTCATTTTACAAACAAGATATTCTTTAATAAGTAAGACCATTAAAAACAGTAAACAAAAAAGCTGTCTTTACAAAAAGCTCTGTGCATAGCAACTTTATACTGTATATAACTGACAAAGCAAAACGATAAAATGAAACTATACAGTTTGAAAATGAGACCTTACTATACAAAAGGTAGAGAAGATAATGGTTTTTAAACCATGCATATTGAAATGTGCAAAGAAAAACTGGAAAAAATATGACACTATAATAAAAAATGAGATAAATAATGAAGTAAATTGTCCCTTTAAATGGAAAATCTTACACAGCTCCTCTTACAAAGATAGGATAGAATTTGTAGTTACCTATAGAAATACTCGTATTCCAAGTGGCACAAAAATAACCTGGGACCAGAATGATTCAACAGCAAGACTGAAGAGGACAGAGTAGCTTTGTTTTTAATTTATTAGTACACTAAAAATAATCCTTACACACATTTGTACAATTAAATATATCTGTTGCTGCAAGGTTCTAGCTGAATGGTCAAGGGTGTCTGGTATTTAGTTACACACATTTTCGGTGTAAAGCTACCAACAAATTCTACAATCAGTTTGAAGACAGTACTGCATCATCTTCATGCAAGAGCAAAATTCACAGATTCTAAAAGCAATGCTACTTTAAAAAACATTTCCTTATGTTGGATTGGCTCGAATCCAGGTCTAAACATGCTTAGTTTTGTTCTGCCTTCACTTTGGGACGGTAATGTTTGTATTCCACACACCCTTACCCTTTGATCAGATTTTTCACAGGGGAACTTTCTCTCGTGTGTTCCCTGTGTTTTGGTGCCATAAGCCCTGACCACGAAGGACTGTCAGCAGTAATTATAAGCATGCCAGGTTTCCAAAACCTTGGATTCTCATGTGCATAGAAATAATATTTGGGTCATATTGAGTAATTCCAGAATAGTTTAAGACAAATGAGACTGCTGGGGGCTAAATAGCTGTGAGCAGGTATCAATGGGACAAACAGAAGGGAGGTGGAATTTGTGAAGTCATCTAAAATTGGCTCAGAAGCACTGAAGGTGTTTTCCCATGAAAGCTGCAACCACTTTCACTGTTAGAACCCCAAACCAAAATTTGTATATGGACTATACTATGGTACCAATGAGTCAACAAGGAGAACTCTTATTGGACATCCAACTATGAAAAAATGGCATTCTCATTGGAAATCTAAATAAGTTCAGATACATCTTCAGGATCACACAGACTTTCAAAACTCAGCCATTTAGCTCCTGCAATGTTTCTCAGCCTAAGAGCTAGTTCCAGAAGTATGGAGAGTCCACAGCAGCCCTGGATCTTTGTGCTGCTTGGAACACAGATGCCCTTAATTTCTATCCCTGCTAAGAATCTGGGTTTCCATCTTTTTTGAACATTAGGCGAGGGGTTTAGGGCTTTTAACATTCCTCTTCCACATACCATCCCCATATGTGTCAAGATACATATCTTTTTCAAGAAAGGTGTATGCCATGAGAGGGGAAATTTGCAGAGAGAAGAAACGACGTGGACATTCTAAGATTCGTGCTTAAGAGTCCAAGAAATAGGATCATCTTCCTTAAATCCTGTCTCTGAATTTCTGTGGGTCTCACACCTCTGTGCTCAACCAGGTAACCAAAGAGGAGGGGACATGTGGCTCTGTTGAGGAAGAATTCCAAAGGAGCCACTTGGTTGGGAAAGTCACACGGCTTTGGCTCTTCTTTTAGGTGAGACACGTGTCTCTGCCTGGGAGGCAAAGCCTGGGACGCACTAACACATGGGAATTCTCTGCACTGCTCAGAGGAGAAGGTTGAAAACCAGTATAAATTTTAAAAAAATTCACAGAGTGAATACCAAAAGGGACATGTAGACTATTTAGAAATTGGATGAAGCTGGGAATGAATTGATGAGTTTGAGTATTTGTGTACGCACATGGACTGAATCACTGTTTCTGCACCGGACTGTTCTGTAGGAATCTATATAATGTACATGTTCTTGCCCATAGGTCAATAAAATGATGGAAAAAGAGGGGGATGCAGGATGGGGGATAAAAGTCTAGTAAGTAACTGTAGTAATAATCACACACCTTTTAAACTTGTTACTACTGGTTTGCATCATTTTCATTTTACAACAGGAAGAGAAATTCCTCTCTCTTCCAAAAAGATCTTAATTTCTACCTCTACTTACAATAAGTTACACGTTTATTTATTTAAATAATTGTAAAACATTTTAAAATTTTTCCTTTTTTTGTTTGTTTTTTAAAGAGGTTAAACTATAAGCAAACACACATACAACAACATTTCATCATTCAATTCAGGTTTCGTTTAAGAAAGTCTTCCATGCTGGTACCCTGTTTTGTTCAATTTTTTTTTCTGCATAAACTAAATTGGTATCTGAAAGGCTTCATAGAAAATAGAAACTTTCAACATTTTTTTTCCTACAAAGAAAAACAAATAGTATCCAAAATATTAAGCATGAATTGTTTGCCAATTTTTTTCTTAAATATTTTACAAACAGGAAGGTGGTTCTCATAATGTTCATAACAAAGAATTGCATTTCTGCTCTTAGCACTACGTCAATGACATCTTTTGTCCTTGTCCCCAAAAGGGTCAGTTTGTGTAGCCACCATGAGAGCTAGACGAGAAACATGAGACCAGGTAAGATGCAGCTCCTTGCATTCCCAAATCTGTCCGTCATGTTCATTCTGGGGCACAACTCTCCCCAAAGGGCTCCTAGTGCTTTCTTCATTATTGGTCCATCAGAGTAAGTAGTTTTGTGCTATAAGAAAGCAGTTCTTCCTCTTCTTTACATTGGGGGCACGACAAGTCCGGTCATGGCTGCAAGGAAAGAGAGGGATGGGAATGAGACTCAGAGATGTTTACACTTGGGTCTCCAACCCAGAGGGAGGGGCAGGGATGGGCACTGACAGAGTTTGGTGCAACACAGGGAGATGGTGCTCTCTGCTGATGTGGGAACCCATTTTCTCCAGGTTTGGTCTAGCACACAGCCTATCAGCAGCACAGAAATCTTGTTACCAAATCACTGCAATATAAACAAGGCTTGTTGAAGTTTTGTGGGGAGGCCAAGAGCTAGGTTTTGCCTTGTTTTATATTAATGGGTTGTATACTTGACGTGATAGACACAAACGTGTAAACTAAGTTTTAATGTATTTGCAATATATTTACTTTTCATTATTAGACTATCATAATTTCTAGATTATATCTAGATTATATATTTTAGAATTATCTAGAAAACTCCAGGTGCTGAGCCTATTGAGTAACTTTCCAGGCATCATTTATAACATCATACATAACATTTATAACTAACAGGGCTTTCTATCCATCCTAGGTTTCTATCCACTCTAGCTGAAATGTGATGAGCTACCCCCCAACCCCCTGCCCACAAAAAGCTCATCTGCCTTTGGCGTCCACTGCTGATATATGATGCTTTCTCACTAATGAATGCAGATCCACTGGAATAGAAGACTTAATTTAGTTCCTAATTTGGGAGTCACCCAATCTCTACTCTTCATCCCTTCCATCCCCTGGTAGTGCCCAATGTCTCCTCCGGCTAGTGAAGAGGACACAGATAATACCTGTGGGGGGCATCAGGTCCAAGGTTTGCCCTTGATGTCAGAAACAAAGCAGCAGCAGCACAATGCGGAAAAATCACACAGCAAAATGCACCTCTCTGATCTTGGCTTTCAGGTGATGAACCCATAGAATTTTCACATTCTTGGATATTGTCAGAGTAGTTTCCTTGTGTCAAAACTTCAAGCCATATCTAGTATTTGATCCTCTGAGTTTTATTGTCTCTGCCTCATCTAGAGCTTATCAATGATTATAGAATCACTTTGCTGATTAGTGCTTACTAAGCTGATAAGAAATGTCCAAAATTCTTCCAGCTTGCCCCCAACAGCACCCCTCTCCCCACCCCACTTCCTCCCCTCTCCCCTCCCTCCACCCTTTCTCTCCATGCCAGCTAGTCTTCTCAGGCAAAGCTGTCAGTTGTCTATTTCCCTGCCCATACAGCCTTTATTGAATGTTTGTGAGATCTGGATTAGGGTCTTACACAGCTAGCAAAGCCTTAATTATTTTTGCCTGTATTACTATATATTGAATCGATGTAACTTTTCAATAAAGGCAGTTCAATTCTGGACACTCCCTGATGATTTGGAGACACAGCAACCCTTGTAATTATCCCAGAGTGTAGGAGGGGTTTTTTTATTTTATTTTATTTCTTTTCCTGGAGGGAGCTGGAAAATGAATCAGGCACAGAGTGCATAATACTAGCTCGACAATATGTACTCATCACTGCAAATGCCTGATAAATGAGATAGAAGGTGGGACAGTGAACACTGCATGTAAGCTCTCTGGCAGTAGGATTCTGGCTCACGTTTTCAACTTGAACTTGTCTATTACACTTAAAACTCAGCAGCCCCTTCTTTTTTCCTGGGTCCTCGGAGAGTTACCAAAGGAGCTCATTAAAAGGGCAGAGCCGCTCAAAGAAGAAGATCCACTGTGATCTCTGCTACGTGGTGACCCTGACTTTCTGCTTGTAGAAACCATAGCCAACAGACAGAAAACAGAAGTTAATTGGAGAAAAAGTAAGCATGTTCACGACGGGGGCGGGGGTGGCGGGGAGGAGAGTATGCTGAACTGCACTTTGTCCAATTTCTTTCTGCCTTTGGCATTTCCTGAGAAGACAGTAATCCCCCTTTGGTCCAGGTGGAAAGCAGGTATGGGTGAAGGGTGAGGAGAAGAACTGCACTATTCTTGTCCCTGGAGAGACAGTGGGCTGTCACAGCACAGGCCCTGAAGTCAAAATGTCTGAGGTCGTTTTACTGCACGGCCTTGGGAAAACCACTTCACTGAAGAAGATGATGATGGCATGATCTTTCCCTTCTGGTCACATGTGAGGCTTGAGTAAGATAATTTGTGTAAAGCGCTTGGTTCAGCATCTTGCTAAAAACTAGCCAGTCTCAGAAAGTGCTGGTAGCGCTTGGCCTCTGCAGATGACTGAGACCATCTCACCTTACAAGTCGAGAGCAGAACCTCTCCATCAGCCTGTGATCCCCCGAGCACCTCGGACCACACTCTGACTCCGCCACTGTCTGTCTCTAAAGAGGTGAAGCTTCGTGTTGATCAGTCCTGCAATCCCAGGATTCCTTCACTCAGTGACCTTAACTAGAGCATTTGATGTCAGCTCGTTTTCTCCCTCTATGCATCCATGGGACACCCTGTAGCATCAGACCTGGAGCTTCTAGCCTGAGGAAATGTGGGAGTCTGCACACTGCTCTCCCCCTCTCCCTCCCCCTCCTTCCCCGTCTTCTTTCCTCTTCTTAAGGTTCAGATCACCACAGAAATTTAGAGGGAATTGTAGGCTAAAAAGGCCTCTAAAAAGAGGCTTGGGACTCTAAAAGAGGCTTGGGACTTCTCAGTGATTCTATAGAAATGAGACTAGATCCCAGAGCCTACGTGTAACTGATGAAATTGTCACTCCCACAGACACGGAACAGGTGGCTCAGCCACTTTCTCAGTCTAACTATTCTGACCTGTGTTGACCAGGAGCTCACACGGCTAAGGACCCTAGAGGTCTTATGGCTATTTTGTCTACTGCTACTCCCACAGAGAAACCTCACTATGACCACCCAGGCACTTCCAGCTCTTTGAGCCAACTCAACCCTGAGAAGGTAATACCACAGCAAGACTTGCACATGCAGTGACAGGCGGCGTAGGGATTCCAGGCCAGGGGAGCCAGTGAAAAATTGATTCTGGCCTACTAGAGGGCCAAAGCCAAGCAAGCCCCACACGTGAGTCTATGGATAATATAGATCCAGAAGAACTGAGACAACCAGCTTAACTTCCCCAACTGACTACATGTGTGAAAGGGGAGGTGAAGGAGGGGTGGTAAGTGGAAGTCAAGTTATCCTTTTTCTCCTCAAAGTGAAGTTGAAAATGTTGACCAGGGTTGTCTGGAACAAGGAAAGGGCTGCATCCCTCCTGACTTCCGCCTATGCCTGCATTCCCTCTTAGACTTTCGTGGGACCCCCATTCTGCATTTCCCCAATGAGACCTGTGGGACCCCTACTTGGTTAAGGAACGCGACTAAAACCATAGAACTTAGAAAGGAGAGACACCATCCCTGAAGTGGGCATGCAGAAGGGAAAGATATGGCAAATATTTAACAATTGTATACATTTCCCAGTCTGGAGATGAAGTCATTCATAGAAAAAGTTCTGAGCATATCCCCGAAGGATGAGATGGAAACCATTGGTCCTTGAGGAGAGACAGGGCAGATGGGCAACACTGAGCTACAGGCTGAGCCTGTTTCTCTAGGGATCAGACATCTAGATGAAAATGAAATATATATATATATATATATATATATATATATATATATATATATATATATATATATATATATATACCTATTTCCCCCCCTCAAATAGACAGTTGTTTCCAACTACTCACACATGGATGACATGTTACCCAGCTGCTCTGTCTAGATGGAAGTAAAAGAATTTTCAGGGACTCTTCTGAGTGCTGGGTTTTCAGTTCCCATTTCACAGCTTCTCTGTCAAGTCACTTGACTTTGAGGAGACAACCCTGTTTCTTACAGTAGAATGGGATAGGAGCCTACCATATCTCCCAGAGCTCTGCTCAGCCACAACTGGTGGATGAACACTCACAGGTGACCCAGAGGATCAGGAATCTATGCACGCTCATAAAGCTACTAGATAGATGCCATCCAGGGATGGCACATCTCATCCAAGGCTCTGCTGACCTCAGAGGCTTTGATCCATGAAGGGTTAACCCAACCTCTGCCCTGCTTGGTTTTATCCAACACTTTCTTGTTATGAATGTTTTCATGTCAAGACATGGAGAAGAGCCTAAAAATAATGTGGGTCGTCAGGATCCATAGTGTTCAGCAGGTTCCAATTTGCTCTTTTGCCATCAGCTGCCTCCCATTTACAGTGAGATGATTAGAGTCTCTTGTATTCATCACATTTGTGTTATGTTATGTCATACTACATTTTCAGACATTGCTCAAAAATCAATTTGATGGGTGATATTAATTTTTGTTCTTAGTGTATGTCTTTTTCTTCTTTCTTCCCTGCTTTACCCCTGATCTGACACCTGCTATCAATCTGACTGGCATGTTACCAGAATTCTCACAATGTGCTGGTTGCTCCTGATGGATCCTGTCCATGTGTACCATGGGAATATGTATGCACCGCAGATGGGCAAGCCCATTAGGTAAGCAGCAGTCACCATGTGGTATCTGATGTGACCAGGCACCTTCTAGGAAATTGTGAGATGCCCCTATAGAAAGCAAAGGTCTGGGAAGTCCAGACAGTACTGGTGGATATATATGGCTCTACCATAGTTAATTCTGTGACCTTGAAGAGCTGTCTGACTTCTCAGTTTTCCCCCATCTTGTTCTCAGGTGGTGTAGTGGCTCAGTTGTACAAGCATTTTGTGTCCCATGATGTGTCCCAAAGCATCTCTTTGTAGGTAAATGGCTAGAGATCAGGAGTGATGCTGTGCTGTTTGCTCTTACTTTGTTGGCCCTGTGGCCCATTTATCATGGTGGTACCAAAGTGATACCTTTTCTTACCTCTGAATCCATTTCCATTGCCACTGGAGCAGGCAGGTGAGGGGGAACCTTGTGGCCTGATGACAGGGGCAAAGGCACTCTTCTGTTTGACAGCAGGAAAAACTGAAGAGGAAAATGGGAGGATGGAGGACGTGCTAGAAGATCCAACAGTGGGACTTGATGACATGACTGGAAAGCAAAGGCACAATCCTCTTAGGAAGGGACAAACCTAGGAGTTAAATTCTTTCTTCAGGACACGCAACCTGCACACATTCATTGAGAAATTACTCATTTGCTCCAGGCACTATCTCAGATTCTAGGGATTACAACAAGTTGAATGTGACAGCATCCCTGCCCTGCCCTGTGGGGGGAAAATACAAACAAAACGATGACTAGGGTAACAACCCTACTGGAGGACTGTACACAATGCTAGGGAAACTCAGAAGGCAGCGTGCTCTTTTGCCAGGGAATCAGGAAGGCAGCAGCAGGAGGTAACACTATGATAGGTCTTTGTTCATGAGTAGAAGCTTGACAAGAGAACACTTAGACCAACACCTGAAAAATCATCAAATCTACTCAAGAATGGAAACCTCTTTTTTTTCCCTAAAAAGAAATCCTGTCTGGGACTTGCCTGCACTTCCCTGGCAAGTCTCAGGGCTCCAGAGGTTTGATCTATGGGGTTAACATCTCTGAGAGTGCCATCTCTATGGGCCACTGCCTCATTAAATATAAACGTTTATTAACATCTAGATTACCTCCCTCTCTCTCTACTTTCGGAGCTCCTGGGAAATGAAGCTGCAAGTCAGACCCCTCTGATGTAATGTGCAGAAAAAACACCAATATTAACAATAAAACTACTTAGAGGAAGCCAAAAGCTAAGTGTTGTAATTTCCAAGAAAAATAAAGGCAATTTCCACAATGAAATGCCCTACCTCTTAATGTCAGATACTCTACCAAGTTACATCATACAAGAAGATAATTTTATCTTCTGTGTTCAACTAGCTCAAGCAAGGGGTAAACTATAGTTCACAAGGGTAAAATTGTCAGATACAGCATCTTGTGGAATAAGGTCAAGTTCTAGGGACTTATTTTAGCACAATCTCCAGATTTCTGAACTGTCACATGATTTGGTACAAGAATTACTGGAACCTAATGGTGAAAGCTGGGAGTGCAAACTTCTGCTTAATATCTCCAGTGATCCAGCTACTCCACAAAGTAAATTTTGAAAGTGAGTACATGAGTGTGATCTATGGTTCAAAGGCCAAGTACAAGGTGAATTGAAGGTCAGCTGTTCTGATGACCTGTGTAAGACTCCATCACCATTTCTTCCCTCTCACTATAAAGATATATTTTGTGCTATGGTCACACAATCCCATATATAAAACAATCATATAGCATATCTCAAATATGATGTCTTGTATAGACAAACCAAAGACTTCAAAAAAAGAGCTTTATCTAAAAACTGTTCATCCTTAGGTAGTCCTGATTTAAAGAGGTAGGCAGAAGGAAGCATCTGACCACATCTCTCTTTCCTCAAGTAACACGAATCAAAAGAATTGGAAAGGAAGATAAAGTCTCGGAAGAATCTCACATAATACTTGAAGATGAAAATGAAGAAAAAATTGGGGTAATTCACTATTATAGAATAGGATACAGGGTTAAACATTGAGAGTGGATTATAGTCATACTCTCAAGAAAAATCTCCTCTTTTCACATTGGCTTCGGCACCAGTGAAATGGGGTTGGGGACCTCTCCCTTTGTGTAAGGGACAGAATTAGAGGCCAAAGAAAACCTGAGACTCAGGAGGCCCTGATTCCGACAGCAGTCCAATCCCTGCTGCCATGCTGTGTGAACCATGCAGCACCAAGATGGCGCCTTGTTTTCTGTGTCTGCAACAGTACCACCTTCCCTCCTACGGTGTGATAGAGGAAGGATTTTAAAAGGTGAATTAGGTCTACATATACACATTTGATTCCACTTACATTCAGCACACGACTCACTTTTACAAATATTTCTTTTCTAAATAATAGACCTCAACCTAAAGTGGATTCATTAAGTCAAATGTGGCTGCCTCAGTGGAAGAGTCACCTCAAACTTTACTAAGTGACATAAAACAACTGTTGTAGGGTTGATTAAGCACAGAGCTATAACTTGCCCATTTAAAACAGTTTTTATGAAATTTTTGTAAAATGCCAAACATCCAGGGCGCCTGGGTGGCTCAGTGGGTTAAAGCCTCTGCTTTCGGCTCAGGTCATGATCTCGGGGTCCTGGGATCAAGGCCCGCATCGGGCTCCCTGCTCAGCAGGGAACCTGCTTCCCCTTCTCTCTCTCTGCCTGCCTCTCTGCCTCCTTGTGCTCTCTCTCCCTCTGTGAAATAAATAAAAAAAAAATCTTAAAAAAAAAAAAAAGCCAAACATCCAAATTAATTTAAAGTTTAATGCCACTATATTCAAATTCCCAAAAGGAATTTTAACTTGTGTATTTCGACAAACACAATTTCTATGTTTATCTATTTAAAAAGCAACAACACTGCAAGAGCCAGAAAGTTTTGTGAATACTTCAAAATTACTAAGGAGGCATTTATCTTAACAGATATTAAAACTTAAAGAAAAATCTACATCAATGAAGTCAGGGTTATACTAACGTAGAAATAGGCAGACAAATCCCTGGAGAAAAAGAGGCCAGAAACAGACCTGGATATATATGAGAACTGAAACTTAATAAAGGCAACATTTCAGATTAATGGGGACATAAATGCATGGGAACGATACACGAGTCCCCCGGAGATAGAGATTTAAAGTGATTTCTCGTGTTAAACACTAAGGTAAATGTAAGTGGATTAATGAGTGATTCGCTAAAACAAAATTATAAAGGCACTAGTAGAAAATTAGGAAGGTTATATAATTTACATAATCCTTTCAAACCTCAAAGCCTAAGGAGAATATCACAAGATAATAGTGGCCACATGACAAAAAAAAAAAAAAAAAAAAACCAACTTCTGTAACAGAGAAAAGGCAAATGACAAATTAGGAAAAATCTTTCTGATAATTATTTAGATATGTTCATATCATTGATAGCTTATAAGTTTTTTATAAATTAATTAGAAAAAAGAAAAACATCCCAATAAGAAAAGTGGGTGAAGGATAGGAAAAGCAAAGTCACAAAAGGAGACAGGAACGAAAATGACAAAAAGGTCTTTACAGACCTAAAAACATTCAAACTGCTTAGTAATCAAATGCAAATTAAAACGGTAATGAGAGGATACTTTCCACTTTATGAAATTGACAAAGATTAAGAAGAAATGAACAGGGCAGAGAAACATATTCTTCCTTTTCTAAGGGGTGCATTCATCTCTCTGGGGGGACTTCGGCAATGTGTATTTAAAATCAAAGTGTTTTAAAATGTGCATATTTTTTAACCAAGTAATTTAATTTTGAGAAATTAATCCCAAGGAGATAATCATAAACTTGTAAAGAAATAAATTCAAGGGCATTTTTATAATTGTGAGAAATTGGAAAAAATGGAAGTGACCAAGCAACAGGGTAAAGTATATGCAGTCTATAAAATAGAATGCTATGCAAATATTAAAACTAATGTTGGAGAAGAATATTTGATGACTCAGAAAAATATGCCTCCTCAGATGAATAATGCAAATTATGTCATAACATGTACATCAAGCCCAGGTTTATTTTTTAAGAAAACATACAAAGCAAAAGTTTAGAAGGATGCGATATACATCCAAACTTTTAACAATGTTCTCTCTGGTCAATGGATTATGAATGCTCTTAAATTTACTCCTTTCACTTGTCTCTATTTTCAAAGTTTTCTGCAATGAACATGCGTTACTTTTGATGTAGCAGAAACCAAAGCTGTTAAAATAAACAAATGGAAAATCTCCATTTTGGGAGGGTAAAAAATAATATAATCCTTAACAATAGGCATAACAGCTTTCCTGCATGTTAATGTTCCTCTTTGATTTAAGGCTTTACTACCTGCAAACAAGGTTGCCTTTTAACCTTTCTGCTACCAAAAAAGCAAAGAGACTAATAAATTCTCAAATTCCTGGGAAAAGCTTATTGACTGCCGTGAACTTCACAAAGCAAACATCACTCCTCATCTCTGTTCTCCAGTCTTAGGATACAAGTCTGCATCATTGACAGACTTTATGAGGCTTAGCTTCATATCTGTGATTTTGAGAATTCTGCCACTTTTCTTCCACTCCCTCTTTCATTGATCTTGTGGCAGAATCCCATTAGTTGTGCATCAGAGTAGACACTGTGATTTCCAAAATGTATCCATCTATGGTTGGAAGGCCATACTTTAAAAGTTAACAATGGTCATGCCTGCATATGAATAAAATGTGTCATTTTCCTTTTCTTTTTTACATATACATGCTTTTCAAATTGTGCATAATGAAAATATTACTATTGTAATAGGATTTTTTTCTTTCCTGGAGAAAAAGACAATAGCAATATGTCAAGATGTTAACAAGGTTGTTTTTTATGGTGGGAGTAGGCTTTCTTTTTGAAACTATTTCCATATGTTCTAAATTTTCTATAATCATCATTTAATACTCTACAATAGAAAATGTCTTCATATTTATTTTTGAAAATATAAAAATATTGAGCCCCAGGGCATAGTCTAAGACAATGTCAATGAAGTAGGAATCCCTGAACATAGGTTGGATTTCTGTATAGATTCTGTCCCAAACTTTGGAATTGCTTGGTGGCCATTCTGCCTTGGAAGAAGTGGGCCCGTGAGTGTTGCAAGCTTGTCGAGTAGACCATCTGCAGGGACACCAGAGCACACCATTTTAGGAAAGCTGATCACATATATTTGCAACTGAGAATTTTTCTGGACATCTCTCTCTCTATGGACAGAGGCCAAAGAAAAGGCAAGGATGTCTGGCCCCAAATCTCTGTGAACATGGGGAGTTAAGGAAAAACCACTTTTCTTCTTATAAGGATTGACTGGCTTGCAGAGTCCCAGCTGGAACTCACCGGCCACCATATCCTCCTTTGCACTGAGCCATTGCATTTGTTGGCGCTAAGGGGTCTGTCAGCATTTCATTATAACCCCCTATTGTCAGGGGTTTAGAATTCAGCCATAAAAACTTGCACTGAGCTGGAACTTGGCACACACTGCTACCGCCAGGAAGTGAAGTTTGTATGTGAAATTGAAAAAACATCTGTTTGGCCGTTTTTGAAGTCGTGTGAGAGCAAAAGCAGTAAAGATGCAGGTTTCTTATACTCTGCATTGGCCGTAATGCAAATCAACTTGACCGAGAGGCTTGGCTTTATTTCTTCTGAACGACTCTGGCAAATGATTGCTCCATGGCCTGGCCGCATCAGACTCGTTTAAAAAACACAACGAAAAATTGTAGACTGGTGTTTTTAGACACAAACAACAGAACTGACAAAATGGTTTCCCCTGGGCTGTTTTTTGGTATTTCCCAGAGAAGTTAAGACTTAGCTGGCTAGAAATACAGGTCAGATGCTATTGTAATGAACTCCGTGGGGTATTCAGTATTTTTGCAGTAGGGGATTTTATCGTAATGAAGGCACTGTTTGCAATCCATTCCCAGTTTGTGACTTCTTCAGACCCTCCTTCAGAAAATAAAGGTGCAAGAGATCGGAGGGACCCAGTAGGCACAAGGAGCGGGTTTGCTGTTATGTTTCCCCCTCCCACTGGGCAGGGTGCCTCTTTCTATTCTGCATACACTGTCTTGTTTTAATGGGTGATTTGAAGATTTGGGTGCTATCATTTTCCTTGTGGCAGTGGGACTGGATGATCAAGAAAGGCTAGTGGAAGGAAGTTGTCACTTGCTGGAGTGGGAAGGTCCCCTCCCTACCAAAGGAATTATCTCATAAGAAACATCAAGCAATTACCCAGTGAACATATTCATTTATCTATTCATCTCCCTCTGCATCTGTCTGTCTCTTTGTCTCTCAACACTACTCACCCACCCCTCCCTGTCTTTCTTTTGCTCTCTCTTCCTCATTACCACACTATCCACTATATTGTTATATGGACCATTTTTGAGCTACAAAAATGATGATTTGTGTGGTTCAACCCTATACGCAGATGCTTACTCATAAATGTATGTTGAACATGTGAAATTACCATTTGCAGAAGCAAAACAAGTAATTCTATAGTGGTCAGTCTAATGTATATTATAAATACATGAAATATTTCTTATATTATTGAATGATTTTAGAACATGGTCTTCTGAATCTGACAACATTTCTAGTCCTATTTTTACAATTTATGAATCATTGAGTAAGTCAGGTTTACTCTTTGCATTTTATAAGGAAAAACTATAGTAATAATTATGATTATAGCCATGGCATAAGGTTGTTGTGAGAATGCAATTGGACTCTATATGTGAACATGCTTTTTGGGCTGCAAAGTAGAATGCAGTTGTGAGCTACTCTTATTGTTGTCACTATCATTCTATGATACCCTTTCATAGTGGCTCCCCTGCCCTCGTGTCACTTGTTGAAGATGTGGTCCCTTCTGCACACGGGGAACCCTCTCTACAGTGATGCATGGGTGAAGTCTCTCCAAGGTCTCAGCAACAGAAAAATCATGTTTCTCCAGAGCTATGCCCCCCCAAAACTGTGTGGACATAAAATCTTACAACAAAGAGTGTTTCTCTCTTTGCTTTCCCATTTGTAAGCCTCCAAACCAAGTTAATGGCTCTCTTGAATAGCCTGAACAGTGTCCGGACTAGTCCTTGGATTCATCTAATTTTCCTATCCATATTTTTTTCTTTATCTCAGTTTCTTATAGCTGTTATTTTATACTTTCATAATACTCATCTCACTATTAATATCTCCCAAAATGTTTTTGGAACAAGAGAAGGTAAAAACAAGTAAAGAAATAAATTGAGCTAGCACGAGTTTATTCATCCAGACCCTCTGATCTAATCGATCTGGGCCATCCGACATGACATAACACAGAACTCATGTCTTGGCAGCAACAAGATTTTAGTTTTAGTAGAAGAACCAGCGTCTACTACCCCTCCTGTTTGGTTACTATGTCCTTAGCACATTAAGTAGATTCTTGAGGGTAATGAAGTGAATAGATAACCTAGAAGTAACTTTTGGGTGTGGATCCCCAGAGAACCAACAAGGCTGAGAAAGACAGCCTCCAGACCCTTGGCATGTCGCTCCCTGAGCTGCAGTGGAAATGGCTATGTGCTGTCCTTGACTTGTCCTTGTTCCTGGCATGGGGGAACCACCACTCTGGGTGAAGACAGGGTCTGCTCTAGAGCCTTGCAACAGGAGCCAGCATTTCTAGAACATTCCACTCACTCACATAGACTCTCCAAGGTGGCTTCTTCCCTGGCCTGAAGTATTTCCTGGGTAGGTTTTAAGACACATTCTCTCAGGCTTCTTAGCCCTCAAAGCAACCCAAATGAGTTTTCATAAACCCCTAGCACATCTAGCTAGCCCAGATTAGGATTAAGAAGTCCACTCTCTCATGAGCAGCTAAATTCCATCTCTCAGAAGGTACACAAGGAAGTGAGGGCCATGTAACAAAGTGACACAGGAGCGTGGTGTGATACACGAGATAACCAAGCCGTGAACTGTGTTCAAATGATGGCCCTGCTCTATCCTAGCAGTGTGATCTTGGATGAGTTAACTGCTCTGCACCTCAACCCCCTCACCCACAACAAGGAGAAAGTTCTCATAAGGATTAAAGAAAATATTACCTCTGAAAGTGCCTTATGAAGAATGCGCATAATGTTAACTGAAATGGAATCTTTGTTCCTTGCTCCCACCCATACAAGCCACATACATCTACCCTTTCTGTGTATAAAGCAAATTGTTTCACTCCTTTTCTTTCCTTCAGAAGGCTTGGAGCAACTAAGTGCACTAAAGTCTAGCTAAGGGAAAAGAACAAAAGGCAGGAAGGACATTTCCTTGGGAAATTGGGCTACTCCTCCACAAGTCAGTAAGACATAGGGGTTTAACTCTCCCTGAAAAGGCTGAAGAGTAAAACCCGGGGACAGAGACACAGGGAGAGCCAGAAAGATGGAAAAGCCACTTACTTCCATAAGGGGAGCCTGTAGGGGAGCCGTTTAGAAATCCTGGTGACCCTGGGACACCCAGGTTGGCCATGGGGACGTTGCTGTAGCCATTCATACTGTTACTGGAGGTGCTGTAGTTAGACTGCTGGGGGGTGGAGCTGGAAGAGTAGCCCCGTGGAGAGATGCTGCTTGTGTTGCGGATGTACCCTGGACAACAAGGAAAAAGCCCAGATAAATGAACTGGCAAAGACCAAATATGGCAGTATGGGCCCACATGGTCCCCCCAGTATAGAACACCCCCAAGCCACCCGTGGGCAGGGGTGGAAAGTCTGCAGTTTGTCTTCAGCATTTCTATCCTCTCTCCCTTCCCCATCCTACACAAGGCCATGTCCCTGACAGTGCCTCCTTCCTGTGTGCTCCCACTTGCAGTCAACGTCTCCAGCTCACATCATGGAGTGATGACTAATCTTCCTAACACATGAGAGCCCTATGAGATCTTAATGGCTATCACTGAGGCAAGCATTTTGTGGTCAAGTAAAGCCTGGCAGATAATGTGTACTATAGCCATTCCTTGAATATTTGCATATGTGGGGCCCAGAGAATAAACAAGCCAGTTTAACTTTGCTAACCTAGTGTTTCCCAAATTTAGCACACCACAGAATCTTTTCTGGGAATGGTGGGCAAAAGGCATCCTAATAACACCTGAAGGGCCACTTGTACTCTGCAGATCATACCTTTGGAAATGTTAGTTCAAGGCTATTACCCTGTCCTGAGTAGGGATGGGAAACATCTTTTTTAAAAAATTGTTAAGTTCATCTAAATGTGCTATTCTTTGGGAATAGCTCAGGGGAGGGTCTGCTTCCTCCTCTCTCTCTGCCTGCCTATCTGCCTACTTGTTATCTCTCTCTGTCAAATAAATAAAAAATCTTAAAAAAAAAATAAATGTGCTATTCTTTGACCAAAGATGTGGAAGCATCAGCAATTGAGTATAGGGAGATTTGGTCTGTGGGAGGGATGGGGAAGGAACAAGTCCTCCCCATACTTCCAAAACCCTAGCACGGAGACATCACTTAACCCATCCTGAAATAACCCGCTTTGGATAATAGTCTCTAAAGCTATTTAAGAATGAGCTCCGTTTGAAGAAAAAAAAGGCAATCATATGTCCTCACCTACCCTGCTGTAAGAAAAATTCACCCTGGGCATGAGAATGAGGAATTCTCTTTCAATGGATGAATGAAATTGGAAATACAACTATCCCAAGGTTAGGGGTATCCTTAGGAAATTTATGATTTCATTTTAAAAAATGATAAAAAATGATTTGTGATCAACTTAGCACCTTAATAAAATCAACCTCAGTGACCAGAATCTTTATTCGATATACTTGATGTGTAAAAAGCACTGTTAACTGTAAAGTGTGTTGCTCTGCATTTGCATATGAGAGGATACACAAACAGAAGTCACTAAGGGAAACCAAACCACTCTGCCTGGGCTGCTGGGAAGAGAGGCTTATGCATCACAAATGACAATGGCCATGACTCAGCTTCCTTCCACTGTTGAAGCTGATAATCACAACAGAAGTGCACATTTTAGTCAAATTACACCTATAAGTCTAGTTTCAGGAAGTCAAAACCCTTCTAAGTAAATTGCAGGTCATCTTAACCTTAAATATTTGCAATTAAAGGGATTCTACTTGGGCCCTAAAAAGCCCCAAATCTCACAAAACACCACCTATCATGTTGAGATAATCCAATATATGATGGTACTGCTTACTTGGGGGCATGTTTTTTTGATGGTACATGAATCAAGCTTTACCTCCCCCGGCTCAAGCAGAACCAACTTTGTATATGGATAAGATGCTTGGAATTTTGACTCTGAGAAAGGGTAGTACCTTGATTATTTCCCTGTGTTGACTCTGAGATGCTGACCCCAAGTTGGCTGCCATACGAATTGATGCCCATCATGCCACTGTGAGCCGGGGAGCTGGAGAGAGCTGGGATCTGGCTGGGATTCCGGGGGACGCTATACAGGGCTTCTGCAATGTCTGCAGCTCGCTTCAGAATGATGTCCTGCAAGTGGCAGGTGGAGGTGAGCATTTTTATGTAGCACAAAGAGTCAAACATAACAGAGTGTAGGATGGGAGCATCTAACCTGGTTATTGTGTGGTGTGCCATAGAGGGCTTCCACTAGATCTGCAGCTCTTTTCAATAGCATCTCCTAGAGAAAAGAGCAGAAAGGGTGAGGAAGAAGCAAAGGTAAAAACCCCAAATGGCCAACTCAAAGGAAAACTATGTATAAAGATAAAAAGTCCAGACATCCTCCCTAAAATATAAATAATTGACTACAAGGTCCTGTATTTGGTTTGACAGGCATAATTTAACTGTACATATATATCCCTCTCTAAATATGTATCTACACGGAATTCATCTAGATAAAAATGGTAACCATCTGTGATTGTGCCACCAAAATAAAAAATGACCAGATGAAAGATGGAGTTGGTTAAAATTACTAATGTCATGGAAGTGCCATTAAAAACTTTCAGTCCATTCCATTAAAGAATCTGGTACTCTAATTAACCAAAAATTCTTAGAATGATTGACTGACCTGAGTTTAGTTGCTTGCCAAAGAGTTGTTCATAATACTGAAATTATCTTGGCAATGCCTTCTGCAAAATTTTATTCTAATAAAGATGAATTCTTTCAATAATATTTCCCCCTGTTCACTTTAACCAGAGAGAATTAGTAATCAGTAATCCCTTTCGTCTCATTTTGTCTTTTCCACCTCCTGTTTTTAACTGCCTTTTAAATTGCTATTAACCTACTTTCCAGATAACATCTAATTTAATGGTGAGGCTGGGGATTTTTCCAAGAGGAAAATAAAGGTGTGATGCAGAAGCAAATGTGGTACTTGAATTTTACTCACAGTACAGAAAAGAGAACATGGTATATGATAATGTGTGTGTTCAAAATGCAAATGTAGATGTTAAAATTTAATAATGTCTCATTAATTGAATAGCTAATAAATTAAGGTATTTTTCAATGAAGAAAGCTAGAATAATGGGCCAGATTCATGATAAAATTGTCATAAGCAAATTCACTTAAAAGCAAAACATATCATAGAAATTTTCTATGGAGGCATTTTCCACTTCATTTAATACCAATATACAGGATAGTCCCACGATGAATACTTGATTGTGGATTAAAGTATCCCTGCAATTACGGGCAAATAAAATTATATTCAAATACAAGGGAGTGGGAACTTACATTTTTGAGCCATTACACAATTATTTATTTTCATAAAGTTGGCAATATTTCATAAGCTGGATACTTGTAGTATATCCGTTTTATAGGACCCAATTTTCAGATTTCCTATTCCCTCGGATATTAATCACAATATTTCTCAGACTTAGAAGATATTTTATATGTATCTAAAGCTTAGCCAAATTTCAGGGCCTAATGTAATTTTAAAGAGACTTAATTTGCTGGATTTATCTAAGTTTGCTGAAATCCCATAAGGTTTTCACCTGTCAATTTCCAAAGGTTTGTTGTTTTTTTTTTTTTTACCTTAGCTAATCTCTCCGGGTCTCCAGGATGCCTTGGGATGACCTTCTGGAGTCTCTGAAAGCCATAGTCTATGGTGGGTTCATTTAATGCTGGAAAAAAAAAAAGTCTTCTTTTTGAGTATGTTTCATGGCCATAAACAAAGCCCCTAATTAAGTCTTCCACTGGCAATAGAAAGGTGCTGGTATTTTCTGAGAATTGACAATTAGTTAAGGATAAAGTTGACTGGTTAATTCCCATTTATAAGCCTGGAATTCATAGTAGTTTAATGTCTTTGCACTAAAATGATATTTCCAAAACATCAGGATAATTACACTTATTTTATCATTTCTGCCCAAAGTGCACACAACTTAAAATTTTCTGCTTACTCTCAAATAATCAGAAATATTACACAATCAACCATATCCCAATTTTTTATGAAGATAATTAACTACCCTTACATGCTTTTTCCTCCTTCCCCCTTCTCTTTCCCAAGTATACCTTTATCATCTCTTCATGCTCCTAATTATCACTTTTTCTTATTCTCTCAAATATTTACATACATACATATACAAACCTTCTGTGAGTTTATTCTCATAAAGCCCTGTTCTTATGCATAATACACTTTCAGAATTTGCAATTACCGTTTGCTACATGTGCATTCATTTGATGTCAGGCTCTACCATAGGTTAAAAGTGTCATAGAGTCAGGACGCACACTTGCTTTGTTTTGCCACTGTGTTCTCATTGTGGAAGACAGTGCCTGGCACATAGTAGGCGCTTAGTGCTGAATGTCAGCGATTGTAAAATGAGGGAAGGAGGGTGTGAATGAACGTCCTAGCTCAGCATTTCTACAGCACTAAACAGTTTTTGGAGTTGAGTCCCTTCTCCTTTCTCCTACCTCTCTTCCTTGACTTCTTAAAAGTCTGTTGTTTAAATTTTATAACTATAAAATTTAATGCATGATCAAAGCAAAGAAAAAAGATGTAAAGGATAAAATACTAACCACCTGCACTCCCACTAGGCAGCGGTAAACACAGGAGGGTGTCCTTCCTTTTTAATCTTCCTTTTTGCACATATGTTTTGTGAATATTTGTTGCTGTTATTCTAAGTATCAAAGCAACACCTTTTGTTTTAAAAGAATTATAAAAAAATTTAAGCCTGGAAGTAAAAATACGATCATCCATAACCTCACCATTGCAGAGATGATCTGGGCTAATATTTTTGCTTATATCTTTCCAGATTTAAACACATGTACATACTTAAAATTATTCAGAGACATCCTATTCGTGCTGTTAAATAACCTACTTTTTATCAATTTAACAATATATCGAATTTCCCCCAGGTTATTAATTATTCTTTTATAACATTATTTAAAATTCCTGAATATTTTTCCATGACATGGTCTATAATTTATTTAAATGGTTTCCTAATGTTTGGCACTTAACTCAATCCTTAATTTCTCACTATTATAAAAATCAGAGCAATAATTATCCACCGTGTATAGCTTTAATGATTTCAATTGGAAAATTCCAAGACTCAGAATTACTGGACCAAAAACTATATGTAAGGACTAACACACATCCCGTCAAACACTTCTCAGAAGAATGTACAAATTTATATTTCCTCCAGCAATGCATGTGGTCACTTCTATTTGCTTATTCATCAGTGAGATTGAGGAGCTTTTTCTTCTACTTACTGATCATTTTAATTTTTTCTTTTATGAACTGTTCGTTGATACTTTCTGTACTCTTTTCTATTAGAGATTAGTCATTTTCTTTTTTTTTGTAAAAACACTATACATGTTCATATTTTTAATACTCTGTCACCATGTTACAGTATCATATCCCAATTTGTCCTTAGATATTATGTGTAGAAAGACCATCCCAATTCCGCGGTAAGTAGGCATGCACACACACACACAGACAATATGTGTGTGTATTTGCATATACATGTACAAACATATATGAATTCTTCTCCTTTAGCTCTACCAGTAAAGTGTGTACTGCTTATCATCTAGGTAATAAGTTTTTTATTTTTCATTTTTGTTTTTTGGTATGTATTTCCCTTTTTATCATCTTTATTGTAAATATGATTACTCCCTCGTCACATTTTCTAAAAGTTTTACTAGTGCCTAGGAACCCTTTTGGCTTTTATATGTCTGTTCAGGCAGCTTGTGAGGGGAGTGGGTGGTGCTATATGGCAGAGTCATTAAGAGATTCAGCTTTAGAGTCCAATAGATCTTGGGTTTGAATTCCAGCTCCACTATTAATTTCTCTGAGCTTATGCTTAAAATCCATGGGTCTGCTGTCAAAATTAAATGAAACCATTTATATAATACCCCCAAAACAGTTCTTAGCACAGAAAAGTTCTTAACCAATGATAGCTATCTGTTATTTTGTAACCCAACCCCTGACAGATGTCATTAATTATTTCTGCTCACTCTTAGGATCATACATCCACAGCATCTACATATTTTGTTTGTATATTAATCTCATTTAATTCTTTAATCCCATTCTCGTGTTGGCTAAAATTGTCTCCAACTGTCTAAAAATGAGGATGACGGTGGATATTCTTGCTTGTTTTTCTCTGAATGGGAATGACACTAACATTTCACTACCAATATTTTCTCTCAACTAAAAGTTTGAAAGAACCCTGTGAGATTTCTCTTGTCAAAGTCACCAATAACCTTTTAGCCAAACCAAGAGGAAATTTTTCCTTTTTTTTTTTTTTTTAGATTTATTTATTTGAGAGGAGGGGGAATTGGGAAGAGCAGAGGAAGAGGGAGAGAAAGGATTCCAAGCAGACTCTCTACTGGGTGTGGAGCATGACTTGGGGCTCAATCCCATGACCCTGAGATCATGACCTGAGCCAAAGCCAAGAGTCAGTCGCTTATTCTATGGAGTCACCCAGGCATCCCAGATTTTTTCCATTCTTATCATAAATGCAAGTTATGACACTGGAAATATTCTCCTGCTGGAAATTCCTCCACCCATCACCTTTCCTAAATATGCACTGCCCTGTTTCACGCCTACCTCCCCAGCCACGCACCTCAGCCTACATTGAGGAGCACTCTTCCTCCATCTTGTAAACACTGTGCTCCTCACGCCTGTTGCCAAGCCACTCTTCTATTTGGCTATATATTCTCCCTCATCAACCTCATCAGTGCCCCTATGATTTCCATGTCAAGCTACATGCTGACTATCAAAAATCTTTATCTCCAGTCCAGATAGCTTGCCTGAGATTCTGCCTTATCTGTCCAAGTATTGGCTGGAAATTTCCACAGAGATGGCCCATAGACTCCTCCCACCCAAGATACCCCAACTTTGCGTGAATAGCCATCATCTGTCAGACTGACAATCAGAAACCTTAGATTCATTCCTTATTTCTTAATATCACTTGTATTTTTCTAGAAAACTCACACAATTCATCAATATTTTAAATGTTCTAGCACAGATTCTACACAGTATATCTAAAATTTCTGATCTATTTGTGGTTTTCCCCCTCCAAGCCCTGCTTTGTTATAACTTTCTGAATAGTCATATTTCTAATTTTGTCTCCCTTTTGTTCCAAAGAGAATATCCTAAAATTTTGAGATGACTGGGTATTAGTTAATTATTTATTCTAGTTCACTGCATTGGATTCAAAAAGGTGTTCTGCAGAGTATCTGTCTTTTGGAATTTAAGTTTTTTGTGTATTAATACATGTAAGTTTTTTCTGTGTCCCCTGGATAATGCTTTAAATGCATTATTTAATGTATCTTTTTGACCCTATCATTTAACATATTGTTATTGCTACTCTAAAGTTATCCTTCCACATCTTGTATTTCTGATAGTGTTTTAATGAACATATTTTTCTCTAGTAATGAGAAAGATACACATCCTATTTTAATTGAAGGCAGTACTTTTAGATTTTTTCTAAAAATATTTCTAATTATTTGAGTCTGGTAAGGCCCTCCACATATAAGGAATTTTTCCCACCTTCCATTTCCCTACCTCACACTTTCCACTTTTACATTTTGGTTGGTTCTTTGTCATCTTCAGCTAATATTACTATCTTTAGATTTTCTACAGTCTGCATTTTTAGACTAATTTTCATATTTACATTAAGCTTTGCCATTACATTAACAATAATTGAGTTACTCTAATTTAGCTGCTTTCTCTCCTGACCAGGAGTCCTGTGATACCATAACTTTTCCATTCTTATGTCCTTCATTGGTTCAATCCTCCAGGAATCAGTTTCCATTAATAAGAATAAGAGTTGAATCCTGTCCATGCCCTTGAAATAAGAGAGTATCTTTGTCTTCCTCACACGTAAATGACAACTGCTCTGGATACAGCACTGTTAGGTATACTCTTTTCTATTCAAGATCAAGTTTCTGCCTGTTTTCTTGTTCTTACCTTTTGAGGTGGGGACAGAAGAGGCCTAGAGGGGAGTGATGAGTCCAACTTTCACACATCCTCCTACACAACCCTGTTGGGTCCCACCAGCACAACAGCACAGAATTTCTGGAATAATGATGACACCAGCCTAGCTTCAACCATGAATACTAGATTTCCCTTTTTTTGTTTTGTTTTGTTTTGTTTTGTTTTCTTGAAAATATCCTCTGATACATTCTGGGACTGAGGAAAGATTAAACACTTGGACTTGAATTACCATTTTACCCAGGAACACATGTAGGAATAGCTGTGTGTATAATTGAAATCATTCTGTAAGCTTTTTTTTCCCACTTAGCATCATAACGTCAGCAGTTTCTGAAGCTTTTTTCTTTAATAACAGTATTTTTTGCGGTTATAATATTCGATAATGAAAATCGTTATTGTCACTGTTAGAATTTACCAAAGGCTTACTGTAGTACAGGCACTCCGCTGACTTTTACATACGTTAGCTCATTTAACCCTTATTACAATCCCACAATTTGGGTTTTATCTCCATTTTCAATGCAGTTCCAGGCAGTAAAGGTGGAATTTGTATCCTGGCCTCTCTAACTCCTAGGGCTGTGCTTTAACTTTTTCTGCTGAATTAGAGATGTCGTTGCAAGCCCTATCCAGATATACCAAGAGTTGCCTGGGCCAAAGGCTACCCCTCTGCTCTGAGCTGGTGAGGAGCAAAGAAGAGTGTTGAAAACTGGCCATACCACCTTCTCCTTCCACCCACCCCTGCAGCTGACCTTCCACCCCCTATCCCCCACCCCATGCTTCCTCTCAAGCTTCTAGCAAGGGACTGCAGATCTGGAAAGTGCAGCCGTGCTGGGTTGCCTGACTTCTCAATCACTGAGTGTGGGAGAAGGGCCCCATTTGGTATCAATCAGCAAACACAAACAGCTGCCCAGTGCTGCAGGGCGAACAGGCCTAGTGACAAAATGCTCTAAATCAATCATTGCCTTGTCTTTTTTCAAATACGCACCATTTCGCTACCTAGGGTACTGATTTTCTTACATGGAGAAAATGGAAATGATAGAGATGGGTGTGCTTACAATGTGTAGGCTATAGAGTAAGGGACTATCTCCTGAGGCAGAATATCTAGCCCCTCTAAGGCCCCTGTGGTCTCCGCTACTGTTATTGTCCTTTCTTCCTATTTGCGCAACTACTCCCCAGGCAAGCTCTCACTCCCTCTCACTAGAGCTCCGTGAGTTCCCCCGTGATCACCACTAATCTCATTATCCCTTGTCCTTCCTGCTCCTTGCAGATGAACTCTCTAAAGCCAGGCTTTAACAAGCACACAGAGGTGGGATGTAGATCTTGCTTTCTCTTGCACAGAATTGATCCCACATTTGTACCCACTGCTCTTCCCACTAGATAGGAAACCACCAGGACACATGGGTAAATGTCTGGTTTATCTTGCCTGCCCTCTCCTCCTCAGTCCCCACCCAAATCCAAAATAGCAGACTTTCTTGACCACGCTGGGTTAGCAAATCATGTTTTAAACTGAGTAGGTAGACTAGGCATACTCATCTATTTCTGATGTTGAGTATTTTTTGTCAGGCCCCTGCCAGACTTCAATAGCACAAATGGTGGGATGGGCAGTGTATCCCAGATGAGAGAACAATGGTAAAAACATGCTGTTGTCTATATGGAGAGGAAAAAAAAAATCTCATGCATGTGCACACACAATTTCATTTAATCAAGTGCACTTTTGAAGTGCAAATCATGAAATTGAAACTGTTTAGTCAATACTAAACCATAAGAAGGCAAGTCAGTCAATGCCTATAGTTTTCAGCCTTCAAAACATGGAGATGAGATTGGACAACTTTAACTTTGGTTCCAAACTGACTTCCCGACTGGCCAGTTGCTTTTTGCATCCCCTATATTCAGCCTCATGTTGAATCCCAGTTTCATTCCATCCACTCCCCTCCCAACCTCCCTGGGTGTTCTCTGACATTTCAGGCCTGGTGTGAGCCAAGCAAACCTCAATTAGCTAATGAGGTGCCCAAGACCAGCACCAAGACTGCCTCTAAGGGCCAACCAGATCATTAACCGCCATCATCAGTGTGAATTTACAACCTCTCCTACCACATGGAGTGGGGGGGGGGGCGGTGCTGTGAAGTGCTGCCAAGCCCTCAGCTGACAGGGACACAGAGAAGTGCTAGCAAGGCAAAAACAGAGTAAATTAAAAATATGCTTCGATCTATAGGCTCTATTTATCTATGTCTTTCTTTAGTAACATAACATTAAGGTAAAAGGTCATATCCCCACTGAAATATAATTTATATTTACCTTTTATTAAATAATTATGGCATGGCATGAAGTTAAATATTACAGAAGCTAATCAAGGGGGAATTCAATAGAGAAAACTCAGACATGAGAATTTCGTTTTTGCTATACATAGAATGTCTTAATCCTCCACTGGGAGTCATTCGGGTTTGCTTAAGGAGTTTAATAATACACATTTCAACTGCCACAGAATCTAAATCCCATTTGGATCAGCCTTGGAAAAACTTTCATCAATACCTTGAGATTTCATAATATTTCTCCTGAGAGCCTGGATCTTATGTGTCATTTCTCATTTTGATTGTGGGTATAATATATGAAGTAAGTTACATATCTTGGACCCAGCAAATAGATATAAACTTTAAGCAATGTGTAAAGGTTTTATTTTATAAGTAAATAGTATTTAACTAAAAATATCACTGGGAACCACTCATTAAAAAAAACTGGCTGGTGTTCAATATTAATTTTCCCAAGGGGATAGTGAGATGTATAAATTCTATATGATTTTTTTTTTCCTTAAGAGGAGGCACAGAGATCAGATAACGCTTACCCTAGCTTATGTCTCTACTTTTGTCTCCCAAAAATATAGGGGACACAGGCTAACATGGAAAGGGGACTCTTTGTTAGAGTTCTGGTCAACCCTGAACAAAGACAGCATTGACACTGCAGGCAGGAGTTCATTTATGCCCTGACCCATAAGAGTACTCATCACAAAAATGGCAGCATCAAAGGCTGATCAAATTCCTTTGCAGTAATTTGAGATGAGACAAATAAGATGATGGGATGAGGGAAGATCTGAGTGACCAGTTGGGGTGTTGCTCTGGGATGTTGGCCCGGGTTTCAGCTTTCCTCACTAGTAAGTCTCCAGTTGGAGCCTAGGATCATTGTGGAGTGTATGGATAGCCATCAAAAGCCAAGAAAATCCCAGAAGTCGGAGTCTAGCTGTATGTTTGCATATATAGACATTCATCTGCAACAAAGGATCTTCACTTTTATCAGGTATGCTAGAGCCCATGGTCTAGCCCATAGAACTAGAGGATCTTTTCAGTCTTAACTTGAAATCTTACCCTTCTCCAATAATAAAGAAAACAATGGAAAAGAATCCTGCCTAAGAAACCTAAAATCTATGTAAGGTGACTGCCAGACAAACACCAAATCAGAAGATGGACTTTGATAAACAAGCAAAGGAGAAACCATGCATCAGGAATACCTCTCCTCGTGGCTCTGGTCAAAGACAGTTACTCTGTTGGTAGGCTAGAGCAACATAGCATGGGGAAGAATTCAGATATACAGACTCCAGCTCTTGCGTTCATGTTACCTTTGGGACTTCTCCATTCTGCTCTCCCCCCTAGGATCCATGTTTTCAAAAAGCCTCAGGCTTCCATATTGATTCATGTGAGGTCTGCCTTCTTTGTGCTTTGATTTGAGTTCCTCTGTCTCTCCCACCACATCCTCCCAATTTCGTTGTCCAGTTGTCTACCTTTTTCCCTACTACTCTTGTGTCCAACATGCAGAGCCTATGTTCAATTACCATTTTAATGCTCCCAAGTTAAATTTTTCACAGCATCTGATAGTCAATGGAGATAAAACTGGTTGGGCCTGGGATCTGTTTTACAACCCACCCCTGACAGACCATTCATCACCTTCAAGGTCCAGTGGACTTTGGTTTATCTCTCCGCAGAGACAAACAGTTGGGCTAAATGGCCTCTAAGATCCCTTGTGAGATCTTGCATTATATGATTCTAAGACAATTACCTATTTGGCGCAGTGAACCTCTTCGAGAAGTGGAGATGGGTGGGGTTGAAGCCATAGGCTGTTGAATTATGTTGTTGTTAACCTTTGCTACATTGAAATCTTTCCCTATATCCATTTATTTCAATGCAGCAAAAGTTCAGTGTCACCAATTAAAAAAAAAAAGGACAAAGATAATATAGGAGTACATTTTTAAGAGGTAGCACCTGCCTTTGTGGATACAGGAACAAGAACACGAGGTGAGAACCAGCAGTGCACAAGTGAAAGATTAGACTGAAGCCTTTGATATTTAATTTAAAATGAAATATTAATTTAATATTTAATTACGCTTTGGTTTCAAGAAAAACTGTAGCAGGAAGACAGATTGTTTGAAGAAGGGAGTAATATACATGGTTAAGGAGACAACTGTAAAAAATTAAAGATAAATTTCAAGGGTAAATCTAAATGCCACAATGGAGCAGTTATGAATATGCTCATGCTCTCTGTAATGTGTATTTAGAATATTATAGCTGAGAGCACCAGGCCATTAAGGGGCTGGGATGTCTCCGGTGAAACACCAGCCCCCTATACTGGGGCTTCCAATGGAGACATCATTCTTCAGACTCAGCCGGAGGATGGATCCGGATTTCACAAGAGGAGAGGGTAGAAGTGACCTCAGTAAAACTACAGGCTACCAGGAGGGCTGTTGAGTCAACCTGTTTCCAGTGTGAATGGGGAACAATTGTACTCAGGCCAATTTTTGATGTTTGAATTGGGTATTTTTAACTCAAAATCAGATTCATTTCTTAAATGGGATTTTTTTTAATCAGGGTAATGCTATAAGAAAGAAAAAAGAAATGTGAAGTGGCTGAGCTATTAACATTTGCAATCCTACATGCACATCTGTGCACAGAAGCTTTATGAAAAGAAGACCCCACACCCCGAACCTCAGGGACAAAACTGTTCAGGTATGATCTGGTGGTTTCTAGAAAAATCTAGGCCTCCCATTTCTCCTCCCAACTGCTGCCTGTTCCTGGCCATTTTCTTATGAAGGCTTCCTACCAAATAATAAACAGAGGTGTGTAATCAAATGCATTCACTTGTGCTAGAGTAAAAGATAAGAAGTCCTCTGGGGGAGGAGGTTAGTTGACACGGATTCTTTGGTTTCTCAGTGTCTCCACTAGTTCTCATTTGCCAGCTTCTAAGGTCAACCACACACCTTGACAAGTAGCTCTTCCATGTGCACCTGGGCTCACCTGGGCCAAGTCAGTGTCTCTTGCTCCTTTCATCCTCCATTAAAAACCCACTCTCCCTTCATTCTGCCTACAGAGCCATGTTCGCATTCTGCCTTGGCCTTCTCCATCACCTACAAAGTCCTCATTTCTAATCTAGATCTGGATATTAAGGGCATAGTGTGGTAGGTCTTTCAAGAAGAATCCACCTCTTATACAGAAGGGAAGACATGCAAAAAAGTCTACCCTTCATCCAACAGTGATGAGGGCAAAGCCACCTAGAACTCATCCCAGGAACTGTGTCCCTCTGCCAAATGCTGACAGTAGTGAACTGGACTTATATTTTTGTATTTCTATACAGAAGGCACTTGTATATCCACATCATTTCATTTCCCTGGTAAGAGAAATACCTTTCTGTTTATTTGCTTAGAAAAACGAGGTGCAGAATGGTTAAGTGACTTGCAGGAATGTTGGGGCTCAAATCGAGGCCTCTACTCTTGGTCATGGTTTTCTACCCCGGCGCAAGTTCTCTCTTAATAACAGAGTGGAGTTGGTACTCCTTTGCCCTCCACGGCTTCAGTTATTCATGGACAGGAGAGTTTCTATGACTTCCAGGGAACTTGAGGCACCTCAGAAATTCCCAGCCTATCACATCACGCCATAACAGAAACATCTCACTTTATAATCTGGAGCACCAGGCAAGGCAGCCTCTGAGCCTCCCTCCCGGCTCACTGGCCAGGCTTCTTTCCTGTGCATTTCCTCAGAGGAACAGCCAGAGAGCCAAGGCCATTGGCATTTGCAGGTAAAACTACTGGATGAAGCCAAACAGATGGTCTTCATTTAATTTCTCCTGTGAAGCTACATAGAATTGGTAAGTAGCACAAATCAGTGGTTAAGAGAGCAGCTTTGGAAGTAGACCACTAGGATTGCACCTAACGTGGTGACCTCAGGTAGCAGGATTCTTATCTATAAAGTTGAGATTCTAAGAGAACCATCACAGTGAGAAAAGGCAGTGATGATATGAGCTCATGAGACAGAGCCTGGCCCTACCTCCTCAAACGATGACAGATAGGACTACTGAATTACTATCATCATTTTTTTCTTACTCATTCTACCTGATGACAGAACTTACAGGAGAATTACTTAACCAACAATCAAATGTTTAGACCAGATTCTGCAAAGAGCCATAGGAATAATACTGAAAAGCTCTGTTCATCTACCCCTATATGCTCAGTGACCTGCCATGGGCCACGTACATCATGGCTTTACACTGCTTTCTTGGAGGGGGGATGTACAGATTTTATCATTATACACAATGGCCATTCAACCCCCAAATGCATGCTCCAGACATTCTCTTCCTGCATCCTCAAAACAGCCAAGAAAGACCTGCACAACCAATCACCATGAACCCACTGGGTGCCCCTACCAGTATTATTTTTTTGCCTTGCGGTTGTCTACGGAAAAGCATTCGAGGGAAGTAGAGGACCCTCTCCCCTCGGCGCCCAGGCTGACATACCTACCACCTCTAGGTCTCCAAGCAGACCTTTCCCAAGGAACTATAGTCTCACGTGGCTCTCTCAGTGCCGAAGCAGCAAGCTGTATTTTAGCAAACCATGGTTGGAGGAAAATAGGCCTATAAAGTCACATGTGTGCAGAAAAATGTGCTGTTTTTCAGAGCCCTGATGTTGTTTACGCTGTACTTGGCAGCAACAGCCATGGGGACTGATTACTGCATTTTCGCTAATTATACCAGGTAAGTTACACTTAATAGGCTTGGGTTTATTGTGGTGGTGTATCCTTGGATACAGGAACAATCAATGGTTGGACCTTGGAGCCTCCTTTCCCACCTCCTGCTTTTTGAGTCTCCTAGAAAGTTACACCTAAGAAGAAATATTACTGCACTCACCGTGCAATGACTCAGTCTCTTAGGAACTGCCCCACGTGCAGAGTGCTTTACCAGTCGGAAAGTCTCCACAACAGCCTGATGAGCAGGACTCAAGTTTCTCAAACTCCTTTCTTTGCTTAAAATACAGATTCTCAGACCCTCCCAAAAGAATATGATTTGGTATGTCTGGAATGGAGCCAAGCACAATTCTCATACTCGGCCAAATTAGGGAAACACCTATGGGTAATAGTATAATTAGTACCAGAGCTTTACAGATGAAGAAAATGAGGCTCAGGGAGGTTAGGTGACTTATCACAAGGTCATACAAGTTACTGAGGCCCCTGCCGTCATCTGAAAGCATGTCTTCTGGCTGAGTCTGGTGAATCCTCCTCTCGGATGCCACCCTCCCACTAGTGCTCACTCTGTCCCCACTAAAGCTCTCGAGACTTCTCAAGGTTTTCTTTGCCTCTGGAATCAAGATATTTTCCACCTGACTACTGGAGCAGAGTATTTTGTCTAGGCCTATGGTGGTTTCTGATATACTGTCCTGTGGCTGAGCATGTTTCGAGGCTCAGAATGTTTGGCTCAGGCTCGCTGGACCTCCACGAGATCTCTGCCCATCAACCCCCACCGCCCCCTGGAGAGAAGGCCAGGATTCTCCAGGCTCATGAAAGGTAGGCCTCAGTTCTGAGGAAGAGCAGCCCCACCTCCAGTCACCTCGGAAGCTATTGCCTTTCCAGCTATTGGACTAAGATTCCCAGTGGGTTGTATAGTGGCTTTCCATGCTGGTGACTTCTCCTGGAGTGGGCAAGACAAGAGATCACCAATCTGTTTCCTGTAGTGCCTGGGCCCCTCCATGAATAACATTAGCCATGTGTCTCTATCAACATGAGTCACATTTGACTCAGTAACCTCAGGTGGAAGTTTCTACAGGGGGGGACCAGCCTCCCAAGCCATCGTGGACAGCATTTATATTTTTATTTTCTTCTCTGTTTACGAAAAAATATATAACTCATCCCCACCCTCCTCACCCTTAACTGCCTCCCATGGTCCTTCCTTCTCCAAAGCAGTCTTCTGGAAGAAGCTTCACTGCTTCCTTGGCTGGAAATACTCTTTCTGTACCTAAAGAATCAAGTTTACCAATGTATGCTGTTTCAGTATTTCAGTATGTGGGACATTAATTTTTTATATCACATTTTCTTTCATTATTAATTTTTTCAGAAAATAATAAATATAAGTAAGCAAAATTTAAACAAATAATAATAATACCAACATCTAGAAGCCACCATTGGCGATGCCTTCATACACAACTATTCTTTTTTCACATACATGCAAATTGGACCACACTGTGCATATAGTTTCTAAGCTTTTTTAAAAACCTCTATCACAGACATCTTTCATACAACTAAATATCCATTCACAGCACTACTTTTAAGGTCTAAAAAGTGTTTCAGTGTAGGGATAGTTCACGGTTTATTTAATGAGTCCCCTAATGGGCACTAAGGATATTTTCAAATCTTCACTACCACAAACAGTGTCCCAATGAACAGGCCTCAGGAAAACTCAGTTATTTCCTAAGTATACATTCCAAAAAGTAGAATTGTTGGGTCAAAGGGTATATATATTTTTTAATGGGAATTTTAATTTTATTAAATTGATGTAAACAAGAATCATTTTTAAAGCTAGCACTATTGAGATACTCTCCTAGAGCCTTCTACTCTCCTACAGGAGTATGTTAGAAAGTCCCCATTTTCAGCTACCCTACGACCCAGCAATCGCACTACTGGGTATTTATCCTAAAGACACAAAGGTAGTGTTCCTCAGAGGCACGTGCACCCGAATGTTTATAGCAGCAATGTCCACAATAGCCAAACTATGGAAAGAACCTAGATGTCCATCAACAGATGAATGGATAAAGAAGATGTGGTATATATATACAATGGAACATTATGCAGCTATCAAAAGAAACGAAATCTTGCCATTCGCAACGACATGGATGGAACTGGAGGGTATTATGCTGAGCGAAATAAGTCAATCAGAGAAAGACAATTATCATATGATCTCTCTGATATGAGGAACTTGAGGGGCAGGGTGGGGGGTTGTGGGGGGTAGGGAGGGAAAAATAATGAAACAAGATGGGATGGGGAAGGAGACAAACCATAAGAGACTTCTAATCTCATAAAACAAACTGAGGGTTACTGGGGGGTGGGAGGGTAGGGATAGGGTGGATGGGTTATGGACATTGGGGAGGGTTTGTGCTTTGGTGAATGCTGTGAAAGATGTAAGCCTGATGATTCACAGACCTGTACCCCTTGGGCAAATAATAAAAATAAAATTAAAAAAAAAAAAAAAGAAAGTCCCCATTTTCTACTAATTTTGCCAATTTGGAGATTTTCTTTCTTTTTTTTTTAATTTGGAGATTTTCATTTGTTAAAGAGGAAAATCTTTGCCAACTTGATAGGGGGAAAATGTCATCCTGTAGTTGCCTTAATTTGCATGTATTTGATTATTAATGTGAGTGGGATTTTTAAAAATGTTTACTGTTAAATTGTATTCCTCCCTGAATTAACTCCTGATATTCCTTGCTAGCTTTTCATTTACATATCTTTCTTCTTCTCCTCAATTTGTGAGATATCTAACATTCACCTCTTTATATGCTTTATATATGCTTTATATAACTTAGTTATATATATATAGTTTATAAATGCTTTATATAACTTAGTTGTTGACAAATATAGGCATAAAATAAGCTTTTTGCTGAACAAATGATTAAATCTCTTTATGCGTAAGACAATATGTCACATGTAATGAATATGTTTTCAGTTTGTCCTTTTCCTTTTGACTTAATGATCATCACCTCGACATGCGAAAATTTTCTTTTTACGTAATCATAGATTTATGCTTGATGCTTTCCTTGGGGTCAAGGTTAGCAAGGCTCCAGATTATAACAATGTTTTGCAAATGTGTACATTTTAAATTAAAAATACTTAATTCAAATGTTTTAGTTTATAATATAAAATTAGTTATCTAACCTTTTTTTTTGGATACTTAACTAGTTGGTCTAATACCATTTGTTAAACATTCTATCTTTTCCACATTGATTGAGATGGCTCCTCACCTATACACATGTTTAGGTATTTACACCAATAATGTGTACGAGACCTGTTTATTTTTAAATGTTCTCTTCCGTTGCATAACATTTCTATATGGTCCTCCAAAGCCCCATATTCTTCTAATTACTCAAAATAGGCTTTAAGTCCGGTAGGGCATGGCCCTTTCATATTTCAGAATGAGGGGTCCTATTTTAACACCTTTATTTTTCCAGGTGAACTCTTGTATATTTCCCCCAAACATTTGTTGGCGCTTTGATTGGCATTGTATTAAATTTATGCATGAATTGACATCTTTACAGTATTAAAGCTTCCCACCTCTCTACCAGCTAGAAGTATTTTGTCCTTCCTCTGAACTCCCTCAGCAATTTATACCTTTTTAAAAATCACTTTCTACACTACACCCACCCAATTTTTCAAACCTGAAACCTGAGAGGCATCTCCTCCCCTTCCTCTCCTAACCTTCACCCCATCCAATCAATCATCAAGTGCTGCCAATGTGACCTCCTAGATTCCATCCCCTTCTGCCTGTTCCTACTACCAGTATTCTGGTCCAAGCTGCCATCATTTCTGGCTGGGGCCACCACACTAGCCTCCAACTGACCTCCTTGAATCCACTCTGGCTTCCAGGCCATTCTCTACCATTCAGCCAGAATGATCTTTTAAAAGGCAAATCTGATCATGGCACTCCCCAGCTTTAAAATATTCCAATAGCCCCCCATGGCTCTTGGGGTAGAGCCAAACAAGCAGGTCCCAACCCTCCCTTCCAGCTTGAGACCAACCGTTCTTTAACTCATTCTTTCTGCCCTGTTCATATTAGCCATCATATATATCCCATGCCCTTTCTTACCCCAGGGCCTTTGCACATTCCATCTCTTGTGTTTGGACTATTCGTAGCCTTCCCCATTATCTTAGTTCGAGAAGGTTCAATTTCCCAACTATATAGCCCCAGCATCTTATACAACTTCTTTTTAGAACTCATCACATTCGTAATTAGTTGTTCAAGTTTCTATGGTAATAACCCTGACAGTAAAAGTTTCCATGGTAGTTACCCTGATAGTAATCATAAGAATATTATTCATATTAAATACTCTTGAATAGTAAGGTGTAGTTATTCTCCATCCCAAGTGCTTACATGAAGAGGTGCTCTAGACCTGGTTTCTACCAGCTTGTGACAGCAGGTTAATATTTCAGAAATTTTGTGAGACAGCTCATGTCATACTGGTAGCTTGAAATTAGCCATAGTCAGAGTATTTGCACCGTGGAAATCAGCAAATACCACCAACCTTCCCGCTCCCTCCCTACCGCTTTTCCCTGAAGAGCCAAACACCACTGTTGGTATACACAGTATTATTTAGTCTCACCACAGTTCTTTGAGATAGGTAGCCCATTAATAGATAGGGAAACTAAGAAGTTAAGTCACTTACATGAGATTTAAGAACTAAAGGCACCCAAGAAGCCCAAATCTAGAGCCTAAGTAGTTCATCTTCACATCACTATACCATAATGAAGAAACGATCCTGCTGGTCTGACTCAGCTGCAGTGTTCCCAGCACACAGTGCAGAGCTAGTGAGCAGGCTCAATTGATACTTGCTTCATGAATAAGTCAATAAAATTTCAGCACATCAGGAAAAAAGAGCTATTTGCTGACAATAATAGCTAAATAAAAGTTACTTGGCAGGATGGCCAAGGACCTGAGTCCTTATTCTGACTCCACCTTGAATTCAATGGACAATTGTGAACAAGTCTCTTCTGCCTGGGTCTTAGTTCTCCCATCTGCAAAAGAGAGAGTTTGACCAGGTGATCTGCAATGTCTCACCATCTCTATAATTCTCTGAATTTACAAATAGCATAGTATCTATCATTTTCATGGTTATGTGGGCTCCCCTTTTAGCAGACACTTTGTTTCCACAAACTGTGGATCATGGCCTCCTCTGTTCTGTCTGGCAAATTCCCACTTTGTTGTAGAAATGTCACTCTCTTGTCACCTCCTCTGGAAAGCCTTCACCAATTCCTTAAAGTCAGCCACTCCTTGCTCGGTGCTTCTTGCATTTACAACTCTTTTGGGACTTAACCCAATTATCATCATCTCCAGGTGTCTGTCTCCCCTTCTAGAACTGTAAGCTGCTAGAGGCATACTGAAATTACTGATTTTGTGCCTTGAGCATAATATAGAACTGATGTTTGTTCAATGAATAGATCAAGTATACTCATACCTGGGTCCTGCCCTCAGAGATTCAGAGTTCCTTGGTCTGGGGCCCAGGTGTTGGTGATTTTAAGTGCAGCCAAGGGTGAGGACCTCTGCTTCAGAGAGTTTTCACATTTATACACACATGTGCTTGCACACGCACACACCAGGCTCCACACATCCACAGCCTCACTGAGTGTCGACATCTTTCATTACTTCAGAAGAGAACTGAGGATTGGTTGCAACATGGTTTGTCCTACCTGTCTCCTCACAGGCCAGATGTTCATCCATATACAGTGGGTAGAGAAAACAGAGATGTCAGAGCCCTGGATGTGGAAAGCATCCCAAAGTGTGACCCATTCCTTGCCTAACCTTGGGGACAGCCCACACTCCTGCTTTCCTCCTACCCCACAAGCCGCTTCTTCTCAGTCACCTTCATTGGCTCCTGCTATCACCCTGAGCTCTAACATCCTGGTGCTCCTGAGGCGCCATCTTGAGACTTCTTCTGTCCCGCAGCTCCACTCTCTTTTGAGGCCATCTCATCTAGCCCTGTGGCTTTAAATCCTGTCTGGATGCTGACTGCTCCCTTATTCAACATCCTCAGTATCTTCCCATCCAAACCCCTTGCCCTACCTGCTTTTCCTACCTCATCTCCCATCGTTCTCCTCCCTACCAGTGGCACTCTGGCCAGAGGTATTCATGCTCTTCCCTGATGTTGCTGGGCTTATTCCCACCTCTCAGTCTATAATTGGTTCTCTGCCTGGTGCACTCACCACCACCCCCAATTCACTGACAGCCAGACACTGTTCTAGAGAACACTAGTGAACCAAACAGAAACACAACCCTGAAGAATTCCAGGCACAGAAGGAAGACAACATAAATGGAGAGGAGAGACGGTCAGAAAGATATGGAGGCAGGGGGACAGATTTCCATACCTGTGGTACAGGTCTCCACTCAGTGTTCCTTCCTCACGTAGTCCCTCCCTGACAACGCCACCCAAAGCCCTCCTTCATTCTCTATCCCTTACTTATTACTGTTGAAATTATATCATCTATTTTCTGTGTTGTCTGTCTTTCCCTCTAGAAAGTAAGTTTTATTAAGATGAGGGATTTTATCTTGCCCATTTCTAGATCTCAGAGCCTAGAGTTGTGCCAGCCTATGGTACTAGGCATGTCATAAATACTCATTTAAATGCATGAATAAACTATGTCCCTTTGGGGGTTAGAGCAGTAAATATTTTACTGTGATTACAATAGCATCTTCCATAGAAACACGCACACAAAATAACCCAACCAAGATGCATCTATCTCAAGAGAGAAAATTCAAAGGTGAAATTTTAAATAAATATATCTAAAAATTACCCTCTTCCATCTACTCCTCAGTGATATCTAACCAGACATTTACACATAAACAATAAGGGGAGGCTGGATCCAAACGAGAGTAGACACTATAAAATATTATTAGAATTTCATAATTTGCCTGATATATTTTCTAAGTTTATATATTTATTTGTCTATACCCCTTATTTTCTCCTTCAAAGTACAATGTCCTAGTTGATCCTCCTGCCTTCAGTCATTCCCCTGACTAATTCAATCTTTATATCAATAGCATTTGTGTTTGTTATGAGAACCCCTTTGGGTTACTCTCCCTTTCGTGGAAACACTTAAGGTCATCTTACAAATCAAGTCTAATTCCCATACAAGGCTTTGTGGGTTTTTTTTTTCATCTTTTAAAACTGTGGTAAAACACACATGACAATATTTACCATTCAAAGCCATTTCTAAGTGTACAGTTTAGTTAGTACCTTCACACTGTGCAACCAATCAGAACTTCCGTCTCCAGAACTTCTCATCTCACAAAACTGAAACTCTGTTCCCATTAAACATCACTCCCATTCTCCCTCCCCCAACACCTGAGCACCACCCCTTGATGTACCATCTGTGAATTTGACCATTCTAGGTAACCTACAGGACTTTTAAGCTGTTTTATGTTTTCCTTTCCTCCCATTCCTAGCTCATGTGGGGTGAGTTCTGGTCTAAGTTCTACCCAAGTACTTTGCCACAGTCGTAAACCAGCCCTCTCTCCTTCAGACACCAGCTCACCTTACCCACTGGGCCCTAGCACATGAGATTCCCATAGTTGAGACATTCTTCCTTCTTCTCTGCCTATTCAAATCCTCCCCACCTTTAAAAATAGTCTTTGATTTCCATCTCCTCCTTGAAACCCATTCCCTCTACCCTAGTCCACACTAAACTCTGTCTTTCTGTAACTCATATTCCATTCATTGGAAACACCAAGCATTTTGAATATTCTAATTCCCCAGCTGTTTTGTGCAATATACCATCGCCTCCTCCAAAAATTTCTATATTTCCAAATAGGGACCATGTCTCATAAGTCATTATACCTTCCACCTAGAAAACACAGACATTTAACAAAATTAAACAAATATTTTAAAACAAATATTCAACAAATTTCAACAAAAATTGAAATCATAGATAATTCCTAATTTCATAAAATTTTAAAACAATTTGAACCACTCTGCGGCACCACTGGGCAATTTTTACTAATCCTTTTCAAGAAAATTTAGTGATAGCCAGCAACTTGGTCTAATTTTTCACCCGATCGCTTAGATAAAAGTCTGCTCTAGCATGGTTCTAGGCGAGTCAAATTTATAAAGATGAACTCATGAAAGAAGCTCCCATGCTCATCTCCCAGACTGTTCAGAAATTGCTTGCATAAAATAAAATTTAAAATCAAGTCTACACTTCCCCATTCAATGCCTATCATCCAGTCCATTCTTCCCACACTAGTAAAAAAAAACCTAGGAAAGGTAAAATCATTATAAAATGGAGACACTGGGAAGTAGAGCAAAGGTGAACCAGGAGCCCCTCTCCCTTGGATCATTTTCTCACCCACCTGTGTAAATGAACCTCCCTGGAGCTCCTTTGCAGAACTGTTTGGATTTATAAGATAATGTCACTTCCACCACTCCGGGGATGTGCCGAGGAGGAGTCTGAACTCTGATGGCATGAGGAGTTATTAGCTGAGGAATGAACAGGCAGAGAAATAAATTACCTGTTATACAAGTTATCACCACAGCTATGGAATATGGGAGCATCTCTGGTGACAACACCCCAGGGCAAACTGGCTGTTCCCACAGTGTCCCAAACACTCCAAACACCCTGTCCCTCTAACTCACCTGTTTCTCCCTCCCAGCCTGGAATTTCCTCAAAACTTAACCTGTCTAGATCCTTGCCTTCCCAACACCCCAGCTCAAGACTCCCCCTAACTCCAGGGCCCATCCTGTATTCACTCCCTCCCTGTTTCCTATACTGCTACTCTCTCATGTAGTGACTTAGCAATTTCCACATTCAACCTAGCACTGTTACTTATCTTTTCGTAATGTCTTAGTTTACTCATTATGAAAGTAGAACATATCCACCTTAGAAAATTAGGAAATTATAGAAAACTATGAAAAAAATATTAGCCTTGTGTAACCCAGAGATGGCCATTGTTAATCTTTGGTGTGTTTCCAGGACTTTTCTATGGATGGCTGTTACATAATTAGATTTTATATCCGTACACACCATTGTCCTGATTTTTTTTCTCACTTAGCACTATAGTGTAAACATATTCTTCTGTGTCATTAGAACTTTTTCAAAACCAAATTTTTACTGGTGGAATTGAACCATCCTCCTATTATTCAATATTTAGGCTGTTTCTAATTTTTCACAATTATAAACAATGTTGCAATAAATATTTATCATTTTAAGGGATCCATGCCTACAATAAACTGTGGCTTACATGTCTTAATTCTTGGTGCCTTGCTCACAGTAGGTACTCAGTAATGTGCATTCATGCTGCTGATGCTCCAGGAATTACATTTTTCCAAATCAAAACCATCTTTGGGCCAAAGAAAATCAGGGAAGTAAGTAGTCTTTGCCTACCTCACTCCATACAAGCATGGTCCCAAACACCACTTGGAGGCCATCAAAGAAGTTGTCCCCAATGATGATGACCATGGCTCCTCCTGTGGTCCAGCCTTCACTTGGGCTAATGGCTTTGATGCAGGGGGTAGCTAAGAAGATAGAAAAGAAAACGTCAAGGTTGTCCTTTGATGGTTGAAATCTGGAGTTTTGGGGACTGGCTGCTTTTGAAATCTGTTGGTTATTCCAGGTTCTAGTTGAGCTTTGCTGACTTGTCATCATTCCCTAATTGGTTGCTGGTTTTCACCAGGTCATTAAAGCCTAATGAGTTGACCACTATGTATGAAAACGTGGAACACTTAGCTAATTGTGCAAAGGGTGTTTTTAAAACCCTGTTGTTTTTCCCCATATTTTTATAAGTTGATCACACTGGAAATGTGTAAATCCCTTTTCTCTCCCCACCTCCTTTGCCCCAAGATGTTAAGATTTACAAGGCCTGCTAATGTGTTAGAGAGAGAAGGAAAGAGTAAAATCTATCATAGTTGGGTTTTTTTTAACTCTATCAAGAGACAATTTCTAATCACTTTCCTAACTTTGTAGGATGGATTCCCCCCCCCCACCTTCTTCCATATGTTCAAGGCCTCTGGACTTTACATCCCAACAGGAACCCAATATGGTTTTCAGGCCATAACTAAAGTCAATCCATCACTCCATTTCCAAAGTTGACAGGGTCAGAGGTGGAGGAGAACTTTGGCAGGACTCCAAAAACATGAGCCCCCTTTGAACAGCCAGTCAATCACATCCAATCAGTCAAAAGAAACTGGATGGGTTCCTAGTTCTGAACCCTGGGATTTTCTTCTCCCCTTTCAGTGCCCACTGTGGGAGAATTAACACCACTCCAAATTCTTTACTGATTCAATCATTTTCTTTCAGTTCATTAATTCCTATTTAAATTGATACAAGACACACTTAAGGGCCAAACCAGAATGGGGGCTGGTGGGCAGTATACAGCAAAACATCACACTAGAATAGTAGCCTAGTTAGCCATTCACCGTATATTACAAAGCCTTACTACCCCAGTGAGTTGGGGAGTGTGAAAGATGGAATTTACTCAGGTATTTGTCAGTTATCTTCCTTGATACACTTTAATTTTTTGGACAACTTGAAGTTGAACAGTTACCAGTATTTCTGATGACTTTAATGCACATGGAAAACTACCCAGAGCAGACCATGATTTCTTCTTGTCCAAGCAAACAAAAATCAATTAGTGTCAATTTCATTCTGCACAGTGTTTTGTTTTGCACACAAGTGTTTAAGGGCACATCTGACACTTATTCATACATGTCTGCACTGTAATGTTCCTGTTTAACTAAGATGTCATAGGCCTACGTTTGCCTCAAATGCCCGTCTAGCAAAAAGAAAAACACAGGACTGGATGGCAAAGGCGGTGAGGCACGGGGGCCTGAGTGCCGGCTGGGAGGCGTGCGGGGTTGCAACAGAACAGGCAGGAGTCAGTGTTTACAACTTCACTTAAAACCCACATGATCTTGTGTACTTTTTCCAAGCCTGCCCAGACAGAAATTTAAAATTCAAACCAGGACAATGGCGGAGACCTTGATTTGTCGGCCGTTCTCAGCCCAGACAGCAGGCAGCCCTACCTTCTGACGGGTCCAGCCTTCTTGCTCGCCGGCCATGCTTAGAGTTGTTATGAACAAACATGTTGTCAGAAACAGCCAGCACATGTCCATCCACGTTCACTGTTGTTGACAACACAACCTGCACATTTAAAGTAAAAATGGGGGGAGAGGGTGGAGTTAACCTAAAGTAGGAAAAGTCGCAGTCTACGGTCTTGCCAGACTTCCCTATGGCTAATAAGAGACGGAACAGAATCTTGGGCCAGGGCTATGTCCTTGGCATCTCAGCCGGTCATCTTCCCCCTGTGAATATGGCTGAGCTTCCTGGAAAAAGAGGCTACCCTTCACCCGGATGTTGTTACGTATTTGCGTTCAAACCACGCCCCGGTGATGGAGTGGGGCAACTGACCACCTGCCTGCCGGTTCCAAAAACCTCGTTCTCTTCCACAGGACCTGGACAGTCATTCCCAGCTGACCCTAGACCTGTGGTCACACCAAGGAGCCTACTGTGTGCTCTCAGGAAGGGAAGACCTCAACACCAGCTGGGAGGTCATCTCTCCCAGCTCGGGAATGGGTTCTCTCACTTCTAATGTCTACTGAAGTAATGATGGGCACAGAGATGTGCCTGAGGAGCTATTTGTGGGGGTGTCCCCACCCGCTAGAGAGCAGAGATGCGCTGATTTCTGGTAAGGAGATGAAGTTGCTGGAATTCGGTGTTGAAAATGTAGGACATTAACTAATCTAGGCAGAGGAAAGGGAAGAGATGGGCGTGGGGCAGTGGAAGAACATGGACTGGGAATCAGAGAGAACCAAACCCACCACACCTGCTGTTCTACCACCTGGTAACCTGGGAAAAATTACCTCACCTTTTCTAATCTCCATTTTTCTCATCTGTAAAATGTAATCAACAATGTCTATCTCAAGGGTTCAATAAATAAAGTAAGGATAAAATGAGATATTACATGTAAAGCGCTAGGTGCAGGGCCTGGCGCATGCCACGTGGGATTGAGTTCCACCCTAATTGCCTCCCCTCTGCCTTGTTGGGCCTGTCACTAGGACAGGAGACATTATTCATTGAAACCCTCCTGTAGTGTAAGCTCTAAGGGAGGCTCTAGAAAGGCAGACACAGAGGCTGGACACCAAAAGTTACAAGGCTGGGCCCCTACCCTCAGAGAGCTCACTTTTGGGTTGGAGAAACATGGCTGACACATAAAACAAGAGCACCTAAAGAGAAATCAAGCTGAGTTTGATATGTGTGCTGTAGTTCCAAGAGGCAGAGGTCAGTGAAGGCCAGAACAGTTGGGAAAGCATAGCAGAGTGGACTTAGCATGGCATAGGGTGGACTTGAGTGCACCCACCACCTACTTGACCCAGGAGGATGGGCTGTCTTAGATGTGAGTCTATACGTCAGTTATGCATGTAATTTTTTTTGAGAAAATAACTTGTTATATACATATTTATGTATATATATAGAGAGACCTCTGGAGGAAAGGCATTGAACAGGTACGTAATGAGGAGACATATTTAAAAATGACTCTTCCTGTCTACTCCCAAATTAAATTTGCAAATATTCTACTTAATAATTTTTCTGCCACCCCTTCCTTATTAAATGAAGGGGGGGGGACCTCGGCTCTGCCTCATCTCTAATGTGAAGTAAGATGCATTAGATGGCATTTAAAATTTTCTACTGTGGGGGCGCCTGGGTGGCTCAGTTGTTTTAGGCATCTGCCTTCAGCTCAGGTCATGACCCCAGGGTCCTGGGATCGAGCCCCACGTAGGGCTCCTGCTCTGCAGGAAGCCTGCTTCTCCCTTTCCCACTCCCCCTGCTTGTGTTCCCTCTCTCTGTGTCTCTCTATGTCAAATAAATAAAAATCTTTAAAAAAAAATTTCTACTGTGAATAATTTCAAGCAAACAAAGTGAACAGGGTAGTATAATAAATCCATCTTTTTTTTTTTAGGTGAAGTTTATATACATTTAAATGCACAAATCTTAGCTGCACAGTTTTGACAGATACACCCAGGTAAGACAGACCACATCAGGGTATAGAACATTTCCATCTCCCCAGAAAGTTATCCTGTGTCCCTTTTCAGTCAATCCTCCCCACTACCTAACCCCCACCCCAAGGAAACCCTTATGAATTTTTTTATCTTCAATGGAGTTTTAGATGGTGGCTTTTAATTTTTTTTAATATATATTTTAATATATTAGGGGTGCAGGAGAACCCTTAAAAGCATGAGTCCCCTAAATATTTCACCTAACCTTGGTCCCATGGGCATGACAGAAGCATACAGGAATTTTCCACGGACATAAATGGGTTTCAGTCATTCACCCCAAAAACATTCACCGAACTCCCACTACGCGTTGGGTATTACATCAGGCCCTGAAGAGTCAAAGATGACAGAATGTGTTTCCAGTCAGCTATGTATCTCTCCCACATTTCAGTTCTTCACTTGTGAATACTCGACAGGTACGGTGTCCCCGCATCAAAAGGAACTTAAAGGAACTTCAGTTGTCATTGAGAAAATGCTTGTCAATAGCCCATAATTCAGGGATGCAGCCTGTCTAGCTCTGGATCTGTTTTCAATTGTCCCATGTCAACATGTTAGGGGTCTGAGGAAAATCCTTCCAGAAATTTCCTATTGTATTGTGGCTACTATAAGATATAGACATCCATCGCTCTACGCAAGTGCTTGGAGGCACAAGTCCGGGTCAGGGCAAGCACAAGATGGCATCATAGTCAAAGGAAGAGAGAAGACAAGGCTTCTGGCATGGGATTAATATGAGCATGAAGGTTGAAAGCATTCACCTCTACATAAGCTTACCCTCTGAAAATAATAGGAGAAGGTGGAGAAATAAGAGGAATCAGGTGACTTTTATAAATTGTGTGTGTGAATGGATTGATGTAGCTGCCATCTCTGGAAAGCCTAAAAACAAGAGGGCACTTCAGGCTTTAATTGCTAATGAGCTGTGCTAGGCACAGTGAGGGGAACCCCAGCCTGAGGGTTATGGGGATAGAGAGAGCATTCTCTCTGAGACCACTTTAATTCATTCCACAAGCTTCTTGTCATACTGTACTTTAGTGCTCCTCATGCATTCCTGCCACAAAATATGGGGCTTTCTTGAGCCAGCTGATTTCATCATTGTCCATTTGGGTGGAGTGAGATTCAGTTCCAAAGTGAACATTTCCCGAATGACATACCCTGATGGTTCAGATGCACTTCATTATTTTCTATTAACAATGGAAATAAATTTTAATCTCTTGCTGGCTAGCGCTGGCCTCTCATGACAGCAAGGGAATTAACCTGAATTATTTCAGTGTCTGCAAAATTTATTACAAGATTTTAAATTATGTCCAAATGTATGTGCGTGTGTGTGTATATATATAGATATGAGGCAAGTTCCCATTTTTAATATTCCAAATATCTTAGGCTGTGGGGTATCTAGAAGAGTCTGTCAATTAAAGGGAATTGGCAAAATGTAGAGAATTTAATCCTCCAACTTCACCATGCAAAACCGGACATGTTTGCTCATTGTTCTGATACACACATGTGCACACACACACACACACACACACACACACACACACACACACACAAACAGACAAATATTGACTTTCACATACATCCACTCTCCTTCTGGAAGAAAATGAACTACATTATGGAGGTGAAGATACATTTGGTACATTCAAAGCTTTGAATTTAACTTCCTTCCCTGTTTTCTGATGAATGATGACAACACTGATATTATTCTATTCAGACAAGTTAAAGTTTCTGAATGTTTGGGGACTAAAGGAAGTGGAATGTGCATTCCAGCGTCGTCTCACTCCCAGGCCTTCCCCTTCCACAAGCCAACTTCTTTCCCCTAGTGAGTATTTCCTGGGTCACGAAGGCTGACCTTTTCCATCTGGAATCAATCAGTCAACCCCTGACAACTTCCTGAAACACCTCACTCCATTTCCTGTTCTCCCCCCTTCTCTCTTTTCCCCTGGTTTGCTTCACTCTTCAAAACTGCAGGCCACAGCAGCTTAATGTTAGAGGGTCAGACACAGTTAGACTCCAAAACACTACACAAGGACACCTTTGACCTTCAAAAATCTTTACATCTTACCTAAACAAATCAAGGTCAACATTTCTTACCATTACCTTGTTAACTATTTGTATGCATCTTTGCCAACGATCTTCTGATCACATAACCATCAGTACCACTTGTTCTCCTGAGCTCATGAGCTGATCTGTTTTCAAGGTAGCAAATTTAGTCTTGACAAAGGGTGCCATTTTGGAGGTAGCTGAAACTAGAAGTCACGGACCTTATAACAAACATATGGAGAATATTGCCAACAAAGGAACTTCTATGTCTCATCAGTGTCCCCTATCACCTAAACCTGATACCTGCTCTTTTCTAAAGCTGTCAGCCTCTCCTGGCACTACCATTCTGCTGGCATGGCCCAAAAGAATGCCAATTAGGAATACAGATGTCCATAATTTGTGTGGGATGGACCCCCAGTTTTTGCTGCTGACACTGTGACAGCTTTCATTTGTTTCTCACAGTTGGTGTATCTGTATTTTAGCTCAAACCTCCAAAGGGAAAGCCTGCAAATCTGAAACCCGAGCTACTGTAGATAACAGCTCTTCTTGACTGAGACATTTCAACACAAAAGCAATAACCCATGATATTCGGGTTATTATTTTTAATATTATAAATATTATATAAATATATAATGCATATTATATATTACATATGATATGTATAAAATATAGAGATATTACATAAAAATAAATATCATATAAATAAAATATTATTTATGACATGACACTTTAAAAAGATAAGATTCCAAGACAGAAGTAGGGATCCCTTGAAATTGCTTGCATATTTTAAGCAGAAGTAGTTTTTCAATTTTTGTGATTCCTTATTTTGTTTCGTGTGTTCTCGAATTTTTAGTGAATTTACACACAGAGCAACTGGAGAGTGGCAGTGTAGTTTCCGTTCTGAATTATCCAATTAAATGGCAGTTTTAACCACATGAAGAAAAAGTCTGTAGCTCCCCTTGAAAAATACAAGACAGTTTGAAACCAAAATCTACAACTGTGTTAGCAATCTGCTAAAAGTGCTCAAGAAAACGGATTGGCTTTCTCAAATTACTTCTTTTTTCTTCTCATTATCTAAAAGTACTCCCATGTCCCTCACTCTAATTATTTATACAAAGCAGGATCTGAGTTGTAAAGAGCTCTTTCCTGCCTATACAAGGCCACGGCGGGAGTTACTCTTTAGGTGGGCACATCCATTAATCTGTACAACCAGGTTTCCAATAGAGGAACGGCTCCTTTGGTATCAGAATGATAGCAGGCGGCATGGGAACCCTTACCAACCTGACTTATTCCCACCCACGGGGCATTTTTATGTCTCACTCTGAAATGTCTTTGGCTTTGTTGGAACATCACACTTTTAATTTTTTTTTTTTTTTAACATCTCTTCTTCTCCAAGCTATAACTGGTATGTTTCGGTTGAGTTACTTAAGTCAAAGGAATGACCAGTTTGGAGTCAGCCCCAACCAGCCTTTCTCAGCTCACGCCCAGGTGTTCCTACAAAGGCCTGACATCTCACATAGAAGGGTAAAGGAAAAAGAGAAGTCAGAATGAAAAATGTGTGGAATGACTACATGATCTGTTCTTTGAAACAGATGAGAATCTTAGTGTCTATACCCATGAGCGAATAATTACACTAGGTTAGAAACCTCCCCATACAGATCAGAGTCCTTGCTTTGAAAACATGCCCAATTCTACCACTTGCTGGACACATTTCCCATCCGTTTCAATGAGGGTCATGTACGTTCTAGCTGAATGTGGGACCTTTGGTAGTTTAATCTCAGTAAAGCCCGGATGTGTAGCATTTAGGGCACACTTGAGGTGCAAGACTCTCTGATACCTACCCACAAACAGGCATCCACCAAGCTAAATAAAATGGTCTCAAAAATTCCTGTTATTTTGCCAAGTATGGAAAAAAATTCTTTATGACATTTTACATCTGGAAATGGAATTAAATTCATGATGTGCTTTTCCCTTATAACTGTTCAGTTGCTATATATGTTATTTCAGCTTTCCCAAAGCATAACTATTATGTGGGATTTTATTTTCCACCTGTGGTAGGAGGAAAGAGACATAGAGACCATTAAAGGGACAGAGAAAAGCAAGACAGACTTCTGGTTGTGGTGGCAACCAAGTCTGGAGTCCATACCATGAGGAAAAAATACTCCGTCGGTGTTTTTATACACTGGCTAATTTTCACATTCGAGAAGGGGACTCTGACGAAACAATTTTGTCTAAGCCTCCATTAATTCAACCTAGGCTAACAACAAACAACTAGCTACTGCAAATTGTTTCTCCCCACCACTTCATTCTTGGCACACGTCGTATTTTCAAACCAGATTTAAAGCCTAGATTCTTCTTTGTTACTGGACTCCAGGGTCTCCAAAATTACCTTTAAACACCTACCCCACAAGTATGGATTTTGTCATCTTTTTTTTTTTAAAAAAGGAATTCCCAGAATTCTTAGCAATCACTGTTGTTTCATATTCCCTAAGGCTAAATTTTCTGTTCGGTTAAGGATCAAGTGCCAAATGAGAGAACACAAAGTTGATTGCTGTCGAGACAGATGTGGGGCATGGAGGGGCTGCTCACACCAAGGGGGGAGGGCATGAGATTAATGACATAACTCCTGAGAAGACACTTTCTTTAGTAAGAAGACAGCCTTATGTTATGATCAGTCAAAGGTGGTTTTTGATACTCCCTGTGACATTCCCAGTGACACGCTACTGCTATGTGCAATGGAGACTCACAGAAAACATTGTCATGACTTCAAGGAGTTTACCAGGGAGTTGATAAAGCATAACAAACACTACACATAATCAGAAGAGATGACTATACAGTAATGCATAATTGAGGACTAAATTGTGTGGTCACCGTATACTCCAGGAGCCCAGAGGTGAGAAAAATGAACCTGAAATGAAGGCAGTGACCACCATTTTCATCAAGGAAATGAGATTTGAGAGAGGCCTTGAAGAGTTGAGAAAGTTTTGTTACACAACTCAAGATCACTGAAATCATTCTTCTGGCACTTAAAAAAATAAAATCTGGGTGCCTGGGGGGCTCAGTGGGTTAAAGCCTCTGCCTTCGGCTCAGGTCATGGTCTCAGGGTCCAGGGATCAAGGCCCACATCGGGCTCCCTGCTCAGCTGGGAGCCTGCTTCCTCCTCTCTCTCTTCTTCCTGCCTCTCTGTGTACTTGTGATCTCTCTCTCTCTCTCTCTCTCTCTCTGTCAAATAAATAAATAAAATCTTAAAAAAATAAAAAATAAATAAATTAAAATCTAATTGGCATAAGCATAGTAGTATACTGAAGACCATTTCCACTGGCACGATTTGCAAATTTGGTTTAGGATGGCCATCTTTTAAGAGCTTGTTTTTTAAAAACCAGTTAGAATGTGTACAAAAATCAAGTGGTAATTTTTTTCAACCAGTCTCTCATGTTGTCAGGGAGCCTGCTTTACAACTAAATTTCCACCATCTCAGAGGTCATAGACACTGGCTACATCTCCCCTACCTCATTTTATTCCATTGAACCCATTGCTGTTCCCATCTAAAACATATGCCAAGTCAGATGGTTATGGTCAAGGGCAGTATTTTACTAGCAAACATTTTGAGAGCCACAGGGGAGCCTTAACATATTTGATGCAGTTCTTGACTTGGCTGGGCCATTCCCTTCCACCAAACCCTGACCCCCAGGGATCTCATGAATCACCTGTCGTTCATCAAAAACCAGGAGCATGTAGTCCCCATAAGCAGCTACAAAACCGATGTACTCTTATTGCAAATCTAAGATTTGCTTCCAAGAAGTTCTGCATCTGATTGTTCTGGATGTGTTTGGAGGTAGGTTTTAGCACCCAAATTTGAGTCTCCTAAAATGTTTCAGCATTTAAGCTTTGTTTCCACCTACCTGAAATCTGACAAGCCCTTTCCCAAGAGTTACACAGGCAGCTACTTGCTATTGCTCCTCTTTTCTCCCATGAATAACTCAAAACACCTTCCCTATGTGGGTTGGTTGAAATTTTTATCACCCTGATTCTTGTCACCATTTGAGATGCCAAAAGGCATGGGATGGGGTGGGGGTGGCAGGAGGGTATCCGAGAAGAGAAAAGCTTGAAGTAACCCACAGAAAACCTTCCCCAAGCTTAAAGCACTGGACTGAGGGAAATATTCTCAGACCCTCAGAGGATTTTTTTTTCCTGACTCCAAGTAGATAATTATTATTTCTCAGACTATCTGGCTTGTTTTACCACCAGATAATGGACTCACCTGTTGATTAGAGAGGCCATAAGTCAAGTGATTTTCATTATGAGCTTTAAAACTGCTGCTCGGTAGCACAGCAACCTTCAAATGGTGCATGAGATCACAGAGCAGCTGGAGTAGCTCTTGAATTGAAAGATTTGAACTGAAGAAACCTGCAGGCAGCTGGAGCTGTATTAAATTTTTACCATTTGGAGTTAATTTAAACTCTCGTTTCCCTCTTCAGTGGGTGTGAGAGAAACATTCAACATTTTTTATTTAAGGAAAATAGATGGTGGTGCCATTAAAAAGTTTTATATAAGAACTGGGGGTTTAAGAAATCATAAGGGTTTGTTGGATGGCTCTTGGCCCTGTTCCAAGACATGAGTAGCCTTGCCCTTTGCTCCTGCATCGTTCAGTCAAACAGACTAGTGGCTAACGCCCCGCTGTGTGGACTGGGTGTCTTTGTGATCCACATTAATTTCTCCATTGTTCCTGTGCAGTGGCTGCATCCAGACCCAAGGCCTTTCACAGTATCCAGCTACCCCACTGATGCCAGTTGGTGTTCACAAGGCCTCATTTCCTTCCTTCATCCTGATAGAGATCTTTGCATCTTCAATTCCCCTCCCCACCACCGTGTTGCTCTCTTCCTCAGAGGTCTGACAGACCTGTTAGCTGTGTCCTCCCAGGGCACAACCCTTTCCCTCACCCCCTCCAAGGACCCTCAAAATCCCCTTTCGGCAGGCCTATCCTGGGGGTGTGCAAAGATCCCTATAAATGGGAATCAGCTCAGTGGTGATGTCCTTCCCTAGTCTGGCTCCCAAGATAACTTTTCTTTCATTGCAAATGTATGCATGTGCTCCCCATCTATCTTGACCTTTTATGTCTTGAGGCAACAGATGGCAAGACCCGTCTGGATATACTTTCCCTAGAATAAGTGTTAAAAAAATGATGATTTTGGTGGACCTAATCTAAAAATGGAATAATTTAGGGGTCAACCTAAGACCCACAAAAGTCACTGAGAAAAGTTCAGCAAGTGATGGTAAGAATATTATCTTAACTACATGAAAGCTATAAGTTTATATAAAAAAAGGAGTTTATTTAAAATTATTCTAGGGTTAGAGATATGTCAAGGCACATGTGCCTAACTCCAGAATGAATAATGGGCAAGTTGGTGCTTACCCATATGATGGAAAATACCCCAGGTCTCTACAGTGATCATGCCTGTTTAAAACAATGTCCTCTGAGGCAAGGGAAAATAACTGGCACCCAGGTCTTGAATGTTTTTAATACCAGCTAAGTTAGTGATCTGCTGACATTAGTGTCCTGTTATAGCTGATACCAAGGAAAACTTTGAACACCATTGGGAAGGGCATTCACACTTACTATTATGGCAGGGATCCCTTAGATTCTACCTCAGCTGCCGGTGACCACACCACTGAGTTTCGGGAATCAGCACAAAGCCAATGGCACCGTGCTGGGCCCTGTGCTTCCAGGCAGGTCATTTGAAGACCACAGAGAAGCAGAGCTAAGCTATGTCATTCATTCATCTGTCATATTCTCCTTATCCCCCCACTGGGATATAAGTCCCTTGAGAGCAGCGAATTGTATCTGTTTTGCTTGTTGATGTATCTTTAGCACCTAGGATAGTTCCAGGCACACAGAATGTCCTCAATAATATTGGTTGGGTGGATGAATAAATGAATGAGTGCATCAGTGTTTTCATCATGACTTGGAGTAGACCCAGTCAGCCTATCTCTGAGAATGAGTTGGCAACAACTGCCCTAATTGTTACCAACTTCTGTGTTTTAAAATCTGAATGTGGGACGTGACAACATGTTTGACTTCTCCTTGTCTTGGCTTGATTTTCTTCCGGATTTTCCAACTGCCTGCCCTCTACCCACAAAGCAGAGAAATAAAGAATGGGGTTCATCATGTCTTAACAGGGCTGTCAACTTCAACTAGACATAAATTTCTTTCTTTTCCTTCACTGAGCTGTTAATCTGGGTGTTTTACCCAATTGTTCCATTTCAAGAACAGCAGAAATGATTTTCTGCATGTACGACCCATGGGTTTAGATACTTTGGGGACCACGGAAATCTTTTGATTTTTTCCTTTTCTTCCTTCCCTTTTTTCCCTTCTCTCTTTAAAAAAATTTATTTAATAACAATTTATTGAGCTCTTCAGAGTGCCAGTATTATGCTAAGAATTGGGGAGAAATACAAAAATTTAAAAAAATATATCCATTACCTTCAAGCAGCACAGTCTCTTAAATGAACACTAATCGCAAGACAATGTGATTGATGGTGTGGTAGCAGCGTGTAGAGAATGGAACGATGGCCCAGAAGAAGGAGACAATGAATCTGTCAGGGGGAGTCAGACAATGCCTCACAAAGGAGGGGGCATTCAGGTATAGTCTTGAAGCATGAGTAGAAGTCACAAATTGGAGAGGGGCGAAGGGTTCTCAGGCAGAGGGGCAAATGTGTGGAAAGATTCAAGTAATATTCCATGTAACAGAAATTAGTGAGGTGTGCCTAGTGAGTGGTGGGTATATTGAAACATCAATTGATGTGCCTGGTATGAAGATACTAATCAGACATGCCTTTCAAAATCTGAGCTTTAGGACTGGCCAAGGAAGAAGGAGAAGCAGGAACCTATTGTAGTTGTGTTCAGGAGAAGAGATAGGCTTAGCAGATTCTTAGGAGGAGAAAGTGACCCTTCAACAATAAATGAGGAAGGCATGGATACAGAGAGTAAATATTGAATTCTGCTGTGAACATGTGCTCATTAGTAACCCAAGGGAAGATGCCCAGGAAGAAGGTAGAGTGGGATTTCTGCAGCTCCAGAGAAGGGTGAGGTCTAAGGATATGGATCCAGGAGTCACCTGGAACAGATGGCATTTATAAGAAACTGAGAAGATTATCAGGGAACTCCCAAGGAGACAGGTCCCCTTTGTTAGGGTTAAATTACACAGAGGATTTCCATTTGGTAGATGAATTTCAATTTCCTTAGTTCAGGAGACCATGGAACCCTAAGAAATGTGGGAACACCTGACATTTTAAGCAAAGCTTGGCTTACGTGCAGTTTTTTGTGACAACAGGATCTATAGCTTTTACTAAATTCTCAAAAGGATCTGAGCTGAAAAAGGATTAAAACCTATTGTGTTTTGATAAATAGACATACGTGTTTACATATGTCCAAGGTAGCTGGGACTTGAACTGAATTAAAGGGGTTTGTTTCAAGCTAGGAAAAAAAATTTAATGTAATGATTTTGTTCTCATTTGGTCATTTTGGGAAAAAGAGTACAAGTTCCCTGACTGTTTTGGGACAGGGGAAAGAAGAGACGTAGGAGAGAAGAGGGAGTTTGGTTGGATTCATGATTTGGTAAGAAAAATTTCCTATTTCTATTCTGTTCATAGCAAATCTCTACAAAAGAGTGCTTCGGATTAAATATATTTGATTGATCATATAACAAAATGGAGGAACGAAGTAACTGTCTGTATGGTTTAGAAGTATTACCTTTGTCATTCTGAATAAGATATGTATTTCAGAAATTCCTAAGTTACCATTCCTTCAGATTCCACGCACCCCCCCATGATTATCTATAGTCTCGGGTTTGGTTTCATATTTTGAACTTAATCTAAGTCTCTCACTCGATCATTATAGCAAGCACATAGTCAAGTCTTTCTCCATAGTAGCCTTCTCTAAGTAAAAAGTGTTCATTGAAGGTTATACTCTTATTAGAATCTGAGCAGAGTAGAAAAATTATCATTTATTTTGTACATCAAAGGGCACTATCAAGAAAGTGAGAAGACAGTCATGGAATAGGAAAAAAATACTTGCCAATCACTTATTTGATAAGGAAGGGCCTGGTATCCCAAATATATATAAAAAACCTCTTACAACCCAACAATAAAAGACACATAACCCAATTTAAAAATTGGATTCGAATAAACATTTCTCCAAAGAAGATATACAAATAAAGGGCCAATAAGCATATGAAAAAAATGCTCCACATCATTAGGGAAAGACAAATCAAAACCACAATGAGATGCCACTTCACACTCATAGGATGACTAGAAATTAAAACAAAAACAAAGACAAAAAAAAAAAAACCCCAGAAAATAACAAGTGTTGGCAAAGATATGGGGAAACTGGAACCTTCATACATTACTGGTGGGAATATAAAATATGCAGCCACTGTGGAAAACAGTTTGGCAGTTCCTCAAAAAGCTAAAGATAGAGTTAACATATGACTCAGAAATTCTACTCTTAGATATATACTCAAGAGAATTGAAAACATATGTTCACACACCAAAAAGCTTGTATACAAATGTTCATAGCAGCGTTATTTATAAAAGCCTAAAAGTAGAAATAACCCAAGTGTCCATCAACTGAAGTAGAGATAAACGAAATGTGCTACATTTTTACAATGGAATATTATTCGGCCATAAAAAGGAATGAAGTGCTCACACTCGCTACAACAAGGATGAACCTGAAAACATGATGCTAAGTGAAAGAAACCAGACACAAAAACTGTATGTATTGTTGCACGATTTGTGTATTGTTGATATATATTGTTGTATGATTCCAATTATATGAAACGTCCCAAATAGAAAAACCCACAAAGACAGAAAGTGGATTCACGGTTGTCAGTGGGTGGGGAGAAAAAGGAATTGGAAACTATGGGGTTTCATTTGGGGATGCTGAAAATGTTCTGGAATTGTATAGTGGTGATGGTTGCACAACATTGCGAATATACTAAAGGCCACTGAATTGCATAATTTAAAAATGGTTAAAACGATGAATGATATGTTATATGAATTTTATCTCTAAAAAATACCCCCCAAAATTGCCAATTAATTTGAGTTCTACCCCCAAAATAAGACAATTAGGATCCATGAACTTAAAAAAAAAAAATCTTTCCCTTTCTTTGCAGAAGTCAAGTATTTTCACATGGGGTGAGAATCTCCTATCATTTTGAGATAGGCTGTGTTTGTTCTAACTCCAATAAAAGCTCAGGCACACTGAAACCTGAAACTGTTACTTAGTAAATAACAGAAGAAGTACAGGAAATAGGAGCATGCAGTATGCTTAGTTTGTACATTTCCAAAATTTGAGAAAAATAAAATGACAAGACATTCTGTTAAAAGCCTCTTGAAATTAATGGGAGCGTTCTCAAATTTAAAAGTCTTTGGCAGTGATGGTAGAGAATAAGGGAATAGGAATCCAAACTGCCAACCCCTCTTCCTACCTGCTTCTTTAGGAAGTGAAAGCCAGGCTTTGGCCTTCAAGGTGCTCTGGAATCCTTTTGAATCTTGTACTTTTTTGGACTGATATTATTTACATTTGCATTTGGAACAAAGAACACCATCAACTTCCACCCTGCACAATGCGCCTGCGTGGTCGCCAAGAAAGCTCATTTTTATTTCTGCTTGTCTTCACACCATACAACAGGGGAAAATTTGTATGACGGAGAGAAGGGGTTTGACTTTTTTTTTTCTTTTTTTTCTTTTTTTTTTTTTAAATTTTATTTTTATTATTTGCCCAAGGGGTACAGGTCTGTGAATCATCAGGCTTACATCTTTCACAGCATTCACCAAAGCACAAACCCTCCCCAATGTCCATAACCCATCCACCCTATCCCTACCCTCCCACCCCCCAGTAACCCTCAGTTTGTTTTATGAGATTAGAAGTCTCTTATGGTTTGTCTCCTTCCCCATCCCATCTTGTTTTTAAGAGAGGGTGGTAATCTGTTAAATAACTAACCGAAAAATGTCCCACTGCCAGCAAGACTGTTTGATGACCATGATGCAAGGGGAGAAAAAAAAAATGACAAGACTTTTTTTTTTTTTTTTGCAAAGTAGTTTGCTTGCCTTGTGTGTGCCCATCTCCCCTGTGACCTCCTGAAAGACTCTGTTCCTAAGTCCCAGAAGCTCTCCAGGTGGCAGGCGGGAGCAGCCCCGTTACTTGCACAATCCCGTGCCAAATGAGTATGTGTGACCCCTGGCTTGGAAATTACAAAGAATTTCAAAAAGTCAACAGCAAGGCATCCACTTAGCAGCTGTCCACGGTGCAAACTCGTGGTCTGGTGGAAGGTGTTTGACCAGACAGGCCCTCCTGGTTCCTGGTTCCACCGCCACCAATTCGAGGCGAGTTACCAAACCCTCAGAACCTCACTGTTCCCACTGAAAATACTAGCCTAATAATCCCCATCCTTCCCATGGCTGCCAGACTTTTTTTTTCTTTAAAGTCTCGAATGCTTGAATGCTATTGTTTAACGTGTTTTTTGTGCTTCTGTGGGCAAGCGTGCTTTCTATATTTCGACGGGATGTATGAATGGCAGGAAAGCCTTTTGGCGGATTAAATATGGGTCCTTCAAAGATTAAGGAAGGGGGCCAAGGGGGACTGCACTTCCTCTCATCTCCAACCTGACACACTTTGCCTTTCTCTGTGTTTTTATTAGCTCGTATCCTCAGTACATCAGTGGCAAGGGTGATGAAACCGGTGGCAGATTTAACTGCCAGGCAGCTGGGTCACTGTCCCGTGGGTCTTGTTGTCATGCTGAGATCTTAAAGTGACCATGGCTGTTCGGGCTGCTGCTTTCCCGAAGGCTCCGAGAGAGACCACTGAATAGTTAATCGGTGGGAAAGGAAGGGAAGAGGCTGTTGCTTGCAGAAAGCACAGAGAAGCTGCTTTGAAAAATCCCAAGGTGGCTGAATATCAAGAACAGGGTTCCTGCTGTGGGCAGCTGTGTGTGAGAAGGGCAGCCCGAGGGCTTAAAATCAAATCTCCAGCCTGGGTTGGTGCCCCTCCCCTGGGGCCTGGGCAACAGAGGGGAAAGGCCTAAACACTACAAAATGCAGAAACTCTCAACGCTATCAGATGAGGGTTATCATTTAGAGTCCTCTGTATTGTTAGCACCCTCGGTGAATAATGTTTTCTAAGAAAAAAAAAAAGGAAAGGAAAGGAAAAAAGAAAGAAAGTGCTAAAGAGAGAGAAAACAGGACGACTTCTTTAGCAGGGAAGAACGGCAGGCCCCTTACCTGAAACCTTCTCATGTCCCTCGGGTTTCCTGCTGTTTTCAAACAATTCTGATTGCACTTGAGGAAAAATTTTAGAAAGAATCTGTGAAGAGAAAGCAATGTGTTACATTGTGGAGTAAACATTTTTTAAGAGAAAATAGATCTGCATTACATTAGATTTGATTTGAAAGGGATTGTATGTCATGTCTGGGGAATTTCAGCCGGCCCTGCCTGGGAAGGAACACCGCTGACCTTCTGCAATTTGCAAATTTGGATGTTTGCGATCACACGCCAGCTCCAGCACCGTTGAGGATTGCGAAGCTGTTCACAAGCGGGGCTCTGGTTTGTACCCGCCCCCGAGTTGCAAGGGCACTCCGTCTCCCAAAATAAGGCTTCCAAAGCAGGGTGACTCCTGCCGTGCAAAAATGTCTTGCTCCAGGGGAAAAATAATGGCATGACTTGCCCCAGAATCCCAGGGTTTCTCACGCATGTGGCTTTCTGCTGGCCACACGCACGTCTGTGCTCACACACCTCACACATAAAGGGCTCCTGGTCTTTTTAACCAATGTATACAAAATCAGGAAACAGTAACGTTGCCACCCAAAGGCGGGTCAGTCCGCGCAGGTACTCGCCGGGGTTCTTAGGGCTCATAACAAGTGTGACTGTCCTCTCAGACCTTCGGCAGATTACCCAGAAAAATACAAATGCACCGAATCACGGTCTGAGGTTATCATTCATCATAAGGCATATTGGTAAGCCAACCATCTCTGAAATAAACTATTTGTGCAATTTCTAAATTAGGCATCTTTAATCAGACAACTATGTCGAGCCAGAAAAAGGGCAGAGGTGGTCTTTTCAGCCCTTTACCTATTTAATGTTTGGGATTTTGTTTCAAAACACAATAAGTTTTTCATTTATCTCATTTGCAGAGTCCTTTTCCTTAAAAAAAAAAAAATCCAGCTTTTGCAGTGTTAAAGTCCCAGGTGAGCTAGGCCTATTTCCCTTTCTGTTACTATGACAACGAAATTTTACCGCAGTCCCAAAGTCCCTCCAGAACTCTCACATCCATGCCTTGAATTAGAACTTTAAAGGAAAAGATATACATTTTTTCACCGGGATTTACCAACAAAAATAAGTAGAAATCAACAATGCTACCAAAAATTCTATTTTAAAGCAAAGGCTAGTGAGATGCTCTCTGGGTGACCTTCTGTTTATTTTTATTTTTTTAAGAATCACACAAAAGAATTAGAGAGCACTCCAGCTAATTGTACCTAGCACTTAAAGAAAAAAAAATCTGATGGAAAGATGAACAGTGAACGATCAAGAAGGAGAGAATGGGAACTATGTTCTTCAAAATGTTTTCTGTATTTGAGGCTGTTTTACTCTAGATTTGCTAAAAATATTTGGCCAAGTGCTCCTGACCCCTAACTACGAATAAAGGCGGGGTGCGAATCTGGAAGTAACAGCTAAAATTTTGTTCACGATGTTATAACATCTGCTTTTCACTTCTCTCTTTTCCTCTTGGCTGGGCCAGGAGGTTAGGCACGCCTTCCTGTGCCATGAAGATATCAGGATCTCCACTGGAGCTACCTCTGGAGTGACAGGGCAGAGAAATGCTCCACACTGCTTGCTTGCTTGCTTGCTTGCTTGCTTGCTTTATTTATTTATTTATTTATTTATTTATTTATTTATTTATTTATTTATTTATTTCCTTTGCTCCACGCTGCTTTACGCAGCGTTCCAATTCACAGCCTGCCTTCGCTTCCTAAAGTGCAGTGAAACGTCTGCCGGTAACAATCAGAGGTTAATCAGAATGCAAACATTTCATTTATGTAAGGGGAAACGTCCTTGCACTTGTGCATTCACAGAAGAGGCAGCTAGAGCCCCTCACAATGCATGGAGATGCTCTCACGATATGCTTAAAACTTGCTTTTTTCCACTCGGGTCTCCTTCCAAACAATAGCCCCCACTCCCACACCACATCTATCCTCCAACACCCCCAAGCATGATTTACACCTCTTACCCCTCCTAAAACCAAATCGAGTGCTTTTTCTTACTGAGTCCTTGATTGGGGGCAAGTTTTGCTTCGACTGAGCTCCTTATAATGCACTGCTCGTGTTCGATACATTTCCTTACCTACCCGACCCTTTCTCTAAAATGTATCTGGTGAAAACATTAATGTTCACCAAGGCATTGTTAGATGCATGGTGTGGTAGGTGGAAAAGTGCAGAAGGAATACATGTTTACATGAAATCAAATTGATTTAGGGAAACAAGGGGCCTGCTGAAAGGCTCGATTCAGTTTCAGTTAGGACCCTTATCAGTTCTTCAGGTGGAAAACTTTGACTCTTTTGCTGGCCTGGAATCTAAGTCTGTAATGTACCTAGCTCCTGCACACTAAGAATATAACCTTCTGTTCACAAAGGGGAAGAGATTGGTGGAGGAGGGAGGGATACATGGGGAGGGGGAGAGAAAATTCTCTTACATTGTATACTGCTTCCTAAAAGAAGGCATGGCTGCTTCTAACTGGCTAGTCCAGAAATTATGGCCTGGATATTTTATATGTGAACCTAAAAATTAATTTAAAGGAATCCTGGGGGTTTACTGCTATCTCCAATTTTTTCTCTTCCTTTTGCTACTGGCTTCCACCTCCCTCCCTTCCACCCCCCTCCACCCACCATGCTCAGGGGCTTGATACAGAACACTTTACTAACCATACCATCCATTAACCACAGGGTGACTTGCAGGGAACAAATCCCCTGGGTCCAGATCCCTCTGAAGCCAGAGCTGCCTGGGAAATGTCAGCGCTCTGCACTCAGAAACGGGAAACCCAAATGAACTGCAAGACTCAGACCAAATGTGCAGATTCTCATCAGGCTGGAAGTTGTTATTTCCACTTTCTCCAAACGATGTTGACTACATAAATATTATAACCACTTAGTGCAGGACACTTTGCAAGGCCTCTGATCTCATTCCTTAGGAGTGGACACTAACAACGACAGGTTTATCCTTATTCTCTAGATACAGAGGAATAGAGAGGTGGGATCAAAATGTGAACTCAAGCCAACACACTGCAACCTGGCCAGCTGAGGTGATGTAATGAACCAAAGGGCATTTCTTCACTCCACAGATATGTATGACATGCTGACAATTATCTAGTCTTGACCTACGCCAACCATATAACCAAATTAGCTCACTTCTCTGGGTCTCAGTTTGTTCAACTGAGTCTAACTGGCTTATTTCTAGGGTTCTTACAACATTAATATTCTGTAATGGCAAAGAAAAGTATGTAGAGTTGAGAGTCCTCCAGAAATGGCTACACTGGTGGAAGGAACCACTGAAGATAAAAAGACCACGATTTACTGCAGTCCAAGGGGAGTGTGTGCAGGGTTTTCTGAAAGATTGGTCAAAACCACTGATCTGAAGTGGTGGGGGAAAAAATAAGCAAGGACAGCTGATCAGTGGACAGTGGGGCATTTTGGGTGATGCCTTGGTCAGAGCCTGGGGCTTGACAGGCAAACTGTTGAGTGACCATCGTCTTAGGCTCCTTTATACATGCTTCTCAAGCAGCTAACCATCCGGGGTTGGTCCAGCAGCTAAAGGGTACAGGGGTCACAGAGGGAAGGGAAAGAAAGTTTTTCAAGTGTCTACCTTGTGCCATACCCTGAGGCTAGGGGTAGGTACTTCATACGCAATGTGCCATTTTTTTCTTACAACTTTACGACTGATGAATCATTTCACAGCTAAGAAAAACAAAGTCACCAAAAATTTAAGAAATTTGCCGAAGATCATACAGCTTGTAAGTAGCAGAAACAAGGATTTGAACCTGGGTCTTTCTCACAGCAAGCTCCATCTGGCAGTCTGTTTCCTGTACCAATTAGATTGTGGTAACAGTTGCACAACTCTGTGAATATTTTAAAAGCCATTGAACTGTACACTTTAAATAAGTGAACTTTATCGTATGTAAATTATATCTCAATATAGCTGGTTTTAGAAATTCAGAAAATGGTCTGAAAGAAAGAAGAAAGAAAAAAGGGAGGAAGGAAGGAAAGAAGAAAAATAAAGAAGAAGGATGGAGGATAAGAAGGAGGGAGGGAGGGAGGAAAGAAAAAGAACAGCATGAAGGGTTCTGGTTTCTTGAAGAGTGAGAGGACTGTAGCATCCCAAGAGGAAAACACTAGGTCAAAGACAGTTGCATGGAAGTAAATGGCTACGAATGAAAATCCTTGATGAATTCATTTATTTACCAATTTGAACAATTATGAAGTGTATAGTATGCTCCACAAAGGTTCAGACACCATGGCAAATAAGATGGAGCACACAACCAAACTGTTCAAAATATGCTTCTTCAGATTCTGAGAGAAATCTGGAGACCCCTGAATATGGGTCTAAGATTTCAGGGGACTGCCCAGCCACCCAGAAATCTCTTTCTCTTGCAATCTCTGGAATAGTAGAACACACAGCACTGTTTACAAGTAGAATGAAAGTTCCTAGATGGGTCTAGATGTGTCCTGAGCCCTTCCCAAACAGAAACTGAGATTCAATAGAAACAGAAACTGAGATTAGTTGCACAAATAGTGTGCAAAGTCAAGGTCCAGAGGTGGGGGAAGAGGGTATTGTCTCTAAATCAAAGGAAGGGCAAATACTTAGTATTCATGCCAGATTCCAGAATTATAACCAATGATCTGATGAGTACAAAACCCAGCATAATTTTGTCCAGATTTGTGGTAGAGGTCATTCAACTTCATCTCCCATTTGAAATCCAAGATATAGTGCCTTCTAAAAAATTGCAATACAAAAAGTGTTAAGGAAAGCACTGTGGGAAGGCATGAAAGCTTCTTTTGAGAAAAAGATTAGACAGGGATGTGTATCAAAAGAATGTGAACTTAGCACTAGTAACAGCTACCATTAAGCAGAACTTTACTCTATGCAAAATAATATGTAAAATACCTTTCACTTTGAAACTTATTCACTTAAAAAAATCTAATTCTGCCTACCCTAGGAAAAATTTCTGCAACGCCATGGTCACATGTTACACACCATGAAGATGAGAACACCCCATGCGCTCCAAAAGCCAAGAGCAGGGGCTGCTATATCTGGTTCTCTCTCTCTCTCTGCTGTGATGGCCACATAAGCAGGCTGGCTCACTGAAGTCCCAGCGATATATAGACTTGATATAGCCTCGTAAACAATGTAGGTGTTTAAAGGCCAAAGTCCATTGATTTTGAGGAAGGCACATTTTATCTGGATTAACTACTAACCCTCATTTTCTAGAATCCAATAAATTAAAATACAATTGGCTTCCACTGTTTGTGTGTGCTTCTGAAAAGATAACACTCATACCATTAAAACACTCATACCATTTCTAAGAACTATCAAACTATCATTTCTAAAAACTACCTGGGATAGGCTGGATCATAAAACCATATTTGAAAGAAATGAGCAGCTGCCTTTCCTCTCCCAGGGTCTGTCAAACTTATATCCTTAGGGGGACTAGGCAGAGTGAGGGGTCTCATGCAGGATGGATACACCCCCCCTGGGGCCATTTTCTCACTTGGGATGGCCAACATGGCAGCTCACTCTGCTTTGTAAGGTAGGAAAATCCCAAAGTGCTGGGTTTCCACTTGAGACCAGTAAAAAACATGATGATAATGTTCCAGGTTTAATCTAGGTCTTAACTGTGATATCCTCTTTGAACCTTCCTACAACAGAAAGAATATGTTTTTCTCTCCCAAAAGCCTCCAACAGAATCCAAATCCAGGCAGTCAAAGTAAGGTAAACGGCAGCAGTGGGGCCCATGCTTGGCTTGAAGATGACATGCCCTGTTGATTGTTCAGGTGTCAACCCAAGTAAGAAAGGGCCCTGAAGCTTTAAGGGTTTTGTGAAGACTCTCATTGAATGAAGTCCACAAGAATTAAGAGACTCTAGGAGGTCAAACGCCTAATTGGCTCTTGCTACACCTTAAAAACTTGACAATGGGGCATCTGAGAATGCTTCTTATTTGGAATCTGCTTTAAGATGATGGCTGGCACAAAGTTCAAGGAGATCCCTGGAAAGGGGAGATAATTTAAAATTTTTGACTGACTGGCTTCCTTAGACTTCAAATACTCATTTTTATAAGCTGTTTTTCTATCTAACCCATTCATTTAAACAATCCCTTAAAATGTAAATATAAATACATGAATAGAGTAGTACAGAATCTTTAATCTCCGGAGACATTCCTATGGAAGAGTTTTATGACCATCAAAGCTTATTCACTCAGACTATGTCAATGAAAGGCCATCTCAGATCCAAAAAATGTAAGTTTACAAAAAATTTTTGTAAGTTTACAAAAAAATTTTGAAAATTTTTGAATTTTCTTACTTAAAACTACACTCAACATCTCTAACTCCCAAAGGCTAAAAGACTATGATGGTGATTATAATAACAACAAAGAAATGCCTCACCTTCATCGACCTCATATTACGTGCCATGTATGATTTTGTGTAATCCACCTACCTCTGAGAGTAGGAAGATCAACCTCTCCATTTTATGGAGGAAATAAAGAAGACTCAGACAGGTTAGCTTCCTTGTCCGAGGTCAAACAGCTAATAAGTGGAAGAGCTAAGAGGGGAACCCTGCTCTGTCTGACTTTTAGAAGAACATTGCTCTGGTGGGAGTCTGGCTACTCTTCTGGAGGAAAATGTAGGATACACTCCTAAGCAGATCTTTGTTTTGGGAACTATAGCCTCATTGATCCACCTGGGGGATCACATCATGTCCTTCATCTTACTCTCTGGAAATGAGAGTGAAATCATTCTTCATGTCACAAAACAAAACAAGCAAGCAAACAAAGACTTCTATCATTCCTATTAGGGCCCCCATCCTCTGAAAATTTGGTGTCTATTTTGGAGTGTGCAGAAGACGACTAGCAAGTCTATCAGATATCGGAAAACAGGCTATCTCAAGAACCCACCTGGTTCAAGACAACGGGGCCCAAAGAACTTCAGCCTTCTACACAGAGAATGTCAGAGATTGCCCTGAGTGGATGATGAAGACTTGAGGCCATTTGTCTATCAAGACTATGGAGAAAAAAGTCTGGAACTCAAATGTGTAACCTAGGAAGTTGAATTAAGTCTTGGAAAACATTTTTTCAGAGTCAAGTCACCAAGCTAAATTTTGAAAGCATTACCCAAGGGACAGAGGAGACTCTCCTCCTTTGGACATTTTTAAATAGACCAGCAAGTTAATTTCTTTGGCAGCAGATAATTTCAGTCTTTTATGTGGCAGCTCATTGGGGCATCCCTACCAAGTCATTTCCACATGATGCCAAGACTTCTGCATTATAATAATAATAATAATATATTAACTATATTAAAATAAATATATAATATAATAATATTAATTTATTATTATTATTATTTGCTTCCTTAGTATTTAGTGTGAAAATTAGGACCTTCAGTTTCTTCCTCCTATAACATGAGCCTCTAGGCCAGTAGTGAGGTTTAGTTACCCAGGCAAAGTATTTGGGTAACACCTGGGACATAGTAAGTTAGCTCCCTCACATTTCGCTGGGCATGCTTCTGCCACCCTCCCTTGAACTGCCCCTGCTTCCCCACCACCTTTTAAAATGACCCATTTTCCAAACGAAATTATACCAGAGGGGGTCACCATAAATTCAGATCTGGTTCTCTCTGCACTGCTTATCTGTCCAAAATTAAAGTTCTTCCCTTGATTTTTCAGGGAGAGGTATTTTCCAAAGAAAAAAAGAATATTCCATTAACTCTATTACAATAGATTGCCAGAAAAGAGGAACAGCGGAAGATGCTGCGTCAAGATCCTCACCACCGTTTTCAGTAAGCTCCGGTCAGGCAAAATCATTTGGTTCCTACCTGGCAGCAGGCCCCATCAAATCATATTCTCTTCAGCGTTCACTCCAATGACAAGGTCCGGGAAGTGGCATTTCAGTGTGGCAACAGATCCTTCATTACCAAACACATTGCTTCAGGAGTGGTTCTGCTGTATTCATTCAGGCACCAGGAGGGAGCCACTTCCCCACACTGTGTAATCCTGACTCTGTATTGATAGACTTCGTTTCATGATTTATTCTGAAGTGAATGCCTCCAGTAGCTCAAAAGGCAAACAACTGACCAGCAACTGTCGGTCGCCGAGGTACATAACCAAGGGGCCACTTTGATTCTCCACTCACTACTGACCAGTGATGGGGTTAGATGTTGGGATTTTTTTTTTTTTTTCTGTACTCAGACATCTTCACTCTTCTGAATTCCATTACTTGGCAACATGAGGCTGGTAGGAAAAAAAAAATCTCCAAGGGAAAGTCCTTGTTTTTGCACTCGGATGAAAATCTGACACCATTAATGAAAATAATAATTGAACTCTTTGGGCTTGAATTGGAATGAAACACAACATGAAGAGCATGTTTGTAATTCCAATTCTTCTTGTAAAATGTCTTTGGAGGGTTCTTTGCAATGTGCACGGTTCCATCTCTTCCTTTTTCTTTCTTTCTTTTTTTTGTTTGTTTGTTTGTTCTGTTTTGTTTTGTTTTTAACCTGAATCCTCTCTTTGGCCCTATCCCTTCCTAGCCCTTCTGATCAAGAAAAGGAAAAAATACAGAGAGAAACTGAGCATGTTACCGATGGACTTCAGCAAGCATCTTTCTGTGAGACTTCAGAATTGGAATACAAATCTATTTCCCTTTCTAATGCCACGACTACTCGGGTGAAGGAGAGAAATGAAGTTATTAGCCAGCCATCAGCTTAATAGGTCCTTACCGTCCTATTTCCTTAGCGCCCCTTCTCCCCTTGTGCAGCCTTCCCCTCCCCCTCCCGGCGCTCTGCCCTCCCTGTGAAGCTCATCTATGCTAGGCTGAGCAGTGAACACCAATTACACCAAGAGCCCTTTGCTGCTGCCTGGTCCGCTGGTTTTACTGTTTTGCCAGATGGTTGAGGCCAATGTGTAAAACTCTCTACCCTACCATTAATTCATAACTTGGTAATAACTTTCCCACGGCTCCAGGAAATTGAAATGAAGTGCAAATGTGAATATTTGGAAAGGGAATCAAGGTTGGACAACTCTTTTATACCTGCCAGAGTAGATAACAGTCAGACAAATAGATATCCCTTTTACACAGGCTGTAATGTTACTTTCCTGAAACTAAGGTGGACTGTCTCAATATGCACTATTGAACAAAGTGGTGAACAAAGTTCAGGGTTTGGGTCCCTCCTATCTTCGCTTTCTCTCTGCAGTTTTTAGCTTTAGACTTATTGCACCTATGGGTCCACTCTCTAATAACCTTGAGTTTGAGGGTCTATGTAATGCTATATTCTTATGACAAAGTCGTAGATTAGCAGATATGAGTGCATTCTCTTGCTAAGACAGGACACCATCCAATGTTTGTTAGCATCATTAAACTAAAACTGACTTTTCACCTGCTCCCATACCATATGCAGCTGCAAATTTTTAAATTAAACTATGAAGCCATGCATAAATTTACATATATTACAGACTAGCCTCTCCATTTAACATGCAAATGTACTCCAATGTTTCAGAACACCTTCTGTCGCTAATTAATTTGCTGAATTATAATTAGACTAATCCTGCATAATTAATAAGCACAGATTTTTTTTTAATTTGTAAGCAGCTTGAGGAGATCATTCACTTCCTTCTATAAACTGCTAAGTAAGTGTTAAAAAAAATCTGGAAAGAACATGTGTGAAAAGGTATGTTTGATGTCGCATACAAACTCAAACTAGCGTGGAAGATACAGAAGTCAGTATTGATAAAGGTACATATTTGAAGCCAACATTCAAACAATCAAAAAAATTGCATTCAGAGGATGGGGACTAATTCTCCCTTTGTCTCCTTGTATATAATGTTTTATTCTTTGCCTTCTATCCGTCGGATCTTCCAAGATCACAGAGGCGGGAGAGGATTAAAGTAACCGTATGTTGTATTAGGAGAGATAATGATATTAACACTCCACTGTATATCAAAACACTCTGTGCATGCTGGGTGCTTATAAGCCCCTTTGATGGTATTTGGAATCATTTTCATTTTGGCTGCCAAAAACACCCGAGATCCATCTAGTGGAAACAATTAAGTTCCATTAGTACTGTATCCATTCAGTAATGATTACAATGAAGGGTCCCTCTTTAATGCTGAAGAGTACAGTCTCAAAGAAACGTATGCATCTGTGCTCTTGAAAATGGGAAACTGTATACTTTTGCAACCAAGCACGAAGCTCAGTTTTGACCTCCAAAAATAAACCAGGATCAGGAGAGTCGAGGTATGGGTAGATACCTGGCTCAAAAATTTGAGGCACAGCAGGAATCTGAAAGACCAAGGCAAGCCTAACAAATAGTGACACAAATTGAGAAAGAACCCCCCCAAAAAGTGGGAAATGCATGTTTTAGCAGGGGAGGTGATCAAACTTTCAAAGAGACAAGAAATATAACTTTGGAGAAATAGATCCTTGGCCCTCCCACTCAGCTAAATCACTAATATTAGCAGCCAAAAGATTGTTAGGCCAAAAGAATAAACCACTTGAAATGTGCCCATCTATCTCTGGAGTTTAGGTTTTTACAGTGACTCTACACAAAATAGCAACTTCTTCTGAAGAGCGGGAAATAATTTCCCCAGGTTTGTTACCATATACTTCCCCATTACTAGTCAGCCAACATTCATTTATTTATTTATTTATTTATTTAGACAAAGCGAGGACATAAGCTAGCTTAGGAGTTGAGTTGAAAATTTAGGAGTAGCCTCAGACAGAGGCCTGTGGCCACCTCCAGGAGCAGATGTCAGGGGGTCAAACCAAAAGGCAGTTTCTGTTTCTGCCCCAGGAGGCATGTACCTTAGACTCCAGCTATGTCATGGGGTTATTACAGTGAGTAACCAGACTGAGAAAAATGTTTTGAAAGCACCTAGAAAAAGTGCAACAATTTTTCTGAGCTAAGCGATGTTATTACTGGGATAGTTTGGAAACGTAAGATATTTGGACAGTTTTTCTGAGCCAGACCATATCGTTTGCCTTTGGTTTCCACCTGAAGAGATTAACCAATTTAGGAGGATTTTTAAAAGCCTAAAATAAAGGGAGCTTTCTGCGTCTTTCACAGTTACACAGAAGGAACATAATAACAACAGCTGGAATAATATGAACAAGAGGCTAAAATTATTTTCTTTCAAGAAATATGTGAATGGCTATGGAAATCCTTAATAACATTTTTACCTTGCAAGAAAAATCATTTTAAGGTGCTGGGTTGGACCTAATATGCTACATCCTATCTGCAGCAGAGCTTAGAGATAGAAAGAGCTGGAAGTTCACCCAGTCAAGCCCCACGGTTGGAGAAGCAAGTGATTTAGTTTCGGTTTGGGGTTTTCTGGATATTTTCTTCAGCTTTACCGAGCCAATTGCAAAATATGTACCCATGGGAGAGAGCTGAGAGGAAGCAGTTGTGACCCATGTGGAGTTAGGTTTTGAGACATTCCTGACAAATTATTAGGGAGAAAGAGAAACGACTTTGTGTCATTTAAACACAAGGTGTAGAGCAATTAGTTAACAAATCCACATCGCCCTTGGCTAATGGGTTTTTCCTCTCATAAATACATTCCAGGAAATTTCTCTAATTTTACCTTTTAGTAGAAAGATTTTCCCCCACGAACATCACGTCTAGTTTATTCTTGTGATTCATTCTGTCTCCTTCCCTCTCTTTCCCCCATTCCCAAATTCAGGGTAGTATGTTGTGCTTCCTAAGGGCTACATAAAAGTTGTTGGGGTGGGGGGCATGGGTGAGTTGGGAAGAAGGGGTGACTGGAGAAAAGAAGCCGAGATGATAATGACATCAAAGATCTACTTCATCTGAAAAGTATGACGGCTTGCCTCCACTCTAGCCATGAAGACCCATATTCACAGTTAATGTAACCTTCATGCCAAAAAAGGAAAAAAGAAAGAAAGTGTAACCTGACAGGTAGCAGGTGGTACATATGGAATTATCATTGGCTATTAACACCAGGTCGGGTATCATATTAGCCACTTTCAGACTGCATTTGCCAAACCCACATAAAAATATAAAACCAGGTATTTCAATATTCTGTCACTCCCTTAGCAAAACAGATTTTCTTATATTACTCATAGTAGAGTCAGCCGGCTTTCATTAGAATTTTTTTTAACTTTTTTTTTTTCTTAAAGGAAGCACTAAACCTAAATGATATAAAAGAGAAACTGGGACAAAAATCAGGTCAAAAATCTGATACAAAAGGCATCCAGATAAAGCTCATAATATTCCAGAGTTGTCAGTGTAGCAGAATATGACATTAGTTTAATCTCAATCCAACCCCTATATCTATATGAGGTTCCAAGAATCAGGCATTATTTCTGGTTAGTCTTTCTTTCTTTCTTTCTTTCTTTCTTTCTTTCTTTCTTTCTTTCTTTCTTCCTTTCTTTCTTCATTCAAACTTTGCTTATTCTAAAGCCTCTATTTACTTTATGGGTATCACCAGTTTTTCAGAAGTTTCCAAATCTCAGTACCAAAAATGAAATCTTGCTTTTAAATCCCAGGAAGAGTTTTTTTTATCTGTTCTACTTTTTTTTATTCCCTATAATACCACTGCATTTTTTACTAACTCTGGTTTTCTCACAAAGGCCACTAACTATGGATTCTCACTTCACCCATGAGTAGATAACTAGAATCTCCTCTTTTCTTTTCTTTAGTGGGGGTGGGGCACAGGGAAAGAGAGAGAGAGAGAATCTTAAAGGGGTTCTGTGGTGCAGGGCTCCACCTCAGGACCCTAAGAATCATGACCTGAGCCGAAATCAAGAGTTGTATGCTTAACTGACTGAGCGACCCAGGCACCAGTAGAATCTCCTTTCATTTTCTCCTTAAGAAAACAGAGGCTCCAGCGAAAAGTCTCCTGATGGAACCAGATTTAAGCACTCTTCATCAAGAACAGAAACAGTCCCTGGCACTTCTCCTGGGTCAGCCTACATTCCTAATCCTTCTCTTCCACACCATATCATGTTGTTGCTCAATATACTGGATTCTGAGAACAAGGTGATGTGGAGCTATTTTATTTCAGAAATGGAGGATAGGCATAAAACCCTCCATCCCAGCTTGAGTGACTGGGACTTCTTCCCCCAGGTCAAAGAAAGTCTAAAAGTGAATGGGGAAGACTCATGAGACATCCCTAGGTCAGCCCCAGTTTGCTTAAAACCAGACCCTAAGTCCATTTTAAGGTTTCAAAAGTCCTAGACATAGCCTACACAAAACTCTAGCTTTTTAAAGAACCTCTAAACTAATGAAAATTGTTTTTCTTTTTTAACCAGGTTTTATGATGTGTGTTTTACATAAGTTTTACATATGTTTATAGGTCCAGGCCCTTTCTAAAGATGAGAGTTGATTTTAGGTACTTTCTCCTGCCCGTCATTAAACAAGATCTGTTCTTACAGCCTGGTACAGCAGAATATGTGTCTATATAGTACATTCGCTTGAGACTATATAACCATGTCTCAGATAAGGAAAACCTTTCTTGAGAAAAAGATCGTGAGGGTGTTCGTTATCTACAGACACCCTAAACTTTAATAGTTCAATCACTCATTTCTTTCACTAGAACAGATCTCACTGTTGCATCAAAATACACAACACACACACGTGCACACATGAAATAGGGTAGCACAAAAGGTATATAAAGGTTGTATCTAGGCCCCAAAATTCAGCTGAGGCTTTCAATGCCATTGGCTTTCTCACCCTCCAAAACACCTTTGAAATAAGTGCTGAAAAGCCAAATGGACCATCACAAGTTCTTTTTGGAATATGGCACAGAATTCAATGAATGGCTCAAATTTTCGCATCATCATCATGAGGGGAAGAAAGGCTTGGATAACTGACAAGCTCCATAATCAATAATCTGCAAAAACCAGAAACTTGATTTTACCCATATGAGCCTTCCCTGCCCCAAAGCTTAGTGTTGAGTTTGCTGCTTCTCCCTATGCAGTGGATAATGGAACACAGCCATTAAAGAAAAAAATTACTTCCCTTGGGGAGTCAGCAGCTGACCCGGAAGTAAAACATTGTAGCCCTTCACTCCAAGGCCACAGAGCCTGTTCTGCTTTCTCAGAGAGCTGCCAGGACTCCAGCAAGCAGTAGGACTGGGTCCAGGAGCATGGGAAAGCGATGGCCACAGCTCCCTGGGGAAGAAGCGTGGAAGGTCGCAGAGCCACGCTGGGAGAAAGGCCACTCTGTCCAGCCCAGCGTTTTCTGCTGACTTGGTCGCCAGAGATCCAATGCCAGCCTCTCCCTGGCAAAGCCATCAGCAGGATCATCGCCCCCAGAAATAGCCCAGAAACACCTCTGGCCCAACATTGTCCCAAGGAAGTCATCTTGGCTCAGGCATGAGTCAGAATTTATCAGCTGCACATTATTCCTGAGCTGAATCTACAATTCTACCATTCCTCCTGTTAGAATCCTGCCTTGGAAATATGACAGAACAGGAAAAAAGCATGCCCATTTTTGCTACCATCCCTCGGCTTGCCCATGTGATTATAGTTAAGCCACTCGGAGCTAACAGCTTAGGCATCCAGTCCCTGTCTAAAGTTCTTCATCTTCTAAGAAGGTTTCATCACTCCCAGGAGCATGACAGCTTTAAGTTTTCTTTAGATACTGCAGGTTCTAGACTGATCAAAATGTGTTTCTATCTCCCTACTTTGTTATACAGGGTCTTGAACTTAAGTTCGAGTTTAATATCTATTCCAACTAAGAGGAAATGTAGTTCACAGTCTTTCACAGTTTGTCCTCAGCTTTAGGCTTATGATTTTGTTAGGAATATATTCTATTTGAGGCTGGCCACAATTATAATAACAAAGTCTTTTTTGGTGAACAAAGCTAGGCAGATGGACTTTTATATTACAATTTTAAAAAGTGGTAAAAAAAAAAAGCGATAAAGCAGTTCCCCACAATGAGTGGGCTCATTTTAGTCTTAACGCGACTATTTTCACCTGAGCTAAATGTTTACCCTTCTCGTAATGAGATGACTCATTGAAAAGTGAAGATAAATGTCACCTACTTTCCATGTGATCTATAAAATTAATCTCCCATGCTTATGTTAATACCGATAATGTAGTGTAGGAGGCAGTGTGACCCAGAGGATAAGACTTACGAGTAAGGGTAGCGTGTTCAATTACTGCCTATAATACTGACAATATTTTCACCTCCCTGTTTCACTGCCTACTCTCGGCCCTCATACACCTTCCCTCACATATCTTCCCTATAAAATTGGGTATTACCGCAGGGAGATGCTGGGAGAATTACTTAGGTGCTTTGGGAGGCAACTTAAAACACCTTTTAGAACTTTCTTGTGAAATAGCAGAGATTGTTAATGTCCTCACCATGGCGTCAGCCTTCGGTAAATAACCATGACACATTTAGCAAATTGTCTTTCTCCTTGGTGAAAAACGATCCCATGCAGGTAACCCTCCACCCAAAGGGTTCTGTTCATTTCCAGAGTATAGATGACACAGGAGGAGAGCTCCGTGGATAGTAATTAAGTCACCAAGTTAAGAAGAGATCAATGCTTACACTTTAGGGGTTAAACCAAGAGCTGATTACAGCAAGAAGGAATTCATGTTCCATATTCAGCTGTAAAATAAACTGGGAGTTCTGTGTTTGGTGTCGGAAACATCTTTTGGAACACTAAATCAACCGAATATCAATAACTGTCAGATAGATGCTAGATTAAATGGACCAACACAGATAGCTTTGTTCACAGAGAAAACGGGCCAAATGGCCTTCATTAGCATGACTAAGCCCAAAGTTCTAGGGTTCCATAATCAGACATCTAGGCCTGAATTGTGACTCTCAAAATATATAGTTTGGCATAAGAAAGACACTGTAAATCCAGTCTTCTGTGCCTTTAATGTACATGCAGAATATCAGAACAGCAAGGTGACGTTTATAGCGTCCTATTAGCCACGACTGCACCCACTGGTGCTCAGAAACACACCAGACGCCCCGAAAATGAGGAACTCGCTCTTCGGTGCAGGGCTGAGGCTTTTCCCAGACCTGTTTCTGGGGTGCTTTAAAAACACCTGCTTTGGCCTTGGGAGGACAATCTTAAAGGGAGTTTCGAAAACCAGGCCTTTCTTCACAGCTCTCCAGCAGCCCCGGGATGCTGGTCCCTTTCCTACTGTGGCCATTATAGGACCAAACGGGGCCTGTAACTGAAGGCTTGGTAGTTTTTTCACTTCAGACCCTGAGAATGTTTCCATTTTGTGGAAATTCGAACATCTCTTTTTTCCTCGTCACTTGTCAATTTTGAGAATTGTAACAAGTTTCATTCCTAAACAACGTCATGGATTTCAGGTTTTCTCTCAGACTCTCGTAACTAGAAAAGAATGGGCTTTTCAGAAAACCAGGGGTGTACAAATGAGCCAAGGAAGGTTGTCAGAGTGACTGGCATGGGTGGAAACTGGGGAATCATCAGGGCCTGGGTTCCACCATGGAGATTTGGACGTGCAGGAAAGTGTTGGCAGAGCACTGGGAACCTTGCAGAAGGGGGCTGTGCATGTTATCGTTTGCCGGCCCTGATTCGCTAATCCTCAAGGCCACCCCCTCACCCCTAACCTACCATGACATCACCTCAGCCAGTTCTTGTGAATATACTTCACCAGCTGCCCTTTGAAAAGTGAGTGAGCCTGTGAGTGTGTGTGTGTGTGTGTGTGTGTGTGAGTGAGTGAGCGAATGAGTGTGTGAACTGCCAGAAACACAGAATAGCTCTTCAGGGCCTAATCACTGGGCGGCCAAGCCTCTGGACAGTCTCCTTTGGAGGTCTGTGAGCCTCGGGTCGGAGCAGCTGCCTCTGAGTCATGGTGGGCTGTGGGGCCCCAAATCCCTTCATAGCTGAGCTGGGGAGAGGGAGAAAGTACTTAGCTTTTCATTTCCATCACAGAAAGGAAGATTCTTTTTTGTTTGTTTTAAACCCTCACAGCCCATGCAGGGAATGCATTTTGAAGTCAAGTATGACTCGCCCTATACTTTGGTTTTGAAAATCACAGACCCTGATTATAAACGTTCCTAGAGCACAATTGATACGTGCAAGTACCAGCCAACTCCTTGCAGGCTTAACTCCCCTTTGCTACGCACGTTGCTCACTGTAATATTTCTCTTACTTTCCCCGATTTGCACAACTGCAAAGTATTCTTCAACTGCCCTACCTCTGAGGTGCCGTAAGGAGTCTTGACTCAGACAGTTAGCTCAGAGGGGTAAAGAGAGTCCTTGTACTGTGAGGCAGGACCACCGGCCGCATGGCCCCGGGTACCAAGGCCACAATGCAAAGTGGGAGGACGACCTCTTTATCCTCTCCACATGGCTGCCTGGTTGAGAAGTCAAGGGTTTCTGTGAATTCTCTGGGACTGAGTCAAAGGCAGGCTGGCTCACCCACTGTCGATGCTATTGCAAAGGAAGGCATTTCGGAGAACTCATGTCTGGCCGATGAAATCTTCTTCACCCACCCCCACCACTCCTGTCTTTCTAGTGTTCTTCTCAAGTCTTGCTAAGAACAATACACTAGTGCCTGGACTGGTTGGTGATCAAGTCTCTTGGGAAATAGCGTGAAGAGGTGGATAAGACTTGTGTTTCTGTGAGTGGAACATCAATGTTTATACCTCAAACTTTGGCAAAGGAGACATAGCTTTCTCTCTAGGCATTTCCCTTCTCTGATTCAGAGTTTACCATATTAAGCATTTTTGTTTAGTCAGAAAGTGTGCATTGGGCCCACTCTCCATGACTTTCATTGACTCCCCCAATGTGTTCCACCAACTCACAGAGGCACAAGTGCCTCCCACATTTCCAAGTTACTTCCCAAGAGATTTGAACACCATCAACTCAGGCAATCATTTATTGTTGCATATAAGACTTGAGAAGTACACTAGAAAGTTCTATTCATAACATTTGGAGCCATCGAGGTTCAACAAACTACCCAGAGGGTATGAGAAGAGGATCTCCACCAGATCAGAAATCCCCTGAAATCAAGAAGGAAGTCTCTCCGATCTTATGAGGCCAGCAAGAAGATTTGGAAGTCCCCGGATGCAGGCAAAGGAAGAGAGTTTCGGGACTGTGATAGTTAGTTTTGAAGGTCAGCTCGGTGCTCAGGCTCTAGTGCCCAGTTATTTAATCCAACATTATTCTAGTGTTGTTGTGGAGCTATTTGTAGAATGTGGTTAATATTGGCAGTCGGTCAGCTTTAAGGAAAGGAGCTTACCTTCCTGATGTGGGTGGGTCTCAGCCAGTTAGTCGAAGGCCTAAAGCAAAAACTGACATTTCCCAGAGAAGAGATTCTGCTTCAAGATTACAGCACCAACCCCAGCCCAAATTTCCAGGCTGCAAGGCTGCCCTGTGGGTTTTGGACTTGCTAACCCCCACCCCATCACGACATGAGCCAATTCATATACATATATAATCTCCTACTGGTTTCGCCCTAGAAAGACTTTCCATCATTCTAGAAAATTAAAGATGTAAAGAACCTAACAGTAGCAAAAAGTAGGCATTTTCCTGCCTGGGTGGATAACTCCTGAGTAAGCCATCCTATTCTTGGTGTGCACTAAACCTTCTGGGGAACCTTCCTTTCTGAGTGGTAGAACAGGGGGCGGGAAAGAAGAACGGGGAGTGTTGCTGTGATTCATGCTACTAAGGCCTCACAACAGGAATTTTTACATACCAGACTGACAAATACTCAATTGGAACTTAAATCCTAAAAACAGCGAGTGTTCATGATACTGTTATTATTATGGCTCAACGAAATCGTTTCAAGTACTGTGGGCTTTCCTTCCGTCTCTGAGAAATCCTCGATTTTTCCAGAAGAGTTCCATAACTCTGATAAGAAAACCTTGTCAAAAATAAAACCTGGCCTGCATTGTCTCAGGAAAAGACCAGAATACATCTATTCCATTGAATAAAAATAGAAATAGAAGGCATCATGCCCATCGTATAAAGGAAGGAGGCTTGTCCCCTTCTCTCCTCACAACTGTAGCCAAACTGTTAGAAACGGTCAGAAATGGGTTAGTTTTCTTTAGGATGAATTCAGTTAGGAAAAATAAAATGCACAGTTCGCATGGATTCCTGAAATCTTTACCCTGCTTTCTTGGGGCTGTTTGGCATCCAAGATGCACAGGTTGGCTCCCCACAGGCTATAGGAAGAGAACAACCTTTTAGATACCTGGTCGTCACAGGATTAAGTCTTAGTCCTCGCTGTGGAAGAGAGAAAGAGAACCCCCAGACATTTCATTTGCTCTTATTTGACACATTTCACCTTGGAGATGGAGACTGGAAATTAATTAGAGGACAAGCCTCTTCCACCAGGAAGCAGACCAGACTTGGTGGGACCATTAACACACCAGGAAACAGTCCCTACTTTCCAAGATGAACCCGCTACCTGGGAGGCCCCTATCTACAGATTGCATAGCATATCAACACTCGGTACATGATAGTTTTAGTATTATTATTTTTAGTTAAAAAGAATTGTACAGAGAGAGTTCAACTGAAAATAATACACCTGGTGAGGGAATGCCCGGGGCTGGAGGGGGGAGAGGCACCTGGGGGCTGGACCCCCTGGGGTCCCTGGTCTACAGGGGCAGAGTTCTCCTTAGCATCATGGTGTGAGGAGGGGCTGAAGCTGGACCAGAGGCTGGAAGCTCACATCCCATCTGTGGGGCCCAGGGCCAAGAGGCCCAGGCAGAGCCTACTAAAAAAAAAAAAAAAAAAAAAAAAAAAAAAAAAAAAAAGAGGGGCGCCTGGGTGGCTCAGTTGATTAAACATCCTACTCTTGATTTCAGCTCGGGTCATGATCTCAGGGACATGAAATCATGGCCCATGTAGGGCTCTGCGCTCATTAGGGCTGGAGATTCCCTCTGCCTCTGTCCCTCCCCCTGCTCGTTGCTGTCTCTCTCAAAATAAATAAATCTTTTGGGGTGGCTGGGTGGCTCAGTTGTTAAGCGTCTGCCTTTGGCTCAGGTCATGATCTCAGGATCCTGGGATCGAGCCCCACAGCAGGGAGTCTGCTTCTCCCTCTCCCTCTGCCCTCCCCCCACGCCCCGGCTTGGGTTCATTCTCTCTCTCTCTCTCTTCCTCTCAAAGAGATAAAATCTTTTTAAAAAATAGTGAGGGGAGGAGTAATGCTGGGGCTGGGTTAGAAAAGGCTAAGGTTTACACCTCAGAGAGACAGAGAGAGAGACACACAGACAAAGGGGGGTAGAAGGAGGGCGAGGGAGGGGGAGAACTTAGAAGAACCGAGTACGAGCAGTGGGGATACAGACTTCATGGTAGCTGAGGATGGGAGAGGGATGGAGAACAAAAGGATGAGGCAAAATCTTAGGAATGGCGTTCCCTTTAATTACTTTACTGTTCCTTGAAAGATGCCTAGAAGAAAATAAATTACTTCCAATTACTTTTAGCACTGAAAGTTTCGGCTGTGACACCATGCTGAGACAGGCACACACAGACTTTTGGCTTTATTCAGACTACACTCCAAGTCTCCTCCAAGATCGTGTGTACTTCTGGACTGCACTGCTCCTTTGGTACTTAGTCTTATGCTGCTCCTCACTGTGTCAAGTAGTGTTGAAAAAACAGTTCTGGAAGAACAGTGCTAGAGTCCATGACTTCAAAGCTGTGTGACTTTAGGGAAGTCACTAAACCACTCTGAACCTCACTAATAATTCCTGCAAATAAGACAATATATGTGGAAGTGTGCTGGGAGCCATCAAGTGCTCCATACCTGTTACTATCTCTCAGTGCCTAGCTGGGACTCATTAAAATCTTGCTGATGATTGATTGATTAACTCTGGCCAGCTTCCTTAAATGTTTCCTCGTTTAGCTGAGAAGTGGGATAGCCGTGTATATCAAGCAACATCCCAGACAATCCACATGGCTTTGCAGCAGCCCAGTCCAAGAGATTTTTAAGTTTATGAATTCACTTGCAAACAAAACGTCTGTTGTTTCACGAATTTCACTTCAGTTGGGGTGATGAAATTTGTCGGAAGAAACAAGAATGTCATTTTGGCAAACAGCATTTGGGGTTGGAAGAACCCAGATTCCAAACATTGAAGTGAAGAAGTCGGGAGTGCCAGCCCCCACCCGCCTTACCCCACCAGCTCTGGACACACAGTAGGGCGTTTCTAAAAACACTGGGGATTGAGTCACATCTTAAATCCAGCCATCTGTCTATTGCAGTGTACATTGGACTGCCTGTACGATTTTTGAGAAACACCTCAGAGCTTACATGACCTCATGAAAACAAAAGTGACTTGAAGTTAAATACAGTTGAAGCGAATGGAACTTCAAACTAAATTTTTATTGAAATTCTCTTCATTGTCAGCCGACATTTTCAATTTTCATTTCCCTGCCTCAGCCCATTTTGCCATAGAAACTTGGATGTTTTCATTGAACAGCAGCCAGTGAACGCTGGACTGGAGGGGCACACTATAAATTTGGAAAAATAAATAAATGCTTCAGAACTTCCACTTGAAAACCACAGCTAAAAATGAAATCAAATCTGACCCACCCCTTTTCTTTTAAATTGTGGGAACAGACTCAGTCTGCCTCAATTTTTAAGCCCATGTTAAATTTTATATGAGCACCTTGGAGATCAATGCATGGCCTGGTCCAGAGCACTTGTGGAATTGTGACTCATACAGCAAGGTTGGGACAACCTGAACCAGAAGGTAGCATCCCTCCTACGCCATCTTCCTTAATAAACATGTGTGCTTAAAAAATAAAAAGGGAAGAAAAATCAGTTTATGGGCATAGAGAGAATAATTCACTCCAAATTGCTCCTTTGATGAATGTGGACAAAAGAATAAAATTTGTCACCCAGCTAATATTACCATCAATATTTTGTCCAGCTACATTCCTCCCAATTTAAAAACAGTTCAATATCCCTTTTACCTTCAAGTAGCAGCACTTAATAAACAGTGATGGATGGTTTTTATTTTTGTTCGCATTTCAGTCTTCCCTGCTTCTGTTACAAGGGGACTATTTTGCTTGGGGGAAATGTAGATCTTCCGTCTTTCTTGCATTGACATGCATCCCTCAAGGAAAGACGGCCATATTTAATTCATAACCCCCATCGGCTACACAAACATACAACTTCCCATCAATTAGGCAACACAGAGATGTTGTTAAAAATCAATGAGCTTATTATTAAATATATTTTTTTCGTGTAGCAATAATAGTTATTGCCGCTCTATTGTTATTACTGCAATGTCAGCTGTTTAGGCAGCTTTCAGAGACTTTGATTGGTTTTGATGTTGCTAGCAAGGCATTCTATGAAACAAGGGATCCGGGTGAGGCTTTCCTGTTGTGTCTCCTGCCATGCCCAGAAGCCATCAAGAGAAGAAGGGAAAGGAGCACGGTAGGGCCAGGATCCTTGGAATGGAGGCAGAAGACCCGGGTTCTAGTCCCCCCATCTGCACAGAACCCGCTGTGTGAGCATGGGTAAACCCCGTCTCCGTTCTGGGCCTTAGTTTCCTTCATTTCCAAAAACAAGAGGGCTATTCTATGGGATCACTGAGGTCCCCTCCATTCCGAAATTCAGGATTTTTTAATAACTGTGGTTTCTACTGGCAAACAAAACAGGAAGAGATTAGTACAATTCAGCGACTCTCAACTGTTCCCTTTCAAAAGAATCCTGATTTTTTTTTTTTTAAGAGGGTGTTAGAGTGCTGTTGGGGGGGCAGGGTGCGGGGACACTTCTGAATCTGGACAGACGTTAAATTGATCCGAAAACCAAATATGCCCATATCTGTGTTTCCATCCTTGTTGTGTGTTTATTAAAAATAATTTTGATATTTTGACACATGCCACTAACTGTGGGAGCCTCCTGCCTACAAACAGAGATGTTAAAACTGTGCCAGCACATGCAAAGGTTAAAAACAACATTGCACAGATTTTGGCAACTACATCATATGCTGTCTGGCCGCAGCTGATCTGAACTGAGTCCCCCGTAATTACAGGAGAAGGTGGAACAGGTTTGCTGCTAATTGGAAAATTCTGCAAATGGCAGCACTGAAGTAAATTGACAGTCGTTAGAATATTAGCAAAATGAGAGTACTGATTAGTAAAAAGCTCAGATGCAGACTTTTTTTTTTTTTTTTTACTGCCGGATTCTACTGGCAAATTGATAATAAAAGCTGAACTTAATAATAACAGCTGTTATTTGACCTGGTAGTATATTTTTTTAATCTGTTGCTGTTCCCAGACCAATAACACATAAAAAAAGGTCTGTATCCACTGTTGCAAAATTATTTTGAATCCCAAAAGGTGGATTCAGGCTTCAGACTCTGTGCAGGCTGAGCAGGCTTCACGGGGCAGCCTGTCAGCAGGGGCATCCTGAAGGAGGTGCGTTCACCTGAGACCCTGTGAGGGGTCTCGTGTTTGCCACCTCCCAGCGGGTCCTGGTGGACATGCCAGAGCGTTAATGAGTCCCTTGCAGAACTGGGCCTGAATTCTACTTTACAGTATCCTTTAAATCTGTGACTGGTACGAATGTCAAAGTTCACTAATTTTTCACCTTAGAGTGGACAGGAAGGGAAACTGGATGTTGCCAGACTATGAGGTTTCTATCAGCACTTAGCTGTTTGTATTTATTATTTTTCAAGCACCGCAGGCAGAGAAATACAGATGGGAAGGGATTTGGGAATGTACATATTAATTAGAATTGCTGCCATGAATCTATGGACCGATCAAGACGGCAACTCTGCCACCCAGAGTTCTGTGTTACACAGACACGCATGGATATGCCCAGATTTCCACTTTGGGGGACTCCGATTCCACTGGTGCTGGGGGGATAAATGGGTACAATCTTCCTGGTCATATGGCAATATGGGTCAAGAATCTTAAAAATACACAGGGCCTTTGACCCAGCAATTCTATTTTAAGGGTTTGTCCCAAAGAGGGAGTCTTGGATATGCTTAATGCTTTACCTCAAAGATATTCCTTGCAACATCGCTCATAATAAATATCATAGTGGAAACCACATTTGTCCTGAAATGAATAATTGACTCTGATGTACAGGAGAATATCACGTCATTGTCTAAAATACATTGTAGATTATTCAATGATACTGAAAGATAGTCTAGTAAGTTGAAAAATAAAGCACACACAGACTACAGAAGAGTCAACATAGGATAATCGCTCTTTTGGAACTACAGAGAAAGCATAGTGGAAGAGGGCTAGCCAAGGGGATGGGTGGTTATTTCTGACTGGTGAGCTCATGGGTCATTTCCATTTTATTCTCTTTCACCTGTCTATATTCTCTGTATCTTCTAAACCGATCATGCACTGTTTCAGTCAGAAGAAAATGTATAAATTGTTTTTAGGAAGAAAAAAAAATCTGGAGGCTTCTGGTGGTTGTGTTAAGCAAAAATTGGAACTGTGATAGTGGGAACGACAGTACGTCTTAATGCCAGGTGGGCTCATTTAACCTGAAGCTCTGTTGCCTTTACACAGCATGAGTCCATGGAAGTTAAAGGAAGGGAAAGGGTCAGCTGAAAGCAAATCTTAGAATTCTATGTGAGGAACTGGCCTGCTGATTATGGTTAACCCCCCCCCACACACACACACACTCCAACCTTCTTTTTTGATAGCTGTTTGTTCTCTGAAAATGCAGGTAGGTCAGCAACACCTTAGGCCCTGATACAGACAAATTTCCCATCACAACTTTGGACTTCATACCCTGGTAATTCTGCTCTTCACTTTTGCTCTTATTATGATAACATGGAACATCCCTTATTCCGAATCAGTGCAGGAGGAAGTCATGGCAAGTTTTCAGGTTTTATCTATCCACTCGTGGATTGGAGGGGAGTCCGGGGTTGGACCTACCCAACTCCAAATCCAGCCCAGGGCCTCACAAAACACACTCCATCCTTGCATTCTAACAAGAAATGTTCACTCCTCGCTAGACACGGTCACGCCGGGTAGGGCCCTGTGGACGGATCCCTGTCTATTTCACCCTCAGCCACAAAATATCAGTGCCTTGAGCTCCCACGACACTCCTGATGCTCCTACTTGAGCATCAGCCAAGACGTTGAGTGACGCTACAGCCTTTCAGAGCTGGCCTTCCAGCTCACACACATGTGCCGGGGCAAAGAGAGAGATGCTGCAGTTCTCAACAGGTCTGCTTTTTAAAAAAAAAATCCATATTAACATCCTACGACACCATTGCCAAAAACATAAAATTCGCAAAGCCAATTCCCTAAGTTCTGGCCTGGCCAGAAGTGGTCCGACTAGGCTCTGCCCAGGGACCGTAAGCTGCCCTAGTGGCTTCTAGCGAGGAGCACAAAGCCCACACCATTAGCTTCAGCCACAGGACCAAGGCACTTTCAAGCTGTTTCTCGCCAGGAGTGTGGGTGGGCAGCAGGCAGGATCCCAGCGCGACAACTAGACTCAATTGACTGTAACCCGGCATTTTTTTTTAAGTGGCTGTTTTGGACGGTGGTACCTGGGCACCACCACCCGAGCCCCCCCCCAATCCTTCCATCTTTCTAACAGTTATGCATCGGGAAAACAAAGCGGTGAGGAGGAGGAGGTGGGGTGCTGCTGCAGCCGGTGTGTTGCCAAATACAGTTAAGGGTGGAGAGGGAGGCAGGGTTGGAAAAGGGGGGTAAAAATCAAGTCACTTTCAATCAAGTGTCACACCTTTAAATAGTGGTTAAATCTTTGCATTATGCAGCTCATCCCTTTACAACATGGGGTTCCCTTAGAGAATTCCCTGTTTACACTGGGAATTCCTCCAGGGCCGCATCAATAAAGCTGAACAGATGTCAGGGTGGAATGCCAGCGGCAGTGGCTGTTGTCAGGGGTACGGGGGAGGGAGGCACAGAACAATGACAGAGGCATCTGCTACACAAAGCCCTCACGCGTGGGTCAGGTTCTGCCAGTGTGTAGAGATTCCACCCTACCCTTTGTCTGGGCACATTGCCTTTCTTGTTTCTCGATGACAAGGGTTGACACATGTCACCCGGCCCTATCAGGAGTGTTATTTGTTTGCCACTTGCATATGCACCAGTGTTTCTGACCTCCCCCGCATCCCCGACGAATGCATTGAGCAGGGCTGAAACTCTCCAGCGCTGCCCCAATCTACAATTTCATTATGCACTTTGAGTGGAAAGTGGGATGTAGATGTCCTTCTTTTTAATTAAAAACATGATTGATGAGACTTAACTGACAGTAGGAAATGCAATTTAAATATTCCTTAAAGAGGCACTAACCCTGTTTGCGTGGTGAGGGTTGCACGCCGTCTCCAAAGTTGCAACCAGCGGGAGAAAGGAAATTAAAATAAAAGCCCGTTCAAGTCCGCTCGGCTGTGCAAGGGTGGTATCGTAAGCCAGCATCTGCAGCCGTGTAACCAGAAACTCCTGCACATTAGGAGCTAATGTGAGGTGTTACTCGGTAATGGTAATGTTCAGTGTGATGAAAGGCAGCAGATGAGTGGAGAAGAATACGATATGAAGTCGTGTCAAAACAAAACACGACTACTTGACCGAATTTTCTAGGGACGATTGGCTTCTAAAACACCTTCTACCAAAACTCATTTGCCCGCTCTGCAGAAGTGGTTTTTCCCTCCACCGCTGTGTTGCTGGATTCCCCGTCCCTCACTCCTCTCTGGAGCTGCTTTCCTTACGCTGTCCTTTAATATAAGCATTTTAAGGGAAGTCCTCAGTGCCCGCCTGGACGGTTCATCTGCAGCCTGGACTTAGGCTGCGGTCCTGAGGCAAACAGGAAAGCGTTCACGATTTTGTTTTAAAGGCCTTCTCAGATTTATTCCCTCGGCGACCGCTAAATTATTAGGGAAAATTATGCAAACCACAGGATACAGTATTATACAAATCATGGGAACCCCAAAATGCAATAGGCAGAGGCAAGAATAAGTTTTCCTAATTACAGGGCCTTAGCGTTGGTATTTTCAATCTAGAAATAATGGACGCAGTTGAATAATCTTGGTCTGAACCAAAATAGCCTAAGTTAAAATACCAACAACAATAGCAGTTTGAAATTTGTTTTCAAAATAAATCTCCCTTCTCTTTCTCAGTATTGTTTACAAAGGGACTTTTTTTGTTGTCTTTTCAGGATTTGTTTTATTTTGCTTTGTCTTCCAAGGAAATAGCTATTTTCCGAGAAACAGCAACTTTGAATTAAAAAAAGAGACTTTTTCCTAAATGTACACACAAGGATGCCTGAGTCTACACGAGGGAGGCCTACTAAGAGCGTAATCTTTGTACATTGTTGGTGCCGAAAGATTTTATTCTAGGTCTTCAAAATTCCCTAAAGACCAGTGGATACCACACCGTATAGATCTTTTCCACTTAATTCCTAATTAAAGACTGATAAAAAAGAAAAGCTTTTACTGAAATGCTTGGATTAGAGGAAAAGAATTGGAGTTGATTTTTGGTGAGTATTTAACTAGCAAAGGTTAATTAGAATTGTAGCAATGAAATGTAAAAGAACAGATTCTGATCAATTGATTAATGAGATGTCAGAAGGTACAAGAATTCACCTTTGGGAGAAACATATTAAAAATGAAATATATTTGCAAAGCCATAATGTCTTCCCTCTTACTTAGTTTATTAACACTAGCAGCAGCTGTAGATGTTTTTCCACCTATGACAATGTACAGAAAATTATGGCCCCCAAATCTACCAAAAAGCAGCACCAAAATAGTCCCCAATTTCCCCTAACACCCATAAAAGTTAACAAAGGCTCTAGGAAGAGGCCCAAATCTTCAGCAATCCACGTTCCCCCTCCTCTCTCTCTGTCTTGCCCCCGCTCCTTCCCTCTGCATTACTTACTCACATTAATTTAAAAGATAAGTGGTTTTGAAATTCTGGATTTGAAATTATTAAAATAGAGCATGTTATGCCCATCCTGGATTTATCGATTCATTAGCCCCATATCAATTTCACCACTGACAAGGGTGAAGGGGTAGGGGAAAGGATCTCCCAGACGTTTTTCCTTTCTCAATTGACGGTCCTGGCGAACAAACCCATCTCCCTGTTTGTGGCATAGATGTTCTTTGTCACAATAAACCACAGTATATTCTGTTTATATATGTCCTTCAGGCATGTCACAACAGTTTGGCATTGCGAGCGGCTCTACCACTGTGTACATTAAATAGTCATGTAGTTACATTAAACAGTGGGGAGTTCACACTTCACAACCACTCAGGGTTTTAAAACAGATGTGGGCTGTCTGTCGTCAGACTCTAGTGGAAAAGCTCGGAAGGAGCTTGGTGGGAATCTCCAAACGATGGAGGGCTCCCCAAATTTTCCACCCAAGTTCCCTCAGCACCCCTATATGACAGGGTGTGGGTGGGAGAGACTTGGGGAAACCGAAGAGAGAAAAAAAAGGGCGGGGGGAGAAGCAACAACTTTCATGTCTTATAGTACAGAGATCTGAAAAAAAGAATTCAGAATTCGGAATAGTTTGTGGTGTGGAATATTTTGAGCGGGGTGGGCTTGCCGGGGTATCGTGGGATTTACTGACAGGAGAATTTTTGACAGTTGATGGACAGATGAATTCCGTCATGGAAGCGTTAGTCGAAAGCGGCAAGGCCAGATGGAAACTCACAGCTTGTCTTTAATATTAATTTTCTTTTTTTTCAGGAGATCAGAATTCCCTAATTCCCTAAAATGTTTCAATGCATCTTGAGGTATTATTTTTCCGATGCCTTTCCCCACCTACTCTTAGTAAGAGTGTTCCTTTGTGTTAATGTTATTTTTCCTCCCTTACTTTGAGGGGGGAGAAAAAGAAGCCTGGTTTGTTCTTTCTCTCTTTCTGTCTATCTGTCTGTCTTTCTTGTTGGCTCTCATTGTACAGCTGTTGAAATTCTTCCATCATTTCCAGTAAATACAGAAGGCAAATATCTTAACCTTATAAGATGCTAAATCTAAATGCTTCAAAAGCGCCTGCGATTTTGCACCGTGATAACTGAAGGAGCTGACAGTAAGATTTTCTTTGTGGCTGGATGGAAGACATAAGTCTTCACGCTTTCAGAGGGTGGAAGGGGCAATTGTTTCTCGGGTGTCCATCTTCTGGACAGTGAGAATTAAGTCATCTACTCTGTTCAGTGATGCCATCGGGAGAACGCAGGGCTCAGACTCGGAGGCCAAAGCTCTTGGATTTGCTCTGTCTTGCTTATTGACTAGACAGTGCCACACAAGTCACTGCAATTGCCTGGGCCTTGTTGTTGCCTGGGCCAATTTCCCTACTTGTGCAATATGGTCGTTATTGCGAGGAGGCAAGGAGTCCCGAGTGACCGCCATGTCTCCTTTTAGGAGGCTCAAAATCTTCTAAGGCAAGGCTGACTACTGGTATCCAGAAGTCACAGACTGCTTGCTTTCCTCCGCTCACCACCGAGCTTCTCAGAGACCTAGGCGACCCCTCCACCAGAGCTCAGCAAGTGGGACAGTGCCCTCCTTTCTACTCTCACACTTTTTCTTCTGTGCCACACAAAACCTAACTACCATGCATTTTTCTGTTGTGCCAACCTCCCTCTTAAGACAAATACCTAAACGTTTAAAACTGAGTGACCCAGGGTAATATTCTACATTCTAACAAGACGAAGCTCAAAGGCTCCTAACTATTCTGTTCCCTGATCTTTTCCCCTTAGTTCCTTTATCTTTTCACATCACTCATTCAGGTTGAGAGCATTCCTTTAAAACTCAGAGATATTTCTTCTATGTCCGTGTGTTAGCTATATTCCTTATACTGTTTCAAGTTTAATAGAAAAATATGAATGTGGGATGGCTTCCCTCAGAGTTTCATTCATCACTTTGGTTATAGGTTGGTTCCCAGTGTGCGTGGGTCCGAACACACACGTAGGTTAACGAGTCACTCTTGGTCAACCAGGAAAACCTTTTGCAATTAATGTAATGAAAACATTTAGCTAAACAAAGGAATTCAAAACAAAGCAATGGATTGTGGTTTGTCGACAAAATGACACAGGGACTTCCCTACAGAAGTTCAAAGACTGTTTCTGTGGGTCTTGGGAGGGGGAAGCCGCAGTGGTAAAAGCAGCCTCCTCGGAACGTGTCCCACAATGTCATCAGGGATGAGCCGATTAACTTTGTTCTTTCTCCTTATCTGTGAAGCAGAGAGGAGACAATTAACTTGAACAAGAGAGGAGTTTGAGATAGAACAAATGCAAATAATTTTAGGTTGTTTAGGGTTCCAGACGACAAAAAGTAGGATTCACCAAAGAGTAGATCTGGCTCAATAGGGAAAAAATTTGCTGAAGTGTAACACTGTTCAAAATCAAAATTGGCCCCCTTGTTAGGCCTGGTTTCCCCACCGTGATAACTAACCCACTGTCCAGGAGTCCATAAAGATAATTACTGCATGCTGGACTCAGTGACACCAAAGTTTCAGTGCCTATGTCCCCCTGAAGCTGGTGGCAGAGCCAGAGTTAGCAATGACCTATTTCTGAAGAGTGTCTTACACAGTGGTTTTTCAAATACCTCCTTTGAGCCTTACATCAACCTCCTAAGGTGGGACTTACTAGCTGTACATTTTACTGTCACTGAAACCAAGGACAGGAAGGTACAGGACTTGCCTAAGTCTGGACAGCTAGCAAGTAGAAGACAGAGGCTGGAACTCTGAGCAGCTTCCATCCCAAGCTACACCTTGGTTCCCTGATGCTTTCCTCTCGAGGATCTCTGAACATTTCTCTCTCCATCTCGATGTTCCTGGTGGCATCCCAGCCCTATGCGTTAAGAACTATTAGCTGCACCGAATCACCAACTACCAGACATGGAAAGGAAGCTCCGTTCTTTCATTTTATAAAAGGAAACTGAAGCTTGGAGAAGTCATCATTCAGTGGGTCACCTGAAATAAAAACCTTGAATTCTGCTTGGCTCCTCAAAGACCTTAAAATAGGCACCCGCCCCATTGACCAGGCAAGTCATGATTTAAACCAGGTGAGTGCAAGAATGATTTCATTCATTGCATTTTCCATGTGCCTCATGAGGGAAGGCATGTGGAATACGTATACGGAGAGAGACCCCCAACCTCCATGGCCTCCCCCTTCTCCCACACATGGTAGACTAGTAAATGTTTGCTAGCTATTTGTAAGGCTGACAGCAGGGATAATTTTTCCCAGGTGCCAAACAACTTCATCCTAAAGGAAATATTTTACTCTGGCAAGATTTAATAACAATTATAATGATACTTTATATTTATACAGCACTCTATCTCTGAAATATTTTTTCAAGCATTATTTCATTGGTTAGTTGATAGGGTGTGACAGCAAACCTCATGGGTATGAAGAGTGGAGTGACACTAATAGCAGGAATACAGGCCACTCCTCTCCAGGCCCTGGGACTTTCCCAGCCCCGTGTTTCCTCCGCTACTGAGCTGGATAATGACTGGTATCCCCCAAGTCATTACTGCACCCCTCCTTTCTGCTCACCCTTGCCATCTGAGATTTTAGGGGGAAATGGGACAACAGCACTACAGAAGAAGCAAAGGAGTCCAGAAAAGGAAGGGGCAATAGTAACCATAACTCCATTATCTGACCCCGTAGTCTGTGTCTTATGCACAGAGAAGGATTAAAGAAACCTAGCTTGATCAGAAGGATCCAACAAGAATCCCAGACCACTGGCTACTGCCAGAGGGACCAGACTCACATCCACACTACCCACTGGTTCTGTCCTCTTCCCTTCTTTACAAAACTCTCCACTCTCACCAAACCATTATTTAGAACATTCCAACAAACTTATTAAAATACCCTGGGGGTGTCCAAAGTAAGCCATTTCCGCTCCTACGATGGCCTGCAGTTTTAGTCTCCTGTGGCTAAATTAGGGATCACTTGTTGATTTCACAGATGTTTACTGAGTATCTATTATTTGCTACACCCTGTGGTAGAAGCTGGAAATAGAAAGGAACTCATGGTCCTGGGGAGGAGATGAACACCTGAGATAAGACTCTAAGATGATGTGTGGAGACCTGAGACAAAGGGAAGCCCAAGATGTGGGGGAAACACGTGAGAAGAACAATGAACCCCATCAGGGAACATGAAACAGTTCTCAGGCATACCTGCCAACTGGAAAACTAGACTTTAAGAGCTACCTCTAGCAACGTGCATTCTAATTCTATGTTCCTGGTTGGATTTGGTGTATGTCTGAAAGGCAGGAGGTCTAGTTAGATGGTAAGCTAAATCAGATACCTCTTTTTTGAAGAATGTACAATTCAGTCGCCATGGTATAATGTTGGCTCCCTGTCAGTCCTCAGTCTGTGGAGTGAATGAAGCCCACAAGAAAAGAAAGTGTTTCCAGAGAAGTGGAAACAGAAGGACTGGGCATAAACCCCATCACGTTGTTAAGCATTCAATTTCTCTAACCTTTTTAAGATACTACGTATTTGTATTTGGTTCACTTGCAGGATATTTTTTTGGAGATGTTCCTAATTTGCAGTGTTGAAAACCAGTAACAAAACATAATTTCATTTTTAAAAAATGGATAACTAAAAAGGCTTACACACGGACCCTTGCGCTGACCCTCAGTTCCTGGGACAGGATGGGTTTCTGGATTCAGTACTTAACAGTAATTCGGGCACTCACTCAGTTATACGTACACAATGCAGTGTGACACTGGGAATGGTTGCCTTTCGTGCCTATTAACGTGCACATGTTTCAGTGTCGAAAAATATTGAAGGATTCTTCTGAGGGATTGACTTGACATGAGAAATATATATATATTTATGAAAATATACATATTTAATAAAATATATATTATTTTTAATATATTACATTAAATATATATTTATGAAATAGAACATGTATCACATATAATAATATATAAAATAAAACATACATCACATATAATGATATATACAAGATATGGAACACAATAAACTCCATAAATGTTTGTTGGATTCACACACTTACCAAGACACTCAGTAACTGCAGCTGTTCCCTTGCCAACACCCTTCCATTTTGGCTGTAGCTCTGATGTAGTGAGATGATCTTAAAACTCTCTCCTCCCTTTGTTTTCCTTCTTGTATTCCAATGCTCCCTGAAACCCCTACCCTGAATTCCCCTCCCCCTTCCAGGGCTGAGCTCTTTGTTACCTGGCAGTTCCAGGGTCCTTAAATAGTCTGAAAATCGGTTCACCCAAGTCCTGGTGAGGAATGAGAGAAGCTGCAAACTTCCCCAGCTCTTGCTCTGGGAAGAGCAAGGCTTCAGGCTACAGTGTCCTGGAAATAGACTGTTTTCCTTTTCGCCTTACTGGGAGAGGCATTCCTCCAGTACTTGAGGGTTTTCAAAGCCTTTTACAGTCATTAGTAGCCTGACCCAATATCCCTGTGGGGCTTCTCCCCTTTTCAGAGAGGCTCTGTGGAGATTAAGTGCTGTGGAAGGTCATCTGGGGCAGAGGCTAACCCCTAGCCCCCTCCTCAGGTCACCTCAGAGATACATATGTGGCAAGATCGTTCTGCAAATGGAAACTGAAAGCCTTTCCTAACTTGACCTAAGCCTCAAGTGGAGGTTCTACACATATATCTTTTCTTTGATAATTAAGTGAGGAAGTTGGGGCTGTGAAGGCCAGAGCAACTGTGGAAAGAGGAGCCCTGCTCGTCCCCACTCACCCCTCATTTGTCAGCACCCCTTTGGTGCCACAGAACCCAATGACCACCAGGAGGCTCTTCTACTGGTCATGGGTTGCTGTGCAGACTTTCACATAGAATGTGTCACAGGACCCATTTTGCAGATGTGAATGCAGTGAGTTTTATCTCAGTGCATGTGTTTTATCTCAGTGAAGGGGTGACTTCCTTGAGCACAGGTTTTTCTCATGAATCTTGTCTGAAAATCAGAGTTCACATCCAGGAGGAACGTCACAGTACTCTTGTCTCTTGCAGCCTAAGCACCTCCACTCCCCAGCTGTGGAGGGCCTGAATTGGACTAAGAGCCAAACATTTGTTTCTTCTATGGAAGAAAAGTGGTTAAAGTGGGGTAGAACTTCAGAGGTCATCTGGTGGAAACACCTCATTTAAAACCGAGGATTCCTGGCTCCTGGTTCACTGTCTTTTTCTCTCTACCGCCTTGTTAGCAAAGAATCTCACACATGGTTGGCCTTCCAAAAAGCAGACCGTGTTTACTTTCGTTTGGAGACCTAGTTCATGGTTTAGGTGACAATATTCCACCTCTTACAAAAAAACCTCTGCGTTTATCTGGAAAGCTGGACTGCCCCAGAAAAACACAGTTCTTCCCAAAACAGTATGAAAGAGGCCTATTTTGATCTGGAACATTCTTTTCCTCCTTCCCATTCCTTGTTGGAAATAAAGCAGAATAGGATACCAGAGAATCCCCATGACTGTCCTGATATCTTAAGGGATCACAAATGTCCTTATCAGCTTTCAAACAGAAGAACAAGACCTAGGGGAGAACATAGCCATAGAGTGCCCCAGACCCATGGCCCCCTCGACACACACCAAAGGGGTCCTTATTCCCCTTTGAAAAATGACTGTGTGAATGGATAAGCTTAAAAAAGAGGACATCTGCATTTAAAAATTCATCATCTTAAAATTTTTAATTTGGGTGCCTGGTGGTCTCTGTTAAGCGTCTGCCTGGGGTCTTGGGATTGAGGCCTGCATCAGACTCCCTGCTCATCAGGGAGCCTGCTTCTTCCTCTTCCTCTCCTCACTTTTGCTCTCTCTCTCTCAAATAAATAAATAAAATCTTAATTTTTTTTTAATTTAAGTTAAGCTAAACATACGTTATTTGCTTGGCTCATACTAGGTACTCTGCAGGGATAAAAGAAAAGCATAAGTTAGCGTTCCAGCCCTCCAAGAAGCCACAAACTAATGAGAGAAAAAGATACAAGTGACAGAGAGCTAGAAACTTACCATCTAACATCTATAAACACCTGTGTAACTGTTCAGCTGAAGCAATTTTTCTCATCTCTGAACTCCCAAGAACATCCACCCTCCTGTTTCTCTTTAGACCTCCAGGGTATTGCCTGCTGTAGACAATCCAATCCTCCTGGGTGTCAGTCTTCTCTCCCCCCATAAGGCGAAGTTTTTGTAGGCAGAAGTCAAATATGCTGCTTGAATTGCCCTTAGCATCGAGCATAAGACTTTGTACATGCTTGACCTTCAAAAATGTGTATGTTGGTTCTGTTCTTAAGTGCGGTGGTAGATGCCACGAAGAGTCGGGGCCCCAGTGATGTTCTGACCCATGACCTTTGTTTCATAGGATAGGATGGAGGTATTTGGGGCTGCTCTTAAGAAAGCTGTTTATCTCTTTGGGCGTCAGTATCTCAAAAGTAAAACAAAACAATGGATTGGATTTTAAGGCCCGAGGGTTAGAGACCTGTCCTTATTCCATGTAATAATCCTTCAAGCATCTGAAGATTGCTATGTTGCCCCTCTCCTTCCATCCTGACCTCCTTGCTCAAAGATTTTCCAGGCCCTGAGACCCGGACTATGGGTCCCATCACCTGCTTTCGTGGCCTGCATGATTCTAAGGGATTTACCCTCACTCTTTATTGTAGGTCCAGTTTGTCAATAATCTTCTGCTGTGGCCCCAAAGTTGAACTCAAGACCTTTGTCTTATTCCACGTGAATTCTTTTAGGCAATATCTCCCTTGTTCTACGTCACATTCTAACCTGAACATTTCTAATGTAATTCTGTCAATTGCTGACTTCAGGGGCAGGTGGGCTAAGGAAACCCAGGCAAAGATGCCACCCTCCTCTGTATTTTTCCTGCATTTTATTTTCATTTTATTCAAACTGTTGGCTTGTTTAAAGCTTCTTGCATCACCTGGTTAGAGAGGGAGAAACGGGTCATTCCAGTCTCACCCAATACTCAGGGTCTTTTATACCAAAATCAAGATGTGAGAGTCATCATTTATATAGAATCAACAGTTTCTTTCTCCTACTTTATGTGTCTTTCAGCTTAATCTGTGTTTGGCTTCCAGAAGACAGCAAAAGCCTATGAAGTGTGTTTCTGCTAATGCAGAGCTCTGAGGGCCCCTGAATAATGGGTCTATACTGGGGATTACCGGGAAAAGACAGAGAGAGGGCCAAGGGAAGCTGGTTCTGATTCCAGCTCTGTTAAATGTTTAATGCTGCCAGAGGGTAACTAAATTGATTGGGGGAAAGGGAATTTATGCTCCTGGTATAGTATATGTATTCAGGACTCCTAAACCTCTAAAATGGTCTCTCTTTCATTCCAAAGATGAGAGAGCCTCTTACTATTAATCAAGAATGCTTAGTCTCTGAATAAGCAAGGGGTTGGAACTGGGAGGATGGTCCAAAGTGAAGGAGAGTAGACTGCCATCTTTGTGATCTGTTTGCTGAAACACCAGGAAGTCCTCATAAACCAAAAAGCATTTTTCCTAGTGTCTGGCATGCTGGAGAAATGCCACCATTAGAATGAATTCTTCCTGATAAAAAATTCTTCCAGAATCTCCTATTAAAGTGAATCTACTTAGAAAGGCCAAGTCTCATAAGCCTTTATCAGCAAACACTGTATTTGGAATGAGGCAAGAGCTACTAAGAACAAATTCCCCTTGGGAGTGGAGCCCAGCGAGCATAAGCGCAGGATGGGGCAGGCCAAGGACAGTGCTGTGGAAAGAGATCCTGCTAACAGGACCTGTCTCTTATCTATGACTGTTTCTCCAAGGCCTAGCATGGTATCTGAAACCATATGTATTTGTTATGCTTGCTGAGAGGGAAGTGACTGAAAAGAAAATGGAAAAGAACCAGACTTCCTAATTTTCTCAACAATTATCTGGGATGGTGGTGAGGGGCAACTGCCAGGAACAGGAAAGATGGACACTTCTGGACTTGACACAGATGGCATGGTTTAACCCCTTCTCTGTCCTCCATCCACCCCATCTCCATTACCTAAACCAGCAACTACTCCCGGACTGTCCTCAGGAATGATGCCACCCTCCATATTCAGTGTGCCAACCAAGGCAGAATCTTAGGTGGTAGCGCAGACTTCTTCCTCCACTTAACCTTCACATAAAAGAGCCTTCAGGCTTGAGGTACTTCAAGGAGGGGTACTCCCTACACCCACTGTTATGCCTTCATTCAAGCCTCCCTCACTTCTTTTTTTTTTTTTTTTTAAGATTTTATTTATTTATTTGACAGAAAGAGATACAGGGAGAGCAGGAACACCAGCAGGGGGAGTGGGAGAGTGAGAAGCAGGCTTTCCTGCAGAGCAGGGAGCCCGATGCGGGGCTCGATCCCAGAACCCTGGGATCATGACTGAGCCAAAGGCAGACGCTTAACGACTGAGCCACCCAGGCGACCCAAGCCCCCCATCACTTCTTGCCTGAATTAGGCCAACAGTCCCCTAACTGGTGTCCTGCCTCAGGCTCTCCCCTCTTACATAACCCTCACTCCATACCCTATTGGTATGAGCCCTATTGGAAATTTTGCAATGTGGCACATCCCTTCTTCTCTTTTGTACATTCTGTTGTTCCTTCTACCTGGATGCTGTTCCCTCCTTCCTTCCCTGCCTTGGTCGCCCCTCTTCATTCTTCAGTCAGTCTGGGACATCACACAGTCTGGGAAATCATCCCTGATTCTTTATTCCCAGGCAGAGGTAGGTAGGGGTACTTCCTATAAATTTGATACAAACCTCTAATTAAACACGTTCTCTTTAGTCATTTCTGGTTTCCTCATCTGTTTCACTAGCTGAACTGGGACCCTCTGGAGGGCAATGACTATGATACTCAACTCTCTCCATAGAGCAGAAAGTCTGTTACATGCAAGATGAGTAATAAATGTTTCTTAAGAGCATGAATGATACCAGAAAGTTCTTCCAAAGAGTTTGGTTGGCCAAGCATGTATTTGTTCATTCATTCATTCATTCATTCACAGAGCCATTCTATGAGCTTCCTGTACTTTGGTGGTAGAATCTGATTAGAAGTTAATCCTAAGGGAGCTGCTTTTCTAAGTGATTTGATTTCTCCTTGGTCTGTCTTGAAGAAACCAGAAATGACAATGTGGAGTGTGTCTCCCGCCACATACATTTACCCCAGCTCAGGGGTTCTGTGGATGAATGAGAACTCTAACATGTTATTTCTCAGGAGAAAATGCATTGTTACTTTGGGGATACAAACCAATTCTCTGACTTTGAGCAAGTATCCACATACAACAGCTTAAAGAATGATTGGCAACAAGGCCCTCCTTTTTTCAGATACCTGTCTGATCCAGAGGAAGCAAACCAGTTCCTTGCTTGACCTTCCCCAGTTACAATGTCTTGGGAGGGATGGGCCCAGAGTCCCACTCTAATTATACCCTGTTTGACTAGGAAACAGAGCTCTGGATCCATTCTTAAATCTCAAACTGATGTGACATTTATAACTACATTAAAAAGGAAATGCTCTTTGCTGTGTGCCTTCACTGGAGATAATTGTACAGTGATAACACTGTTGAGGGGCCTCAGGCCCTTCCCAAAATGACAGAACAGAACCATGACTCATAAAGCAAAGGAAATAGTAGTTCCCTCCTTGAGCCCTGAACACAAGGGAAATAAGTGGAGCCTTAACTGGAAGATGAACATATCTCAGAGAACTCCTGGGTTTTGGAACTCTGGGAGATCCAAAGTTTAATTCTGCCTTGGCGCTGACTCCCTCCACCTTTCCTGCTCTCTGCTAGAGGGGACCAACCAAGATGTGCCTTTAATCCAAACTCCAACTACTACTGCAGACCCCTGGGCAGCTGGGAGGTTACCATAGCAATCTAAGAATCCATATACCAAAAATCATGGCTGATAAATAATAGGTCTTACACAAATATACACCTCTACTTCTCAAATGTTTTCAGTCATCGTCTTCATCTTCATCATTAGAGGGCTTACCTCATGCTGAACACTTTCCCAACACTATCAGCACATTGACTGATTTAATCCTCACAACCACCCAGTCAGGTACATGACCATTATTGTTCCTATTTTATAGATGAGAAAACTGAGGTCCAGAGAGGTCTTGGAACTTGCCCATGTCTCACAGCGAGCTGTGATTCAAGCCAGGCAATGTGGTTGCGGCATGCCTTATCAGTATTACAACCTGTTGCCTCCTCTATTGTTAACAATTATTAAAAATAGCCCCATAATCGTATTGGAAGTCAGTTTTTTTTTAATATTTGTTTTCTTTAACAAGGGTCCTCATGTAGTGTGAAACTCCTAATTGGCTAAAGAAGGTTGTAAAAACTACTCCCTGACAGAACATTCCTACCAGTGCCTGAAAGCTGGCCATCAGAGATCCTGTCCATGGGTTTGAAAGAGGCCCTTACCACCCTTTCAAAAAGCAAGTACCCTAAGAAGGGTAATATGAAAAGTCACTAGTACCTTAGTACCAGTGAGGTTTCTGGATCATTCCTTCATTAGCATGAAAGAAAAAATCAAGAGCATGAGAAAGATAACATTGGAAGTGGAGGAAGGGGACTTGACAGTGGAGGAAAGGGGGAAAAGGAAGGGAAAATGACCACATTTGGAGGCAGTCGGGGACGTCAAAAATAAACTTGGCCTACTTCACAGTTTTGCCTAGAGCCGGCCTAGGGGCATTCATTAGTACCACACAGGGTGACATTTTTGGTGAGATGTTTTAAAATCAGTTAAGAGCTAAATCCTTACTTCTAGAAATATTAACCTCATCACCTTTTGAAATAAAAACTGTGCCAATAAGCAAGAGGCCAAATAGCTCTTGGATTTCACAGAAGACAACAGGACGTAGCACATCAGTCTGGAAATGTATTAATGAATATTGTCTGAAGACCAACTTTGATAAAGGGCAACCTCCTTAATCAGAGCACCTGAAATGAGCTGCCTCTGAAATGAGCTGGCTGTTTCCCCCTTTTATCACTGACTGATAAATAATGGACTGCTAGGTGCCATTACTTTTGCAAAGACCTCTTCCTTTAAACACGTACAATGGCCTCTCAAATTCCATAGTTTGAGAAAACAAGAAGGCTGCCATCACCAATGCCCACCCGAATCAGATTTTCATACTTTTATTTTAAAAAATAATAGAAATGTGCAATAAAATTGGTCTCAGTTTTCAATTACAACCAAGCCTGGAAAACATATGCAAAGTCTCTACATAAAGAATGCTTCTGCAACACATCGGTCCTCCGAATTTAAATGCTCTTGTGTTCCTGAAGGTTCCTGGCTGCCAAGGCAGGTAGCCAAGCCAACTTTGGCCACTGCCCCAAACATCTCATCTCTGTGGTTCAAAGAGAAACAAAAATATCCATCTTTATGCATTGCTGCATCTGAGCACTGATGTGCAGGAGTAAGATTTACTAGAACCAAATGAATAATGAAAAGACTGGGTCTCCTTCCAGGAGGAATGGGTTAAAGTCTGTTAAACAATTGACCCAGGGTCAAAGATGTCACCATAATTGTTCATCACCTGCCTCGGGCGTAGAACCACAAACTTAGGTTTGGGCAACCTTTGGGCAATCTTTTAATGCCTTGGTACTCTAAACTGTACCAGAAATGCATAATTCACAGGCCAGTTAACAAACAAGGCCAATTCTCCACAATTTTAACACAAATTGACAAGAAGAAGCTAGAATAAAAATAATCGTAACTCAGAAACAAAATGAAAATAAAAGGGGTTTTTCTCTACCTACCCCCACACTGAGTTCCTATCCCAGCCTAGGACAAAGCAGTTCTTAATAGATCTTCAAAGGAAATAAAAGTCTCTGAGCATAGTGTACGTCTTTCTACCCAAATGACAACCCCCCAAATAGATGCTGCTTCTGTAATCTATCTGATTTGGAAATTATTTGGCATTTTTAGAAATTAATTTTTCCAGGCAATTAAATTAGTCAGTAATTTGATATCACCATCTCATGTCATTAAATAAAACACATGCTGAAATGACACATAATCTCATTTTCATTTATTATTTTTGCAAATTCAGCATGCATAAAAAGGTGTTGGATTGACTATGCCGGTAACTAGAATCTTCCCTCCTAGCTGGAAGAGATCTGAGGAGTGATTACATGAGTTGGAGCCCAGGCCCATCCAGGCTAGGATTACCAGCTGTGAGAGCAAGACCAAGTCCCACATCGGACAGTCCTTTATTCCCTGCTCCAGAATCCTAGTTGGCCCATCCAAGTGAATATGATAAATGGCGCCACCACTGGATAGAATCCACCCCCTCACTTCCCAATGGCCACCTGGTATTTCTATGATGCTTCTGTCCAAAGAATTTTTAAACACTTTCCAAGTCATCCAACTTAGTTCTCCAACTCTCTTAGACAAAGACAGATCTTTGAAAACCTGGAAATTCACTTGGGAGAAGAGAGAACACACACTTTGCTAGAGCAGAGATGAGGGAGTTTTTTCTTCTCTTCAGCCTCTAAGGGTGAATTATTTATATTCTACCAAGAGCAAAATGAGGTTGAAGATTTCTTTGGTTTCCACAGGTTCCTAGGAAGCGATGAAAGCACAAAGCATTTCATGGGTAAGCAAAGGCATAGAAAGGAGTAGCAATGGCTGCAAGCATAGTCTAAGACAAAAAGGCAAGGTCAAGATTAACATTCAGGATTCATCAGAAGTGATACTTGTTTAATCATTCTTGATATGAACATTTTGAAGAGTGTTTGAAGGGGGCTCTGTTAATAATTACATCAGAAAAGCAGGCACATAAACCAGTCCTGTCCAGGGCTACCTGAGACATGTGCTCACCCTGTGTATGTGGAATTTACAATCTGGCTGGGCAATCATTAGGTTAAGAACTATTACAAATCATTTCAGCCTTTTGGCTCTTCCCCAATCTGCCATGTTCACTCCTTCTGCAGGCTTTGTTAATCTTTCCCCGACTCCCTGACTAAAGGATACTCCCTAACCTGACCTTCATCTAAGCAAATCTTACACTTTATTTAAAACCCAAATGAATGTCCATCTCTCCCACTCAGAGATTTCTGCCTACTCTATCTAACTCATTCTACTCTTTCCCTTTTTTGAATTTTAAAAAATATTTATAGTGTGTATCATATAACATAGCACTGGCCTACAAAAAACTTTGGATTTTTTCCTCCTTTTTCTGTAAGTATGAAGTTCTTTTCCCAACTAGTTTTAAAGTCCTTGGAAGGTTGGGATCTTTCTTGGGCTTCTCTTGCATCCTCCACTGGACAGCCTCACACCTGATTCCAGAAGTTAGGATAGGAGAACAAAGAAACAAACTTCAAAGAGGCTACCTAGTCAAGTTGTAGTGCGAGAACCTGAGACCGCCCAGCCCTAACACAGCCTGGGATAGAGTCCCCTGCTCTGGGCTTCCATGGCACCTTGTATAATTCACTTTATAGCACATACAGTGTGGTATTTCTTTATTGTAATAATTGGATGGCAATGACCTATTTACTTAGCTGTCCATCACCATATTGGAAAGCTCTAGAGAGCAGGAACTCTGTTGGATTGATTATCATATCCGCAATAAACATACACAACATATAAGAGACACAGAGTAAGTGTTGGTTGAATGAACGATTGAAGGAATGAATGAACAAATATTTTTCCTTAAGTAATAAAATAGGCACTTATTGGACTTAATCAAATTACTAAATTTAGTTAGGAGAGAAGAGACAGAAACTTCTCTTTTCTAGAAGAGAAGAGACAAGTCATAGGAAGCAGACCAGGGTGGCTGATTCCCAGCTTCTGATTGCCTTGCAGACTGGCTAGCAGAACCCATTTCCATTGGCTTTCTAGCCCCATACCATGTAGGGGAAAAAACACCAGATTCAAAGCCAGTGTATCTAGTTTGGGGACTGCCTTTCACTGAGTCTGCACCACCACCAGCAAGACACTATGCTTTAGACTTCAGATTCTCCATCAGAAATAAGGTAAGTCTGGCCTCAAAGGTGATAGGGGCCCTTTCCAGTCCCAGTGCCAACTGGCCTAGTCACTAAGCATTCCTCTAGGTGAATGCTGATTCCCAGGTAGGGTAACACACCAATGGGACGGGACGCATGAGGGCTCCTGCTCTCCACAGTCAGGGACTGACAGCTTAGCAGACAGAACCTCTGATTCTCCCTTCAGTGGGAAAGTAAGCCTCACGGTAGCACCATTAGGTTGCATATTAAACAGATGGGATGCAGATTTGAGACCTCTTAAAGGTTGGGGCTTTTCCTTTTTTTTTTTTTTTTAATATAAGCTGCTGTCAAGGTGTGTTAGTATCTCTTTATTTAAACAACCTCTCTAGTCTTGGTACACAGGCTGGGGCTCAAGAAAAAAAAAAGAAATGAGTAGAATAAATAATCTATCATGTTAGCAACATAATTATAAGAACATATGTTAGCTCGAACTAGCTATATTCTAGTCATAGTAAGGGTATGTGTGGGAGAGAGAAAGATGGCAGGAGTGTCTCAAAATAGTTCAGGCGGAGGAAGAGTGAAATCAGTCTACATGGGAAAGCAAACTGCTTTCCCAAAGCCTCCACTTTGGCACCCTAGCATCCAGGAAGGTTGCTCGCGGTGGATTCCTGCTATTAAATGTAGCCACCCAGGTCTAGAGCTCCAGCAGCACCTTGCTGCTGGGCGACCCTATCTAGGAGCACAGGCCAAGGGAGCCATGTGTTCCTGCTTCACCTGGTCTCTCTCCATTGGGGCAGAGATAGCACAAGTCCAGGGAGAAAGAGCCCCAAGAGGTGAGGACAACCAATGGGTCTTGGTCTCACAAATGTCTCACACTGTGAAGTGCCAAGGGTGGGGAGGGGAATCCATGCATTTTCATGGTCTTCCTCAAGAGAGTCAATAGGGAAAAATATATATATCATATACCGTTTTCACCACATCTTCCTGTCTGCTCATCTAGATTTTACCTGCTGTTCAAGGCCTGACTCAAATCTCCCTTCTCACCCCCACCCGCCTCCAGCCCTGCACAGCCCCCCACCCCCCATGGAACTTCTAGCTCTAGCCCTGCAGGAAGTCTTTCCTATTTTCTGTCCCTTTTGGGGTTCCCTGGCTATTTGCTGCTGTAGCAACCTATACTTCTGGAGGATACAAATGCCCATTGCACTTTTAATTATAATATGTCGGTCTTCCCCAAATGTACTGTTGTCTCTGCAAAGGTTGGAGCTGTGCCTCATTTGTTAAGCATGGTGCTGGCTGTGCTGGCTCTGAGAGCTGGGGTCTCCATTCTGAGGATGCAGACACAGCATGCCAGCCTGGGAGACAGCTGTAAACAAGGTGCCCCGAGAACTCTGGCACGCTGGGAGAATCTGATAAGGTTTGCCCAAGACAGCCCAGCGCCCACATCCCTGAGAAGAGCTCCAGGCTGCAGCAAAATGGAAAGATTGGACAGATCACTGCCAGCAGAGAGAGCCACGGCACTGTCTTAGCCTGGCTGAGGAGGGGACCAGGCCCGGGGGTGTGGGCCTCCCTCACAGGCACTTGGAGTCGGGGCCAGGTCCAGACACAGAGGGAAGATGCCTTCAAGTCTGTGCTCTAGAAACTTAATTTCTGAGGCAGAAGAAGGGCCTGGAGATAGGAAGCAAGCTACAGGCCATTATATTTGCCATGGTAGGAGATAAGCACCCAGATTAGCAGAGGCCTTGGGAATGAAGAAGGGGATGAAATTCTCACAACGTTTGTGAGACTCCAGGACTTTGCGGGGGGGGGGGGGCTTCAAAAGTTCAGGGTATAATAGAAATTTAGTAAATGTTTGCCAACTTATAAAATATATACACTCATGTGCCCAGGAACATATAAGAATGAAGATGGATTTTAATAAAAATCTTTTAAAACATTGTTATTTTACCACATTTTCTATATTTTTTAGATAGTCTACTGATGTTGTTAAAAGGACAAGAGATAAAGGCTACGAAGGAAGGAAAAAGGGCAGTGCTTGGGAGAGTCAGCGGCTTCCACTCTTAACATTTGCAACTACAAGCCACGTTCAGGAGCACTTTCTCCTCAACTACTCCCATTCCAGGTGGAGCCCTTTAAAAGCTTTTATTTTGGTACAGGTAAGTGCTACCTCTGTGTTTGGGAGGACAGATACAAAATTAAGGTACCGATACCCTTTTCCTTCCCCTAGAAAGGGTGACACCGGGGGTAGGATGTACGGGTAGGTCTGCAGAGGGCTGGGGAAGAGAGAGCCATGATTTCTGACCCAGGAACATCAGAGAAAGGGGAAAGGCAGAGGTGGAAGCCTGCATGGGGACAGGTGGCACTGGTGTGACAGGGAGGCTTTCATGGTCACCTGCCCTCCAACTCTCACCTAAGTTTCATCTTAAATGCTAACATTTTAGTAGTATGCCTTCCCAAGATGACACACAATCGGAATGGAATGGAATCCAGACTATTATGTCAACGGCACTGATAAAGAACACATGACATCTGGGCTTATCCCCAAGGAAGCACTGCTGCTCATCAAGTGGAGGAAAACAGGAAGTCCAGATTGACATATTACCCACCGCCGTGCATTTGCCAATATCCATATTGATAAACTGGAAGTTTTACCAAGGACCACATTTATTTCTCCAACTCCCATGACTCTTGAAACACAGGACAGAGGGGTCAGGGCATGCGTCAAAAAGTACTCACTTTCATTCTTTCAAGGAAAGATAGCTGCAGGATTTTGGTGCTCAGACCGCCCTCCTGCCTGGCAACATCTTACCTCTTTGCTAAAACTACCATTTCACCTCCAAGAGCCAGGTTTTCCAGCCCCCAGATGATGAAGACCATGGTACTTTGCACAAGATAATATAAGATATTCTGTGAGACACTTTCACACAGATTTCTTCACAGGCATCTCATCAAATAAATGAGGATCTCTAAAACTCACTGTGTGATTACTGTTAGTCCATTTTGAAAAATGATAAGCCAACATCTAAGGGTGGCAAAGTGACTTTGTCCAGTGTGCTCATCCTATTTCAAAGTCAGAGACCTTTCTACTCCCCCATGGGTCACTCCTTCCATTCCCACTCCCTCCCATCCCCACTGCCTCTGGAGCACTAACATGTGGCTGGGGCTCCTGCATTACTGAATTATGCCCAAGACTGGACAGGGAATAGAAGGGACCAGGGTACAACCATGGAGGCTAACTTCAGCTTTCCTATTAGTTAAGCCAAATAAGATAGTGTTTAAACTCAAAGACTGTCTTACAAGTCAGCCGAAAAAGAGTTCAACCCATCACTGCCAGATGGGGGGCGGGGGTAGGAGTGAGGGTTGGTGAGTGGAACAGAACCGAAGTGGCCAGGCTTCCCTTCACAGCCAAAGGAGAGCATGCTTGGTAGAGAGGGTCAGAGCTCCTCGCTGCTCATCTTCCCATGGGTTTCCCAGACAGACAAGGAACCTGATTCAGGCTATCCAGAGATGGCCCAGTCGTTTCTAACTGAAGAGGATATCACTCCTGAGCCGAGCAGACCCCAACCGGCCACTCACACCTGGATTCAGCCTGCCTAACGCCACCAAGAGCCCCCCGACAGAAACAGCCCCGTCGGCCCAAAGCAGGAAAAGGTCAAAGTAAATAAACGCTGCCTTAATCTCTCCCATAGATTGGAACAATCTGAAACAACCTGTAATTTCATCCAGACACGCGGGGAGAATAATTTTTAAAGCTTTGCTGAATAAATGCACCTCCACTCATTATGACTTCCCCGGCATGTTTTTTTTCTTCCTGCCCCCTTCTCCATCTGCACTTTATTCAATGAACACATCTGCATTCCTTCTCTCTCTTTTTTTGGCCAGAAACTCTATACAACCTTATCACTGACACCTCTCTGCAGTTTCAAATTCCAACTTTGTGCCAAATCCCCATTTCCTGCTGCTTAATTTCCATTCATTTACTCTTGTTTTTGCTTCTTCTGCCATTCCCAGCATGGACCAGCTCCAGCCCAGCTTCTTCTAATTTTTTAAGGAAGGCTCCCCATTGAGTGCTATTGGAATCTGAGCCTGTGCTCCATGCCAGTGACTGGCCATTGTTTACACTACCTAACGACAGTTGCCAATAAGACTGCTTCTTTCCCTTTCTTTGTTTCACTCCCTGAGTGTGTATCCTAAGGCCCAAGAGATCTTTTCCCCACATATGGTGACCCAGTAGGTCTGGTTTTATTATTACTTCAGTAGACTCTGAAGTAGCCTTTTCTATCTCTTTCTCAAGAGGAAAAATGAAAGAAAATCGAGTCTGGAAGGTTTGTTGACACTGCCATTAGTGGCATGATCAGCCCTAGCCCATGCTAACCTACTGGAAGGTCTGGGTCCATGGAACCTCAGCAAGTTAAGCTCAGGAAAAGGACCAGGGGAAGGTGCTGGGGACCAAGGGCAGGGATAAGCTGAGGCTTATCTGGGTCTGTTGTTTGCAGTTTTGTTTTTTATTTTATTCTTCCAAAATCTATAGCTCAGGAGCCAGCTCTGTCCATCACACCACAGTCATTTCACCATCGCCACAAACATCTCTGCTCCGGTTCTATCCACCTGCCTTTCCCGCTGGGTTTTATTACCTACAACAGCATCTCTGTAGCTCTATCTAAAAGATAGCATCCAAAATGGAATGACGAGAAGTCAAGAACGGTGATGCTTCAGTAGCAAATATCACCGAGGAACAAGAAAAGAAAACTGTCCCATTATCACAAATGCTTAAGGGACACCAGCCACTCCTAACCATCTCTTCTCCCATCTGTCTCTGCTACCGACCCTAAGTTGTGGACCAGCCTCCTTAAAATCCGGCCACATCCTGTCTTTGGTCTCCGATACTAAGGTTCTCCTATACTGCATTCCTTCTGTGAAGCTGCAGTTAGAACATTTTGTGTCAAGAGGAAACCTCCATCCCACAAAGTCTGAAATGTTCTCAGACACAATCTCTCTTTCTGCAGCCTGCATAGCAACAATATTACTTCCTAGGAGAGCAAAAGGAAGGTGCTATTTTATGGGACAGATATGCATTTAAAGCATTACTTGTTGTTGATTTACTTTATTCCCATTTAAGAGCAAAGTCATTTTTCCAGTAGAGCAGAGTTGGGTCATCCTCTTGACCCAGTTCAGGCCAATAGTCTCTCAAGTGATATCATTCACACCTGTACAGTGCAAAAGACTTGAAAGCATTCCTCAGATTTTTAAAAAGTGTGTGAGTGTGTGTGATGGAGGAGGGGTGTTCCGTCCTTCTCAAGAATGGGAATAGTAATTAGGTAATAATGCTCCATTCTGCAGATAAGAAACCAACAGTTCAGGGTTTCAACCAAGGCAGAATAAACACAAATGATCCAAATCCCAGCTGACTTGTCTTTCCTGGTTTCTGGCAGAGATACCCTTGAACTCATTGATTACCCTGAAGCAACCATCTTCAAGCATCTGAGGTGGGAGGTGCAGGGAGAGCGTCACTGGTGACTCAGAGACCGCGACCATCCACGCTGGGGTCTCCATGCCATGACTGGCAGATTCAGCCCTTGCTCAGTCATGTAGGAGTATTCAATATCATGGCCTCGTTTGAGATCCTGAGTGAAGGAAAGTCTATCATCAGATGGGCAGTCTATTTTTAAAGAAGTGGGATTCCAACCAGAAGGAGCAATTCCACACCTCAGGGCCAGCTGCGGTTCTCTTCACACTGCTCAGCTCCAGGCCCCAAAAGCTAGCTTGTAAAATATACAGTTTGGCTCATTGTCCCAACAATGGGCAGCAAAGTGAAACCACAGCTTCTGACAACAAACTTCATGTCCAAATAAACAAATAGAGATGGCCGGAATAAATATTCATCAGATCTCTCCTGTCTCATAAATGAACAAGGAATGAAAATTGTGGGGGTATCATTGTCACATCAACAGTCAAGGTGAACCCCACCAGAAAGGTTCAGTTCACTGCAAATTTTCTGCTTTGCTGGGGGTTACCTGCACATGCTTATCACGGTAGCTGAGTCAGTAAAAGAAGAATTGGTCCCCTGAAAATATTTTGCATGGTCAAGAGCCTTTGCTCTTTGACACTGTTCTTTTCTTTTCCTAAACATCACCATAAAGTCTCTGAGAGCTGGATATGTTGAATTGGTCAGAATTCTTCAGAAAGCCACAGTATAATATGTAATTAAACTCACTAAAAGGTATCTTTCCTACCTCTTTCGATTCTCCAATTTTAGACTCTAAAAATTACAGGTGGGGATGGTACTACTGGTTGGTATACATGCAAATACATAAATATAAACATATATGTATATATCCACATACATTTTTAAAATGTTATGCATGGTTCATAATCACCTATATCAAAGAATGTAAAACCACAACCGTAAGACTCCTTTCATGATATGCATGGCACCCTGCTGGGAAAGAGGTGTGTGTGTATTATACACACACACACACACACACACACACACACACACACTATGTTGCACTGTATATATGAAAAAAATTGCAGAAAATTATAATTAAAATTTAAAAAGAAGTTGGAGTATACATGAAACATGCTTGGGTGACATATAATATAAATTCTCCATTACATTATTCTCCTTACTTCTCATTGCATTTGAAATGTTCTGTAAGAAAAAGTTTAAAATTGGGGGCGCCTGGGTGGCTCAGTGGGTTAAAGCCTCTGCCTTCGGCTCAGGTCATGATCTCAGGCTCCTGGGATCGAGGCCCGCATCAGGCTCCCTGCTCAGTGGGGAGCCTGCTTCCTTCTCTCTCTCTCTGCCTGCCTCTCTGCCTACTTGTGATCTCTCTCTCTCTGTCAAATAAATAAATAAAATCTTTAAAAAAAATCTTCAAACAAAGAAAAGAAAAGTTTAAAATTTAAACTTAAAAGATAAAAATTCAAATTCTGGGCACATGGGTGGCTCAGTCAGTTGAGCGGCTGCCTTTGGCTCAGGTCATGATCCCAGGGTCCTGGGATCGAGTCCCACATTGGGCTCCCTGCTCAGTGGAGAGCCTGCTTCTCCCTCTCCCTCTGCCTGCTGCTCTGCCTACTTAAGCTCTCTGTCAAATAAGTAAATAAAATATTTTTTAAAAAATTCAATTTCCCTGGTGTAAATAAAATGAATTTTTAAAGATTTATTTATTTATTATTGTAGGGGTGGTAGGGGGAGAGGCAGAGGGAGAGGGAGAGAGAATCTCAGACTCCCTGCTGAGCATGGAGCCCTACACAGGTCTTGATCTTACAACCCTGAAATCATGACCTGAGCTGAGATTGAGAGTTGGATGCTTAACTGACAGCCACCCAGGCACCCGTATAAAATGAATTTTATAATTTGTGAATTATGAGACATTTCAAGTAATCAACAACATGGAGACTGGTTTTCCTAAACTGCTCTAAACTTTTTGAACAGAAAAGAGTAATAATGAGTCTTTTTGGAAAGGGTCCAAGCACCAGGACAGCATACAGTTGAAAATGGGTGGGAGGTGAACCAAATGGTATTGTGTGATCGCCCTCAGATGGAAAATGCATTTGCCATTATTCTTATGAAGTTAAAAGCTCATTTTTTATTATCTTTCAGTAGATTACAGCTTCTCCAAACTGTCCTTAGAAAATTTATAAGCCAAAGCATATTTTCCATCATCCTAAAATGTCCTTCTACCCATTACCCAACTGACCTGGGCAAAAGGAATACAAATTCTCTGGAGTAGCCAGATTTAAACACAGATAATAAAGGGGGGAGGGATGTGCACTCTGAATGCCAAGTCCTATTTTTTTTCTGCTCCATTCAAGTACATATTGCGAGTTCATGTGTCTACACATGATGGGTCAAAGACACAAGAAGGTGGCCCAAATTTTGATTCCAAATCCTATCCAGGACAAACTTTGTTGAGGATTATAAGCAATATTAGCACAGGGCGTTGGTGGTGTTAGTTCACTGATTCACCTGGTTTCCCCTGGACCCTTGTTGCAAGAGGGCTATTTTGGATAACAAGTTAGTCCCAGGATAACATGCCCCTCCAGAAGCAAGAAGTATTGGCCTCAATGTAAATTCCCTGGGTCCCAAGGGATGGCAACCCCTTTGGATCAGCTTCTAACTATTATCCAGACATAACTGAATCTAGCCTCTGAACCTAAAGCCATTCATCTATCATGGGTAACACCACACACTTTCTTGGATCCACATAGCCTGACTCCCCCCAACCACCACCAACAACAACAACAAAAAAAATCCAGCAAGTGTGTGACGTCAACATGTTTTCCTCAGTTAACAATCTTCTCTATTCACCAGCAGCCAAAAATTTTAAGTGGCTCTTAAACAAAGACAGCCCAACAAAGAATAATGATGTCAAACCCAAGCCATAGTTCCGTGGTGTGAACACAAAATCTACAGGACTCAAGTTAAAAATGATTTACACACAGTTTGATCAGAGTCAGATGTAAAATGGTATCTTACTGGAGACAAGCCAGGGGCTATCAATCCGAATCCCCTACAACAAGTGATGTCATTAGTCAGAATCAATACATTATGGAGACAATTTTCTCTTTTTGTCTCTTGGCCCAGGGAATTTTCTGAGTTGAGTTTCATCACTAGATTGCAAGGCACTCGTATTACAAGGTGGCTGACAGGAATTGCAACCAGGACTCACTCACATGGCTCTTCTGGAGGAACAGGGGAAAAGTTAAAGGAATAAATCCAATGAGACATGGGAGACTGAAAATAACACGTCCAAGGTCTTTGTTGGCAGTCCTATTTTGAACTTGTTCAGCCCATTTCTGTTGTTTTATCCCCTTTAAGTTCACGGCTTTGGACTCTCAGGTGTAAGAACAACACTGGGGGAACGTTTAGTTCCATTTTTCCCCCGGAAGGAACCACCTCATCACCTTGGCTTAGCCACAACTTAGAGGTAATGACTCACTGATGAAGTCCAAGACTTCCAGTCTTTGGCTTTGGCCTCTAGGCCCTCAGTTTTGTCATCTGTAATACCAGATAGCCCCCATTAACCCAAAAGATCTTTATGTCCCTGCTCTNAGGGCGCCTGGGTGGCTCAGTGGGTTAAAGCCTCTGCTTTCGGCTCAGGTCATGATCTCAGCGTCCTGGGATCGAGGCCCGCATCGGGCTCTCTGCTCAGCAGGGAGCCTGCTTCCTCCTCTCCCTGTCTCTCTGCCTGCCTCTCTGCCTACTTGTAATTTCTCTCTCTGTGTCAAATAAATAAATAAAATCTTTAAAAAAAAATAAAAAAAAAAAATAAAAAAATAAAAATAAAAAAAAAAATAAAAAAAAAAAATAAATCCTAAAGATTGGCCAGAATGTGGCCATCTTATGTGAGGATAGTTCTGTAAGATCCTTCCCAGGAGTCAACAAGCAGACAGTACTTTTTCCATCATTAACATTATCAAGGACATCTTGCCTCATAGCCTTGGTGCCATATTGTAGGACCTTCCAAAGCTCTCTTAAAGGCACAATAGAAAATAAGAATGAAAACACAGGAAAATTAAAGGAAATTAGACTCTTGTTTCCTCTTGCTTTCAAGCTCTTCCTACAGAAAAATTCTCTATTCAGTCCCATGTGCGACTCCAACACAGGATATTTTTCCAGCTCACTGGTATTTCATAAACACCATTTGTTGTCATGTGGTTAAATTAAAACTGAGGATATCAAACATCAAACAGTATGTTAATGTCAAGTATGCTTGAATAAATAGTAAGAGTTCAACTGAATGGAATATGTGGATTGCTAGCTAATTAAGCAAGAAGCAGGTGTGAAAAAAATCTAATTTAGGCAATTTTTTATAATTAATAATGTTTACTTGTAGTACCCTTCTAATGGGGCTCTAGTTTAGCCTCTTGTGAATTGCTAGGAGTTTACTCCAGTATTTTAAAATTATAATTGAATGGATAATTTTACGAGATATCAGGTTTCCTTGCTGATGAGGAAGCACAGTGTACATAGAAGGTTCCTGACGGGTACTTTGTATCAATAGGATCAATTAGCAAATCACCCCCAGCAATTAAAACTTAAAACACACACAGGCATACATCCACACCTAAAAGTTCTCTTGAAAGCCTCAGCACGAGTGAAGGTAGAAGGGAGCTTGGATGAGCCAATATGAATGAGAATACAGTGCCCTATTCAAACCAATTGTTGGACACAGGCAATAAGGGCTTGAGTGAATGTCAGCAAAGAGCAGCAACAGCACATTTTGTTACAATTAGGAACAAAATATTAAGATTATATCTAAACTCTCCTGGTAAATTGCATACCACCAATCAATTAATCCAAGTATACATTTAAGGTTGGTTTTCCTTCCAAGAAGCAAATGGAAATAGAGGAGGAGAAAATGTCCAGAGATGTGAAAATAGACCTGGAATATTTCATGGACGTGACATATCTACTGCATTTAATTAAAAGAAGAATGTATGAGAACAATGTATCCTTCTCAATCCGGGTCGAGGGAACAAAACAGGACTGGATTAGATAGGACAACTGTAATCTCTAGAGACAGTCCCATGTTTAATGGGAGCGCCACATGTTTGATATGTAGGGAAGTAAGTGGGTGTCCTGGACACAATCCACTATTCATCATAATACCACAGCCCTGTTCATTCCCAGAGAGGAGACTTAAAACCATGAAACCATATGTAGAATATTAAAAATCATTTAACGTTAAAATGCACATTATGAAAACATGGACTTCAGGCAAGGCTACAGTCCAAGAGAGCTCTGAGAAATCTCCAGTTCAGGAGATAATGGTTGTAAAGGTAAAGACACACACTCACACATACACGCACGCACACACACACACACACACACACACACACACGGAATTTCACTCATCTCAGTGCTGTCTTTTATCACTCTGTTTTCCTTACTGATTTCTGTAGTGAGGTCAGTATTAATAATTGATGGAACAATGATACCTAGAGCATCAGTACATTAATTTATAATTAAAGATGAGAAACACCAGTCCCTCTCCCACCACCTGTCATTTGGTATTAAATCATATAGATATAGACACACACACACACACACACACACACACACACACACGGCAGATACTAAATTGTTTCTCAGACAGAGTCAATAACCTTACTATATTTTCATGGTCTTTTCATTGCCACTGAATTAATCACAGCCCTGCCCCTAACCACATGGAATTTTATTTCCCACAAGAGCGATGTTTACTTTGGTTTACTTTGTTGGAACTCAGAGTACTTATTCAGTCTATAAAGATTTAGTGTAACAGATTTTGTTAAGCAACATTAAAAGTGCTCCCTAACAGATCTTGTCTTATATTGCTTTGCTTATATGCAGATTCTGTGCACTTTTGATTTCATCCAGTTCTCCAACAAGACCAATGCTGAGACTAGCTCTGGTTGCATGGAAATGCTAGCAACACCTTTTGAGATTGAGAGTTCTATTTATTTTCCTCAGTCGCCAAAAATAATATATGAAGTGAAAAGTGAATGCCCCAAACCTGAGCATGTGCACAGGGAGAAATCCTATTTGTCAACTTTTAGCAGGAGATGACAGGCACAAGATGGTACCAACTCAAACTGCCTGTCAGTTCTTCCATTTTTACTATTCCAACTCAAAACACAAGGAGAGACAGCTGTTATGAGGGTCACCCGAGGAATTAGAGCCCCCTGGTCAAGGGGACCCACCTTCTTCCCATACCTTCCACAAACACTTCATAGGACCCTAAAGTCACCCCTTCTGCTCTTTGCCTCAGCCCCACACAGGGTGGAGGATGGGAGGATCCTAGAATTTACTAGAATGGCCAACATCAGATCAAGTGAGGCAGAGAAATGCAGAGTTCTGTACCTGACCAAGAGTAGCACAGCCGTGACTTTCTCTGACAGGACATGAGCAAAGCGCTTCCTGCCCTCAGTTACACTGACTGTGGTTGTCCAGTGGACTCTATGGACATGACACAACTCATTCAAGGATCACTAAGTGTGGAGGAGGGGCATCACCTCCCTATGTGATTATTTGGGAAGTAGGTTGAAACAGTGCAAGGCGGGGGAAGCCAAAGGGAAATAAGGATGGGGACCCTCTAGCAAAACCATGGACCCTCTAGCTACCCCACTTTGGATCAGGCTGGCCCTTCCTCAAAGAGAAAGGGGGCTTTCGCTCAAGGCCTGAGGCCTTAGGGATAGTCACATCTTTCCCATCGGGGAAGGAGCTACATCAGTTGTAGAGACTTTGATTAGCAACCTGGCAACATAAGAACAGGTTTATTTGCAACTCAACAATGACAACAAAAACAAAACAACCAAACAATCTGATTTTAAAATGGACAGAGAACCTGAATAGTCATTTCTCTAAAGAAGACATCCAGAGGGCCAACAGATATATGAAAAGATGTTCAACATCACTCATCATCAGGGAAATACAAGTCAAAACCACAATGAGATATCACCTCACACCTGTCAGAATGGCTAAAATGAGAAAGACAGGAAATAACAAGTGTTGGCAAGGGTGGAGAAAAAGGAACCCTTGTGCGCTGTTGGTGGGAATGTAAATTGGTGTAGCCACTGTGGAAAACAATATGGAGTTTCCTCAAAAAGTTAAAAATAGAAATACCATATAATCCAATAATTCCATGACTGTTTATTTACCTAAAGTAAGTGAAAAAGCTAATTCAAAATCATATATACACGCCTAAGTTTATTACAGCATTATTTACAATAGTCAAGATATGGAAGCAATTTAAGTGTCCATCAATTGAGGAATGAATAAAGAAGGTGTGGTACACACACGTGCATGCACATGCACATACACACACTGGAATATTACCCAGCCATAAAAAAGGGATGAGATCTTTCCATTTGTGATAACATGGGTGGACCTAGAGGGCGTTATGCTCAGTGAAATAAACCAGACTGAGAAGGAAAAATACCATATAATTTCATTCATATGTAGAATCTAAAAAACAAAACAAATGAATAAACAAACAAACCAAAAACAGAATCAGACCTATAAATACAGAGAATGAACTGAGGGTTGTCAGAGGGAAGGCGGTGGGGGGGGTGGACAAAATGGGTGAAAGGGGGTGAGAGGTACAGGCTTCCAGTTATGGGAAGAGCAACCCATGGGAAGAGAACATACAGTATAGGGAATGCGTCAATGGTACTGTCATAGTATTGTGGGTGACAGGTGGCATCTACACTTGTGGTGAGCACGGCATAATATATAGACTTGGTGAATCGGTATGGTGTTCACCTGAAACTGATGAAACATTGCATGTTAACTCTACTCAAATTTAAAAAAAAATTTTAAAGAATAGCTATATTTGATATAAGTCATTCAACCTGCCCCGGGATGCAAGCAAAGGGAGAAAGGAAGGTGCAACGTGGTGTAAGGCACTGCCTTCCCTCCACATACTTCCCACCCAAGCCCCAGCCTGCTCCTAGGAGACCCAAAGGAAATCACTTCCTGGACAATGCCCTCACCCACACATTTACCAAACAACAACAAAAATCAATCTAGGCAGAAAGAAAAGGGGTAGGAGTTGCAAGACTATAATTGTCACTGGAGAAGTTTGCAGTAAGCTCCGGGTTGGGGCGGGGGAGAGAGGGGGGTTGTGTTCCATTATATAAAGTATGAGACTGAAGCCTTGGAACTGTCTCACAAACCTGAGTTCTTTTTCAACAATCTGATGACAGGGGCCCATCTCCTCCCTGAATTCTTAAGAAAAGACAGCCTATTCTTGCCATTTGGGTGGTGAGAGAATTAATAAAGCAAGGCTACCCACTTCCTCTGCAAATGCAGGCAGTGTGTCCCCAGCCCCCGTACAAGAAGACAAGAAGGAATTCTCGAGACCAAGACAGTGAAGCTATGACAAGCCTCAGTGCCCTTCCAGGCACAAGGTTGGCCAGAGATCATTTTCTGTGGACTATCCATAGATGGTCTTCCCAGACACTCTCCCTGAATATATATAATTTCTTGAGTCAATATCGACAATGGATGGGAAAAGTAATAATGGATAAGTTGCAGTAGATACACCTACAGTAGATGAAGGGAAGGCTAATCAATAAATTCATCATCAGTGATGCTGCAGAAAAATGAAGATGAGTCTATATATCCAGAAAATCAGATCTCTAAATAATGGCGCACACAGGACGTTGCTGGACAGCAGCTGACACTGGGTGGACTCCTTACCCACTTTCCATGGAAGGCAGCACAGAGTTCGACTACAGCTTTGGAGCCAGACTGCCCAGGTTCAGGTCCTGCTCCCCCATTTACTAACTCTGGCAAATTTCTTAATATCTTTAAGACATAATATACCCAGCTGTACAACATGGGTGATCAAGAACCTGCCACACAGGAAGTGTTATTGTGAAATTTAAATGAAGTAACCAGGGGGAACCTGGGTGGCTCAGTCAGTTAAGCGTCTGCCTTTGGCTCAACTCATGATCTTAGGGTCCTGGGATCGAGCCCCTCACCCAGCTGTGAACTCACAGTAACGCGCACCAATGGTAAGTACCTAGAGGGTACAGCTTAATGGAAATAATCAGGGCCAAAGGTTTTTTTCTAAAAAAAAAAATCTCTGGGCTGCAGGTGGTACTTTTTCTGTACACTGGTGAGCTACATGTGAAAGATGGGACACTGGAGAGCTACTTAAGAATCTCAGTGAATCACACACTCAAAAAGTCATCTTCAAATGCAGATTACAGTCACTGGTCTCTGGATCCTCCCTGCATCAAAGACTCCTTCTCTGAAGAGATCCCAAAGTCAAACCCTGGAGAATAAGGAACTGTCTAAGAAGATTTAGCTTCAAGTCTGATGAACAACAAAATCCATCAGTGAAAGTTGGCAAATTCCTCTGTCCCTTATGTGAATTGCTGACCTGAGGCCCAGATTGTCTCCATTTCCAGTGGGCAGCCAAGGAACCCAGGATAAAAGAACTCGTCAAGCAGCCCGAGCTAGAAAGGGAAGCTCTGAAATCAAACGCCTGTTTCAGAAAATGGAAGGCAGTGGAGACTCTTGCCTTTGGAGGCAGGGCCTCTCTGAGTTCTACCGGGCCTGGCAGGAAATGCAACATCCACAGGTGGGGGGGCACCCACCCTGGGAAGACACTTTCTACACTGAGACTGTAAGAGGGCAGAAGAAATGCTAAATGAGATCATGTTTGCTTCATCCAAGCATCTCTCAGGGCATCATAACTGTATTACTTGGAGGTTCTTTCTCACACATGAGTCTCATTGGAGAGGGGGTAGTTAACTGCTCAGGCTTGGGACTTGGAAGAATCTGGGTTGCTGAGTAACCATGGGCAAGGAATTTCATCTTTCCTGGTACCCGTTTCTTCATCTATAACATGTGGACGACAACATTACCTGTTACTTAGGATTGCGGTAAAAATTCAGTGGCGTGATGTGTAAAACAGGCTTACTAAAGTGCCTAACACCTAACAATTTTTGACAGTTATTCGCCATTATTATTTACTATTCTTACAACAGACCTTTCTGACTGGTTTTATTATCCTGCCATTATCAGGAAAGAAGGGACCACAGAGGTGGGTGACTTGGATAATGTCACCCTATCTACATTGCTCCCTCTTCTGGTTCCATTCTTTCTGGTCAGCTTTCAGAAGAGAAGAGCCCTTTGGATCCACCAACAGGCCAGGAGGAAGGCTCTGGTTTCCAGGTAAACCAGGAAACTGCCTCCAAGTTGGCTGCTGGTGTTCCCATCCTTGGGTGGTACGGAAGCGTAAGTGAAACACTGCGGCCCTGCTCCTCCATTTGTCTCGACAGGAGCCCTCATCTGCTCTGCCTTCTGGGAGAGTGTGTCGGTCTCGGAGCCCAGCGCTGAAGCAGGTGCGGGCATATTTTAAGCTCCAGCAAATAACTTTAATTGAGCTCTCCTTAGACATATGAACCCACAGAGTGATTTTTTTCCTCTCTTCTAATAAAAAAAGACCCACAACAAACCAGATGGGTCTCAGTCCCTCCCCAACACCCCCTCCCCACTCCTCAGGCTCCCCTAATAAATCTTTTAACTCTAAAGAAATTACCTTTCTTGAAGTGGGTATTTTATTTGGTCGCGTATGTGGACTCAAGCTGCCTCTGTGGGCCAGAATGTGGGTCACAAGGGGGCAGGCCAAAGAATGAGGCTGGAGGCTGAGCCTGCTGGTGGAGGCCAGCTTGGTGCTTGTGTTGCGACTCATTCAGAACTTTGGCCAGTTGCCTCCCTAGGCCGGCTTCCCTCAACCCTGGCTCACTGACCACCATTGTCACTTCCCCACCCCAGTCTCCCTTCAGATTCAAAATCTTCACCTTTAACCATCCTTACCTAAACTAAAATCTCCTCTCTGGTGGGGACCTTCCAAAGCAGCTGGCTAACGAGGAAGGATCCCGACTGAATCTCTCCACTAGGAGCCAGCCTAACTCCTTGACAAAGTGTCCAGAAAGAGTGATGAAAAAGGAGCCCCATACCTCTTGTCACCCAAACAAGGTGGTGTGGGGCACGGAGTTCTGTCTCATTTTGCAGATGTGTGTTTTTTTTAATGTCTCACATGAAGATGGCAGCAGGAGGAAGAGGGAGATACAATGGGAATGGATTCCAGACTCCCCTGAAAAGACTTCAAGAATAGCCCAGGGCAAGAGAGAGAGAAGCAACACGCTCTGAGTTCTGATTTATGAGCACTGAATTATTGGTAGGAGGGCCCAGAAGGAGTCGTTTACAACAGAAATTATTGCAGGCAAATGTTGGTTGGTATTTTAAATCACTCACTAATATTGATAGGTTAATGTCTGTCACACTTGCTTAAGGGTCATGGGGGGAAAAAAACCCACACAACTTTATCTTAGACTTGTTACCAGCTAAGTATAATGATAAATACACCTTTTGGATTTGGTTTTGGTTTTTTTTCCCTCCAGCAAAGCCTGCTGTATTATTTATGGTTTTCTGAGTCACTAGCTGTAGCCCCTCTCTGGATTTTAAAAGGTTGATTTGCAAAAAAACAAAAACAGGGCACCCGCCTGGAGAGGCTGGTGGGAAGGCAAAGCGGCCCCTCCAAGGACCCTCATGAGCAGCGGCCTGGGCGCCTCGGGCGGCGGGGGCCAGATGGCCAGGGCATATTGTTCCCTTTCTGGTGATAGTCCTGCTGTGGCAAATAAAGTTAAATCAAAAGGTTAGTGCTCTGCAAGAGGGTGGCGGGGCGGGCAGCAGCTGACAAGGGGTGAGGATGCGAGCCAGGAGGATGAGTGGTTGTTCCCTCAGAACGCAAAGGAGAGGCCTTGGCTGCAAAACTAGAGAGGAGAAGCATGGATCTCAGCGTCCTCTTCTTCGCAGGGCCTGAGCGCAGCCCGGGAGCCGAAAAGCACAGCTTGAGTCTACCTAAGGCCAGGTATGAGGGAGGTACATTCCCTCTCCAGCGGTCTGAGGTCAGAAGAGCTACCTCGACTTCCCCCAGACAACGGTGCATTCCCCTGGGGGTGATCTGGGGTTATTCTGAGAAGGTCAAATGCCCACGACTGTCACGAGTGGAACAAAGTGAGAGAGAACTTTGGAATCCAGGTAAGCAGCACCGGATCGCCGAGTGGGTGCGGAGCGCTTTTCACCCTGACACACAATTCATGAACTGGTTCATAGAACATCAGAGCTAGAAAGGGTTTAAGAAACTAGGGACAACCCGCCCCCCCCCACCCCGCCACACACACACCCTTTTTACAGTTGGACAAAAAGGAGGCCAGAGCGGGGAAGTGATTTGCTCAACGCTCAAGGTCGCAGGACGTGGGGGCTGAGCAGGCACCCAGCACCCGCTTTCCTCCCACACCCCCAGGGACCGGCACCCAGGGAACCACGGCAGGGAGGGGAGGGGGGGTTGAAGGAGTCACAGTGTGTGCCAGTTGGAAACGGTGCCAGAGAGATGCTGTTTTCCATAAACGTAAACAGATACAGTATACAGTAGAACGCAATACTGGCATTGTCTTTTAAATCACTTCATAAATCATATTTGAGCTTGCGTTCTATTTCAAAATCTGCTCCCCCTCCCCGATTCCAAAGGTGGGATTTTCCGCTTTCCTCCCCTCCGACGGGCTCCGCCCTGTGCTCCGACTCTGAGATGCACATCCTTGTGCTCCTTTTTTCATGGAGTTGCCAAAGCACACCGTTTACCCAGGAGACCTGCAGTTTCCAGGGTTTGGAACACAATTAGGCGGTCTGCAGAAGCATTTGTTATTTACCTGTGAGACTCAGGCCATCCTTCAGTGCCAACTGGGTCTCGCAGGTAAATATGAACTTAGGAAGACTTAAAAAAAAAAAAAGACAAACATTAAAATATGTATTGAGGGATTTTTAAATGCTGATTTCATTCTTTTTGGTAAAGTACCTTTCTTTCCACATTAGTCCCCGCAAACAGAATATTATTTATGCAACTTCTGTGCCTTTGATGCTGTTCTAGTCTAGACCATATTTATGGGCGGAACTTTGTTTCCTGACACATTTGACTGGCTTGAGTGCACAGGGGCCCCTGTTTCTGCTAAGCAATATTTTGACTTCCACTTTGAAAATTTACTTTAGGAGAAGGTGGGACTTCCAAAGGCATGTAAAATCACTGATACAACAAGTTTTTTTTTTGTTTTTTTTTTTTTTAGATTTTTTATTTATTTATTTCACAGAGGGAGAGAGATCACAAGGAGGCAGAGAGGCAGGCAGAGAGAGAGAGGGGGAAGCAGGCTCCCCGCTGAGCAGGGAGCCCGATGCGGGCCTCGATCCCAGGACCCTGAGATCATGACCTGAGCCAAAAGCAGAGGCTTTAACCCACTGAGCCACCCAGGTGCCCGATACAACAAGTTTTTACTTAAAAAAACAAACAAACAGAAAAGCTCTATTTCCATTTGAGCAGAATTTGCAAACAGCAGAGCTCTCAAATCACTCCAGCTCCATCCTCAACTCTGTCTGCTGGGTTAGACTGTTTCACCCCCTCTGCTAGTCTAAGTGCATCACTTCCATCAGGAAATGTATAGGGCTCTCTGTTCCTCTGCACAGAATGTGAGTTTGGGGGCCACATCCCTATTGAGAGTTCCAAACAGAAACCATTTGAGAGATTTTAACCTCTTGCTAAAGATCAGAACTTCAGCGAGGGAAGAGGCAGGTGAGATTGAGATCTGATTTTACAGATGAGCTCAAGAAACCCCAGGTGAACCAACACAGGTCCCAGCTGGAGAGGGCAGGTCCGAGGCCAGAGGCTGGTACCCAAGTCCCCAAACTCCTCACTCAGCGCTCTTGCTGGAACCTCCCGCTGGCTTTCTAGGACCCCAGTCATGATGTGAGCAACCAACGACTTTATTCTATGGGCCTGACTGTCACCAGAAAATAAGAGATTTAATCAAAGTCTAGTGCATCCCCTTGTACTCACCATAAACTGAGAACACTGACAGATAGCCTAGTCATCAAAGTGAAAACCTCCACCCTTATACCTGTTTGGGTAAACTTCTAGTTTGGATATTAGTTAGTGGCTACAGCCAAAAACTAAGCGATCTGATTCGGAGCTTTTAATGTCATGTGACCTAAACAAGCCCCTGAGAATTTTACTATTCAACCAAATATTTCAAAATAGGTGTTTTCGATCCATCTTTTTAAAAATATTTTTTCTGACAGTACACAACCATATGAACAGTGAAGTAAGTAGGACTTGAACTGCAGAACATGAGGAGAACTGCTCCCCTTCTCTGCCCCCTCTTCTCCACTCCCACCCCAGCCAAAAAATACAGTTTTCCAAGAGCTGCATTTTTCTGACATTTTGTACATTCTGACGTCCGGGGAGACTTCCCATTTTCTACACTCAGCACTTTGAGGGCCATCAGGGGTCAAGGCACCAGTACTCCCAAAAGATCCCTGATAGTTCATCCAGAACAATCATGCTACTAGCTGCCCCACCCCTCTTGTTACTTGCCGAGGCCAATTTCTCTAGTAAGCGTTACCTTTTTGCTGTTATTGTTGTTTTCCAGAAATACGAAGCCAAAAAGATGAATCAGAGACACAATAAAGTTGTAGGAGTTCCAGACCCACCTCTAAATCCTATTCTCTAAGCACCAGTGCCCAAGTTTAAAAAAAAAAAAAAAAGAAAAGAAAAGAAAAGAAAGAAACTACTTCCTGGTCTCAGAGCTTCTGTTAACACAGGAACTACTGTGCTGAACTGAAAATCACATCTTCTGCTCAACTCTGTGAGCAGGGGAAAAGGAAAGAAATGGTACATGTTTCAAATTTTACAGGAATTTTACATCATGCAAAATGGAAAGGGCCTTAGTGGTTTTATCTTGACGAAGTATGGCTGGTACAGAATCAACGAGGTCTCAGGAAAACACGCCAGGCACACAAGGTAACGTAATGAACATCGAAAGCAGTATCAGACACCTTTCCCACCTCTCTTTATGATAAAATTTGGATGCAAATTTTTACTGGTTAAATAATGGAACAGGTTTAAATTGGCATCTAAGCACTCGTAAGTGAAGTAATATGCTTTGTGGGTCATTAATATGATCATACGCATTGGCTTTATTAAAGGAAATATTTGAAATACGCAGCCTGCTTTTTCATTTCTTAAAACTTTATGTTTTAAGACTGTATGTATGTTTTTATAAAAACAAGATATGTATTCTTTGTGTGCTATATGTATTTCTATAAACAAGATTCTAAGATTCTTTCATCTTTCTCTTGCCTACCCCCAAACTGCAGTATAATGCTAAGAAAATAGTTTTTATATTTCCAAGAAACATGCTTTAAAAAAAAGGTTTTTTTGGGCGCCTGGGTGGCTCAGTGGGTTAAAGCCGCTGCCTTCGGCTCAGGTCATGATCCTAGGGTCCTGGGATCGAGGCCCACATCAGGCTCTCTGCTCAGCAGGGAGCCTNAGGCCCACATCGGGCTCTCTGCTCAGCAGGGAGCCTGCTTCCTCCTCTCTCCTCTCTCTCTGCCTGCCTCTCTGCCTACTTGTAATCTCTCTCTGTGTCAAATGAATAAATAAAATCTTTAAAAAAAATAAAAAATAAAAAATAAAAAAATAAAATAAAAATAAAAAAAGGTTTTTTTCTTTTCATTTCTACAGTAACTCAAACTTATGCTAAATTGTAAAAATTGGCATTGTGCACAGAATTACTGAGGAGGATTAATAGGCAGAAAATCATCACAGAATCTGAAAGTTCTGTCTAAGCAGAGCTGGTGACTGGTGATTGCAGATCTAAATTTGCACAGCTGCCAAAGGAAAGTTAAAAATGACATCTAAAGGATGAACAGCTGTGGTCAAAATTATGCTGCAGTGTTAATCTTTATGAGCTTCTTCGATAGGATTCAAACCAGTGCCAGAAATTTTCAAATAGATTCCTTACACAGAACGAGTCAGAATTACCATGTTCTGAGGTTTTGGTCTTCTTTAAAATAATAATAAATTCAATTACATTAAAACTCTCCTCAGATGAAAATTAAAAACTCAGCTCTGTTGCATCATGCTTTTTTATGAAGATGAATTAAAATGTCTTCATTGCTTTTAAAGGATGTGGTTTAAATTATTAAATTATTACTGAATCTCGTTCTCAAAAACCACTTGCAGCTTTTTTCCATGTTCTTCCACATGTTATAATGGAGATCCCTAAAATTTTGCCAATTTGGCAACAGGTCCAATAGATGATTATTAAGCCACGCTCGACTGTTAAGGTTTCTAACTTCTATAATATTTTGTAGTCCTCCATAGAACTCAAAGGACCATTCGCCATCTTTAGAATCACTCATAATGTTCTGGGCAAAACCTTAGGAAAATGACACAGAGTTAGAGCTAGCTGCCAAGACACAATATATTTCAACTGAACACTAATAATATTTGGAAACGATTTCCTGTATTCCTTCTCTACTTATTTGTTAATCTGATATAGTTTCCAGGGTTTGGAATGTTCATGCCTTTTGTGTTCTAAAAAGAGATTAGGGGCTCCCTAAAAAAAAAAATCAACTCACTTTCTCTAGCTTGAGCCTGCATGCTGAAGGTCTTTCGAACCTTCTAAGTAAACAGCAATGTGCATACATTAGTGGTGCTTGCTTTGAGATGGAAAAAAAAAGGTTGGCCTTTTCCTTGTAAATATGGACTCTTAAGCCTCTAAATGATTTGCCAAACCGAATCGGATAATAAAGGGTTTAAACTTTGCCACTTTGGGGTTAATGTGAAAGGCTTGTCAACATCAGATTGTTTAGACATTAAAAGGAACGCGCTGTGTGCCTCCTTTTCCACCCCAGTGTTGCAGCTCCCAGTGAATTTACCCAGCTGTAAGTGATTCCAGATGTGCTGCAGTGACAAGCTTCAGTCTCAGGGTACTTATTCATTTCACATTAAAATCTCATGTTCCCAGGTCTGAGCCGTTATCTCACTGAGATCTGATTAGGGAATACAGCAGAGAGGCATTTCCAAACCCAGAGCCCGCCCTCACTGCCTGAAACAGATCTCTGACCAACAGGCACCTCGGAGGGCGAGAGAGGGGCTCGGAGGTACGCACAACGAGGAGGGCGGGGGTTCAGGGCTACCCGATTCCTACTCTATCCCTGATGCCAAGTACTTCTATGAGGCTATCTCCTGGATCCTAGACGGAGCCGCGCAGGCATTTCAGCTTGGCTAACTCCTGAACCCGACACAAACTTTCTTCCCCAGTGGAAAGGGGTAGGGCCTGTGACTTCGTACGTTGTCTAGCGCTACACCCACAAGCAGAAGGGCTCACGATGGGTGCATTATGAGTAATGACTGATTTGCCAGACCTGCAAGCCTTTGAGTCTCTCTCCTGTCCGGACCATGACAGCAGAAGGAAAGTACAAGTTGCGAGAGGAGGAGAAAGAAACGTAAAGGAGTTCAGAAGCAGGGAGAAAGCATCTCATTCAACCAGGTAGCTGTGCTTTTGTTCCTAGGCAAAGGTAGTGATGGAACTCCCCACCCCAAAACCTCTGGCAGGGACGGGGTACTTTGTTCTGAGTTTTTACTTCTTGAAGTAAAGTGTTGAAATACAGACACTATAGGTGACAGTCTCTTCCATGGCACATGTTAGAGACACATGGCTAGAAAAAAAGAAGGTGAGCTTAGGCCTGTGGACAGAGACTAAAGATAATGGGGTACAGGTGGGAAGAAGGCTACGCCCGTGATGCTTGCAAAAGGAAACAAAATTAAGGATCATTATTATTTTATTTTCCCTTCTAGCCAGGCTTTTGGTTTGCCCTGGGCTTTACTGTTGTGTGTGTGTGTGTGTGTGTGTGTGCGTGTGTGTGTGTTTTCTTTTTGCCCTACTCCGTTGTCACTTTGAAGAGGTAGAGAGAGAGCACCATGAACCCCCGGCTGATCGACCGTGGTCACAGGCTGCTAGGCAGCCCTGAGCCCGTCAGAAGCTCCTGTCACTGGACTCCCGTCACACTGGAAGCCCCAGAAAACATGCACTGAATACTGTAACCCCCTCAGCATGTGCTCAGTCTCCCCCAAGAGGAACAAAAAAGAATCACTCAAACCCTAGATTCAGAATGGAGGGGCTTCAAAAAGTCAGGGAATCCCCAGACCCGCCTTGGGGGTGGGGGCGGTGGGGG
>LNAC01001046.1:99719-148671 GCA_002007465.1 Ailurus styani | reverse complement strand
GGGGGGGGGTCGGGGTGGGGGAGGGGAGAATGAGCTGGCCACATGGAAGGAGAGCAGCGGCATTTGGTTTGGTGATGGGCAGATTTTCTTTTATGACGGCTAAACGCCTTTCTTTCTCCCCAAGCAATTACAGAGCTGCTTCCCATCAAAATGGCTGTTAGCAGCAGATCTCCAAGTTGCTGCAAATAAATCAAGAAGGCTATTGGCAGCTGTCGTGGAGAGTGGCCCGGATGGTCCTCCTGGTCATTCCGTCATAGAGATGAGGGGCGTCACAGCTGAGGTCGGAGCAGAGCTGTGGTCTGCAACTGAAGGAGAGAGGGTAGCAGCGCTCCTGAGGCCTGAGCAGGTAAAAGAGGAAAGGGACACTTTGCCCTCTCCCTGCAGGTTCAGAACAAGAGCACCTCCTGACTTGAACTCCCCGCTATGGCAATGCTTGGCCCCAGGAAAAATCACCAAGGCACCATCCTCTGGCACAGAGTGGTATCAAATGCTGTCATTACTGTTAATTAGAAACAACACAAAAGGGCGATTCGGTGCAGAGTGACACAATTCATCTAGTACTAAAAGCTTTTACAAGACGACGCCAAAGATGCATGTTGGACACTGAAGGCAAATCATGGGTCTGACATGCAGGTGTTTTTCTCTGGCTTTCGCAGTGGCTTCGGGCCGGAAAACAGGCTGCCCAAACCTCCAGCACTTTTGATCTCCTCATGCCATGAAGGGGGTTCAGGACATCGCTACCTGTCTCTGTGTGGGCGAGCACACTCCTGCTGGAAGACCCACATGGAGAGTCATAGGGAGGTCCCCGTTTGGTCATACAAATCTCTGCTCACTGTCCTCGTCACACCCCTGTCCCACAAAACCATTAGAAGCCACTTGCTGTATGCCCCGCAGATGCAAAAAGCATTTCTTCCATGACAGTGTTTGGGGGTGAAATGAGAGTAAATTATTTGGGAAAGCTGCCAGGGGTGTTTGGAGGCCAGGTGGGCCTTGTCCTCTGAGGGAAAGGCGTGCTGGGCTAAGTAGCGGTCCCCACACCGGACAGGCTCCGTGTGCCAGCTGCAGACCCAAGGCCTGCCCCCAGCCCTCGAGTCACATTGTGTCATGCCACACAGCATTTGGATCAGGAGACGGCTGTGGCGTGCTGCGTAATATTTTTAAAAGCCCATTTCCCTGTTCAGGGGGAAGCAGGTGGAAAGCAGAACCCCTGAAGGGCAGATACTTTGAAAGGCCCCACAGGCAATTCTCCAATAAAAGAGCAAGCAAAGCTGGCATATATCCCAAACTTTCAAATTGACCTTCTCTCTTGATCTGGGACTTAATGCCTCCAAACCAAACTAATTCCAAAAGTCACCTTCTCAACTTCTCTGCACAATTTTTTTTTTAAACAAATGAAAGCTCAGGTACAGGCTCCCCTCGCAGCCCTTCTGACGTCCTTAGCTGCTCAAATTAAATCTGAATGGTTCGTCTCTTTTTATTATACGATGGGCCATATGTCACCAAAATAAAAACCCAGCTGAAATCCCAGTACAGATAAAGGGCATGAAAGGCTGTTCCGGCCACAAAATAGAGACCCTGTTTAAATCTTATTAAACAATAACACCCACCCAACCATCCCCTCCCCCTCTGGAAAAAAATTCAGGAAGGAAATTGTGGTTAAATCATCTCATAGTTTGGCAAAAACTTCTACCTCTGAAAAATGAAAAGAGAAAAAAAAAACTTCATTCTATGCTGGACTCACACAGGCTAATAAAAAGCAGGACTGTATTGCTTTGCACTGTAGCTGTCAAATTCTCAGCAATGAAATACAGATCCTGACTCTTCTGGTCCCTGGAGTCCTACCCCCTCAGACCACCAAAAAAGGAACAGCCGGGGTGGGAGGGGGCATCATTTATCCTCTCCCACTCCAGAGTGAATCTTGTTTGTTGCTTTGTTTTATTTTTAATTTTTGCTTTTTTGGCGTGCATGCCTCTTTTCCTGAATAAAGTTTCCACTGTTCTTATAAACACAGATAGATGTGTAAGGGGATGTTTGGGCCATTGCTTTCAAGAGCTGTGATTTGGCTTTCTTGCAAAGATGCTACACACTTAGTCCAGGCATTGCCACAATGGTATGTGTGTCTTTAAGAAAGAGAAAGAAAGAAAGAGAAAGAGAGAGAGAGAGAGAGAGAGAAAGAAAGAAAGAAGGAAAGAAAGAAAGAAAGAAAGAAAGAAAGAAAGAAAGAAAGAAAGAAAGAAAAGAAAAGAAAAGAAAAGAAAAGATCAAAAAGAAAAAACATTTCCATTTCACAAGGTCCCCCAGTGGCCTCAAACGCTCCTCCTCCACCATCAAAAATTCATAAAGGGGATCAGCATTCTTTACCGAATGGATCCCAGTGGCACCATAGACCTTGTTGGGAAGAGAGGCAATAAATATCGAATTATACACCTCATGGGAAGAAAGGACTGTAGACTCGGCTTCAAGCCCTCCACATGGTCCCTGGGGGAGCTGGGTCCAGACTCAAGGTCCAGCACAGAAAGGAAATGGGTCAAGTGTGTCAATTTCTAGACTGATGACCTTTGACTTGTTTAATGACACTAGGAGGCCACCACAAAAAAAAAAAAAAGATACCAAATGCCTTGGAGGAAAGACATGGGGAGAGGGGTGCCATTGGGGCCACAAGGAAACTGCAGCCACAGCACTGTGGTGGGGGATGGTCCCCAGATACCCTGCTAACTGTGATTTGTCCTTGGGAAACTGACCAGGTGAGTGGTAGAAAGTTCATGAATGGAGAACTTTAATTCCCACCAGTGTTTGATGCCCGGCCTCAGGAACACTTCATCCTCTGCCTGAAACTCCAAGAACATGGTTTGCCTGTTCCACCTCCAGAATTTGCCCACCCAGAGCCGCCCCTTCTCCCTACTGAGCCCCCAAAGCCCTCTTCCTCACCCCCACTGACGACTCTGGCTTCCAGCTGCCACAGCCTGCACCCAGCCACACATGTGGCCCCAAAGCTTTGCTTTTTGCACCACCCCCTTTCACATGTGCCTTTTTTGCTATCTCCCCACTTCTGACTCCGGACCAGCAGGGTCTCCCTGCCCCCACCTCACCCTCCCGTACCCCACACTGTGTTAAGGGCGCTGAGTCTATGCTCCGTCATCCATGTCGATCGATTGCTGCAAAGCGAAAGGGAAGAGTTTGGGTTCCAAAATGAAAATTACAGGGCAAAGAAAGTGGGAAAGAACGCATAAACAGATGTGTTCAGATAGCATGTATCTGCAATCTGTCTGTTTAAGAATGCACGCGCTTCTTCATTCAATACACAATACAAGGGATCCGTACCCAGGACTCCTTTCCTTAAACTGAAGTATCTACATATAAATTTTCAAAGTACTCTCACAGCTTAGATGCAAATTAGGAGCCTTATGGCTAGTTATTCAAGGAGAATAAAATTTTTTTATGGACCAGAACACTTTCAGGTAGTCTTTTACAGCTCATGGACTAAGCTTTTTTTTTNGGCTAAGTTTTTTTTTTTTTTTTTTTTTTTTTTAAAGCGCTTGGCTGCCCTTGTCCCAGAGGGAGGTCTCGGTAGCTTCAGCTCCTCCATATTATATATAAAGTTGACCCAATTAGAGTTTGGATTTGGATGGGCATTTTTAGCTCCTGCTCTCAGACACCTGGGCTAAAGTTCCCATTTATGCTTCAAAAACAGCTGAAGTTCCTCATACTGTAGCTTTCTGAACTCTACTGCCAATTCTGTGAGCTAGTCCTTCAGACATTTGCTAACCAGTAAGTGGCAAGAAAGCTGCCCAGAACACCCACACTGAACTGCTCTCTTTCTCCCTGTTCCCAGAGCTCAGGCTCAGTGGGACAGAGCCTGAGCCCTCTGTCAGCTGCACCCCAAAGCAAAAGCTTCCCACCCAGTNCATCCAGGCTTGGAGAGGTAGAGCTGTTTACTTTGGCTCCAAGAGGGGCCTCTGTGTGAGTGACAGATGTCCTTGCCAGAAGGGGGCTGCGTTCACGTTCTTTGGGTGTGTATAGGATGGTTTCTAAAGAGCCTTGTTGGTTTTTTTTTTTTTCCTCTTTCTGCAAATTTGCCATTTATATGGAAAAATTGAAATGTCATTCTTATGTTTATGAAATGCTTTGTGAAATGCGATATGCTCAGAGAATCTTAAAAAACTCGAACCACACCGCACAGGAAGAACATTTGGTGTCCCCAGGCAGGTGACATGGGACAGAGGGGTAAGCCCTCTGGGGGTTAAGCACATTTCCTGTCCTTTCTCTTGTTCAGGCTGTCCTCCTCCTCTTCCTTCTCTTCCTCCTCCTCCTCCTCCTCCTCCTCCTCGCTTCTTGTTCCTTCCTCAATGCATCTCACCATCCCCAAACAGTGGGCATGGGAAGTAAAAGGTTGAAACTCAGATCAGTTCTAGGGGAAGATTTTTAATGCCAGGCTCACCGGGGGAAGGAGCCTGAGACTACTATCTAAAAGGAGGCTGGGGGGTTGTGTGTTGATTTCATTGATCTGTGTTTACACTGCCCTCCAAGACCATTAAGAGGCTATTCAGTGGCCCCTAACCTTTTAAGATGGTAACACACTAGCGCTGTCAGAATTTACCAGCACCTTTCCTTCTCTCCTCTTCTCCTTTACAAGGGAAAAAAAATTTATTCTTTTTTTTAAGTTAAGGTTGATTTAGATTATTTTGGTTTTCGGAATATGGATCTAGTCATTAAATTGAACAGAAACACAGGGGTGACATATGGACCAACCTTTCTGTGTTTATATTATATCATGTTTTATAATTTATAACAGTGTATATAAATGTGTCATTATATATCAATATGTTATATCAATATGATTAATATGTTGTATGTATATATTTCTATTTATAAGGTTGCTATTTATAAATGAGATAGATAAGATGATCTCAATTCCATGGTGAAGAAATGAGACTCATAGTACTTCAAATGTTCTCAACAAATCACCCAGTTAATATGTGGCAGAAAAAGGACTCACAAAAATAATTAATTAATTAATTAATTAATGAAAATAAATTAATAAAATTAAAAGAAAAAAGGACTCACACCACCTTCTTGAATGAATATATTCATTACAACTTTTTAAAAAATAAAACAATGAGAACTTCTATAGATTAGAAATAATAGTGAAATGGTTACATAAACTATGTCACATTCATCTGCTCAATGGGATAGTATTTATTCATCAAAAAAATAAAAGGATGAAGACTATATAAGAGCATGCTAAATGCTCATCACTCAATGTGGAAGTTAAAATAACAGCATACACAATCATGTGTCCTCTATCATGCATCATAATACACACATAAAAAGACTGCAAGAAACACACAAAAGTAAAAATTATTATGCTACAGTGCTGAGCATTGCAGTGATTTTTATCCTGCTCTTTTCCAGGCTTGTGTTTTGTTTTGCTAGCTCAAGTTTTGTAACTGACAATGAAACTTGAACTAAGTCTCCTGATCCGAGCTCAGTGCTGCCTCCAGTGGGAAGATCTTTTACATGCCTGTCTTCTCTGCCGACCACCTACTGGCACCCAACTTGGGAAATGGGCTTCGGGTTCCCAACATGACCCAACAATCCGGAGTGCAAAGAAGAGCCAGGACTCTGAGCTCCAGTCTCCAGCATTCCCCGAGCCCCAGCTTCCTGGTCACTCTGCTCGGCTCTGGCTGTGTGTAGCCCCTGCTCGTCAGGGGCCTCTCAGCTTATGAATTATGAAAGCTCCCTGGGTGTGCCCACTGGTGCATATGGATCAGCTGAGCCCCCAGTGCTGGAGGCATAACAAAGGATTTCCCTCCTTGGGATCAGTGTCAATTTAAAAATCAAAAACTTTACTTTCTGAACTACAGCCTTCCATGTCGGTGGGGTGTTGTTTAAAAGAGACCCCAAGATAACTGTTCAATGATGGCTTCAAAAAAGAATAGTAAAATCTAAACATCTTTTAAATGGTGGATGGATTCCCTCAACATTTGTCATGGTGCCATATGCTGGGCTCTCTCCTCCAATAGAGCATGGTACCAGGGGTCAAAGAGAGGGAAAAGTAAACCAAAAGGTGTACAACTTTGTAGGCTGATGTATGTACTTGGGTACAAACTGAATCTGAAAAGGTTATTTCTGGAATGTGAAATCAGGGAGGAGCTGGCTCTCCAAATTTATGAAGACTATAAGAACTCGAGCATTTCAGGGAGCAATACAAAAAAGTGGCTGTTTCACGGGAACAATCTTGGCTAACTCAACTGGAGTGTCAGATTCACACACGGTTGCATTAACCATATCATTAAAAGCATATGTAAACAGACCCCCAAACCTAGACTGACCGACATTTACCAGCAAACAAGGCACAGAGCCTGGGAAAACTCAGTGAGGTCCATCAAACCTGCTTGCACCTCTGAAACCCCGTTTCCAGGCGATGAAACTTGCCCAATGTTCCTTGATGTCTACATTTTGGGAACAGCCCAGGGTTCTTTCTTCAAGTAAAGGCTGTTAGATTTTTACAGAATGAGATGTGCAAAGCTCAGATCTGCAGCTACCCGTCCTGGGTGTTCTCAAAGATTTTTATCTGCCTACTCTCTGAAACTGAGAAACTTAAAAAAAAAAAAAAAAGCTCATCTTCTGCCAAAAAAAAAAAAAGAGAGAGAGAGAGAGAGAAGGGGGGGAAGGAAAGGAGAAAGAAGAAAGGGAGAAAGGGAAGGAGGGAGGGAGGGAAAGAGGGAGGGATGGGGGAGGGGGGAAGGAAGGAAGGAAGGAAAGAAGGAAGGAAGAAAGGAAGGAAAAAAACCAAACTTGCTTCTACAGTAAGCAAAAGGAAAGGTATCTTTCTTCTGCCTCCAGATCTCAGGGACAGTAAACTCTGCTCTTAAGGGGGAGAATTGTTTTATATTTGAAAAGTGATAAAAACAGAACTGAGTAGGGTATGGGCTGTGATGGGGAGGAGTGTCACCAAGGTGGGAATTACCCAGTATAATTCAAGCCTCCAATGAGGTCTCGACATTCTCCAGGGTTCCATGTGGCCAACCCCCTTTCTCTGCCAACTCCATATTAAGACAAGCCCTTTAAAATTGGCTGGGAATTTAGCTCCTGTCTTCTTTGAAATACCCAGTGGCTACATATAAAATATATGGTGCCACAGCAGATTTCTTCACACATGATATGCACATAAAATTTCACCATACTCCATCAGTAAACTCAGGTGGTAGGCCTCCAGAGAGCAAGGATGGATAAATGATCCAGGGGACTGGAGAGGTTTCCTGAGTCAACTTGGCCCTAATGAGAAAGCCAGGCACTTACTTGAGAAACCAGACTTCTGAACAAAGAAAATGTTGTAGTGTGGACACCAACTAGCTGTGTGACCTTGGGTAAGTCACTTAACCTCTCTGGATTTCAGTTTCCTCTTCGAGGTATACACTAACAGTGATTCTCAAGTCCTGGACATTCTCAGAAACACACTTCTTGGTCCAGCCAAGAGAGAAGTTAAGGAGGACAGGAAGCAATGGGAATCTTGCTATTGAAAAATGAGGTGAGGTGTTGGAAAAGTTTTATAAGCTTAATGGTGATATTACATAGCCATAAGATGTGCATTTGTTTATATAACATGTATTTGTTGAGGAACAATTATGTGCTGGTCACATAGGCTGGAGGGCAAAAACCCATGGTTCTTGCCCTCATGAAGCTTATGGTTCAACATGACAGTTGTCTCTGAGCCTATCAAGCGCCCTCTTGAATGCTCATATGTACCAGGTGGGTCCACCTCATTTTTCTTTGCTCCTGCTGCAGCTCCCACATGCACCTATTTCAATTCTGCCTCTATTTCAACTCCCGCCTCCTTCGTGAAGCTTTCCTTTGTATTACAGCTGTCTACTCTGACCCCCTCCTCCTCTGGGCTGTAGAGGAGCAAGTTTCTAGGAGCACGGTTGAGTATGAAACCATACTGCTTGTCAACTGCTGGCAAGTGCCCCCAAATTATTATCCTTCTAGATGATGGCCTCCCCATGGACAGGGACGTGCCTTCTTTCGGTCATGTCCCTCATGGCACCACACTTAGTGGTTTCTGAACATCTACATCTCAACTGAATGCTCGACTATTTGAAAATCTCAATGATGGAAGCTGTTTTCTGCTTATCTGAGAGTAAATTTTCATTTCAACCTTTATTTTTAAATCCTTTTAAACGGATTAGTATTCTGCTTTCTTAATGTGGCACATCCACCAAAACAACTTTTTATTTTTTTATTTTTTTTTTAAAGATTTTATTTATTTATTTGACACAGAGAGAGAGATTACAAGTCGGCAGAGAGGCAGGCAGAGAGAGAGGAGAGAGGAGGAAGCAGGCTCCCTGCTGAGCAGAGAGCCCGATGCGGGCCTCGATCCCAGGACCCTGGGATCATGACCTGAGCCGAAGGCAGCGGCCTTAACCGACTGAGCCACCCAGGCGCCCCAAAACAACTTTTTAAAAATGACTTTTTTTTTTTTGGATGGCACATTCCTTTGTGGTTTGTCAGTATCACTAACATGACTCTGTGAACTGTCCTAGATGTGAAAGGAGAAGGTCCTGAGATGGGGCCTGAATCTGAGTTGACTCCAAGCAGTGGGTCTCAAACTTATTAAAGCAATTAGACTCTTGTTTAAAAAAAAAATCATACAGAGAAGCCCAATGTGGATAAAGTCTCTGCCAGAGAAAAAATGGGGAGCTCCGGCCCTTGCCTGGCTGTCCTGCCCTCACCTCATCAGCACTTCCCTCGAACTCACTATGTGGGGCCCCAAAACTACCACTTTAGACTTTAGCCTGGAATTTTTTAAAATCCATGATGATTTTCATCTTTTTCATTAAAGAAGAAGAGGAGGACAAGGCTGAAGAGAGAAGGAGATGGGAATCTGATTTATTCAAGGTTCATGTTCATTAGCTAATATTCCAAGTTATATATGATATGCATAATATATGTATACGTATATTATGTGTGTGTTTTATATTAAATAAAACATTGATTGGGCCCTTACCCATGTGTTCAAACACCATGATTTTCCACCATTTTGCAGATAAGGAAACTGAGGCACAGATTGGTTCAGAAGCCTGCCAAAGGTCACACAGCTAGCAATAGCAGAGCTGGGAGTTGATCCCAGGGAGTTTCTAGAGTCCTTCTCTTATCACTCTACGACAGCTTGCTCTACAGGTCATTCAAGCCTACAAGGACAGTCATACCACCTTTCGTTGGCTCTGTACTTCAGAGTCTTCTAAGAATTTTTGTGTATGGTATTCCATCTGAGCCATTCAACTATCATGTCCGAGGATCACAGCCTCAGTTCTCCAGCAAAGCAAACTGAGGCACGCGAAGTTAAATTCTATTCAGAGTAACAAAGCCAAACCAAAACATAGGTCTCGCGACCTCTACATTCAGGGCTTCTCTATCACACTGCTCTTCTCTAAACCAAACTTCTCAGGGACCCCACACCTATCTAAGGCCCCTTCGGAAAGCTTCTACCTTGTTCCCTAGAAATGTCTCCTCCCAAGGGGTTCCAGGCATTAACTGGAGCTCCAGAGAGTACCTGGGGGCTACAAACAAATCCCAACCACTCAAGCGTATGTTACAGTAATACACAAAAAAATAGTACTAAAAAAAAAAAACCCAAAAAACCTCTTGAGGTCATTTACTGATTTGGTAGGTTTTGTTTTCTCATTTTACAGAAAATCTTATAATTCACTATTCTTTCATGACACAGGTATATTCCAAGGGGGGCTTAGTGCTGTCCAAGAATTTTACAAGAGATCTACTATCTTAGGTTTACCTGCCTCTCCCAGCCAGGTACTTCTTGTCTATAAATCCTTTTGGCCAGCCATTGGATAGAAGGTTGTGAAGAGGTGGGAAAATAAGGAGTTGGGGTATATATTCCTATCCTAGGGCCCTTACCACAGCTCTGAGAGCCCTGGAGATATCAGAGAGCTGTCCACAGAGCTGTTGTAACAGCCATAGACCAATAGACCAGCTTTGAACTTGCAAAGTCCATGTGCCATCCCCCAGTAATAGTGAACTCCTCACATGCATGCAGAAATATTCTACATGGTCACACATGCACACATTTAAATAAATTTCATAAGCCCATGTACACATAGAAGAACATTGATATAAATATATAAAGAAACATTTTTTAATCTGTCAGAAATTCTCTCTGGGATGTCACCATTTAAAAAGATACATATTAGGCACCAAGGAAAAGAAACAGAGGAATGGGAAGGCATGATCTCAGCTTCCAATCAATCAGTAGGTAATTCTGCTTGTATTTATTGAGTAACTTCTATGTAGCTGGCACAATGCAAGTTATAGAAACAGAAAAGTAGTGGGACATAGTCCAGCAAGAAATGAGCATTCTAGTTGGAGAGAAAATTATAATAACCTTCTACGCTTTGCTAATAGTTTGTTTTACAAAATGCCTTCTGAAACACCATCCCTCATGCTTTACAAGACATCTACTACAAATCAAAATGGATTTGCCCCAAATCACACCAGTAATGGGGAGAAGAGTGAGAATTTCAACTCAGTTCTTCAAACTCCAAGTCCATCATTCTTTCACAGAAACTACGCAGGTTCTGCAAAGCAAGACTAACACGGGAAAACTAAATGACCAGTATCCCACCGTCCAATTATAGTAAATGAATTGTGTCCGACCCAACCATCAGGGACAGCTGAGATGTAGTGGAACCAACACCAGCCAGCCCAGACTCCGTCACCTGCTGGTAAAAATCTATGACTTTCCACAAATCGCTTAACCTTTTTGACCCTCAGTTTTCTGTAAAACAGGAATGAGGGCAGCTACCCATTGGAGGGGCTTTTGTAAGGCAATAATGTATGTGAAGATGCTTTACAGACATAAAAGGAACAACTGAACATGACTCACTGGGTGGGGGTGGCAGCACAGGAGGAAGGGGTTCCCCTCTGCGGGGCATGTTGACAGATGCAATACTCATCACATGGGCCAAGGCCATGTTAGAGCAGGTTCACTGCTTCCCGTGTAAGGTGTAGGACAAGGTTTAGGCTTACAGCACATTCTGGGCTATAAGGCCTATGGTGTAGCCAACTTGTAAGCAAGACCTCATCAGATCCACCTAGAAGATGTAAAAATATACAATTTGCGAAGCACATTAGTTGCCATGTGAAACTCCGGTTCTTTAAACAAATAGTCACCTAACCAAGGGGGGGTTGGAGAGTACAGGCATGCTACCATTCAGCCTCAGATACCTGAGGCCCTTGGGAATAAAAATGATGCCAAGAGATGACAATCCAGATGTTTGCAGAGAACTCTCCTACATTTACAAGTAGTTTAAATTTTTATTCCAGTCTCTTTTTAGCACTCCTGCAACAGAAAGATACCATGTATTCCATATAATAACAGGAAGAAGGGGACAAGAGTCTCCCTTTCCACCAGTTCAGTTGACTTGGCTTTCTGGATAAAAGGGCCAGTGGGTTGCCCTGTTCCTGTACTTACCAATAAATAGATGTGATAAACAGCAGCAGGAGCAGACTTGCCAGGAAGCCTTCCACTGAGGGTTAATGGTTTTCCTCTCTGCCAGTTCACTTGGCCTAAGGGTCAACTTCTAGAGCCTAAAGCTGCATTAGGATTACCATGGGACTTCAGCTCTTGATGGCTTCTCTTCCCTAGCCCCAAAAGTTGCAGATAGAAAAGGAAGCCCAAGATCAAGAACAAGAGTTATAGTAATCTACACATAGTAGGCATATGATAACATCTTACTGAAACCACTTTTACACACCCTGTCTATATATAACCTGTATAATTATGTCCTTACACATGTGCATGCATATAATACAGTGCTTTGGGTGTACACACACACACACACACACACACATACACACACACACAGTCACGCATTCCACGAAATCAATAGACCAATTTCTACAATAGCTCACCTTTCCTCTGAGCTTAAAATAGTCTCCATATATGTGCATTGTTGTATTAAATAATAATTAAAAAATCTATAAGTAGAGACTTTATAAGATCATATATAATATTGCTTTAAACAGAAAACTTAAAATGCATAATGTTGGAATAATCTGAGAACCCTCTCCAATATCAACCTGTAATGAAAAATAAAAAGCTAGAGGCAGTCATCTGGGGGCCAAGCACTCATACCCAGGTTCTTGAAGACTGTGCTTGTTAAGGGAAAAAAAAAAAATGTCCTTCTTATCCCAGCAAAATCTACCATCTCCAGAATTGAATTCAAATCCTCTGCATTTTTAGGCCAAGAAAAGGGAAAGGGGCTGTCCTTACCACAACAACAGAATAGCCTGGAAATATTAAACTGACTCAACCCATGTTTTATTAGACACAGCTTAACAACTCTGAGTTTACAAAACTCAGCCAAACAGCATCAGGCTTCAGCATAAACTTTTGCTAACTAGCCCACATAGTTCCCATATGCTATGAGATGTTGTTTGAGCCAACTCGGTACCTTATAATTATAAACACACGTCTTTCAGCTCTTCTGTGTATTCTTCCCAGGCAGAACGGAAATATGTCACTTAAATTAGCACTTGGAGTACAGAGTGGGTGCCAAATTTGGGTTAGCACAAACAGGGTAAATAAAGCAGCACCAAATTAAAATGGTAAAATAAACTTCTTTATGCTCCAGTGGAAACTGCTAAGTCCTAGCTGAATGGCAGCTAATGGGTCTGGGAAAAGGATATCCCTCAAACTGTAGCTCTTGGCTTTTGAATAAGATTTTCTCATCCAAGAATCTCGAAGCAATTTCTTGCAAAACCCAAGCAGTGTGAAAAAAAAAGGGGGGGAGATGCTATTTCTTCTGCAAACTCTTTTGCCATCACTTTTCTTCATCATTCCCTTCCAATAATTCTGGGAAAGTTTATATTTTTATCCTTATGTAACTCATGAGGAAAAAAGAAAGATTTTAGAGGAATAAATGAAGGCAAATAAATGTGATATAACCTGGCAAAAGCCACAGAGCTAGAAAATAATGCAGAAATCCAAACATAAAAAGTCTTCCAACCAGAAGCCTTTGTGCCTTCCCTGTATAATCACAACTACCATTTATTGAGTGCCTACTGTGTACCAGGGACTGACTTGGAAGCCTTTCATACACTACCTCACTTGTCTTCACACCATAACCCTATGAGATAGGAATTACTATTCTCACCATTTTACTCATACATCCAGAGTGCGCTCCGGGACCAAAACAGGAGGAGGCACGGGGACAGAAAATGAAGGACAATGAAAACAAAAGGGAGAATTCACAGCAGCTTCATTTCTTTTTTTTTTTTTAAGATTTATTTACTTATTTTAGTGTGTGTACTTAGTGTGCCAGTGTGAGTGGGGGAGGGGCAGATGGAGAAAATCAGCTTCATTTGTAATGGTAAACACTGACCATCACAAGGAGAATAGCAGTGGAGTACTACTTAGCAATCAAAGAGAGCAGCTATTGGTAGTCAGACAAATCTTAAAAACATTTTGCTGAGTGAAAGAAACCTTCCAGAAAGGAGTACATTCTGTTTGGTTCCATTTTTATGAACTTCTAGAACAGGCAAAACAAATCCAAAGTGGTAAATGATCAGAACAGTGGTGGTCTCTCAAGGGGTTAAGTGGGGAAAGGGATTGGCTAAGAAGGGGCATGACGGAACTCTCTGAGGTGACTGGAAGTTTCTCTATCTTGTCCGGGGTTTGGGTTACCAAGGTGTATTCACCTGTCACAACTCATCCAATGGTACACTTAAGATTTGTGCAGTTTGTTGTCTGTAAATTGTAGCTTAAAAGTGGGAACTGTAAACAAATATTGAATTCTAGTTAATGATAGAAAGATAGATAGATAGATAGATAGATAGATAGATAGATAGATAGAAAGAATATTGAATTCTAGTTAACGATACGCTAAAGTACTTATAGGAAGCATACTGATGACTCATACCTAAAATTTACTTTGAGATTAAAAAAAATTCTAGATTTCTGAATGGATAGAGAAATAAGTACGTGTGTAATAGAGCACATTTTGTAAAACTTAATAATGGAATCTGAGTGGTAAGTACACTGATATCACTGTAAAATTTTTTCAATACTGTATATTTAAACAGCTTCATATTAAAATGCTGGCAAAGAGCAGGAGGATTGGGAGAGAAGACAGACTAGGAAGGAAAGGAAGGAAAAGATAAGGACAGAGAAGGAAAACATTGAAGAGAAGTCTAGGAAAGTAGAAGCAGAAGGAAATCAACTTGGAGGATGCCAGAAAATATAAACAGAAATCAGGGAGGAAGTATAAAGATAGGAAAGAAAAAATTAGAGGAAAGAGGGGGCATTATATGAAATAAGAAAGGACCAAACTAAGGGCAGATGAGGTGAACAGAACAGGTCAAGAAAGGAGAAAGCTAGCATATAGTCTGACAAGACATGCAGCTCAGGTCTTCTCCGAAGCACTCCACTCAGGACAGCTAGACTATGACTTGTGTGGCCTGTTCCATGGCTGCCCTGCCACTTGCATTTGGTGGTGCACTTGGTCATTATCTGGATTAAGAGGGTGGAGAGGATTCAAGTGTATTTTGTATTAAAGCCACTTGACTCAGCAAGCCCAAAGACTAGAGACAACATGGTATCCTGAAATGTATTTCAAAATGTATTATTTAGTCATAGAGTCCCTTTAAAAAAATTTTCTATGTATATATTATAAGATTATAACAGGCAAAGGGAGCAAAGCTCCAGTTTCTACAGTTCCCCAAGGTTCCAAATACACCAAGTAGAAAGTCCACTGCACTAAAAAACAGAAGATGAGGTCATAGATTCGGCCACTAACTGTTATTGACTTCAAGCAAATCATTGGACTACCCAGCATCTTAATTTTATTATCTCTATCTGTACTGTCAACCACTCTGGGTAAGAAACTCAATTAATGCTATACTGTATAAGTTTTAAAGCACTCTGCAAATGCCCAACTATTAGGACTTATCTTCCCTCTAAACTTAGCACAGGAATCTGTGAGCCAACTTCTGGTTCAAAATTGTCTTCAGCTAACAGCTTCCTGTCCTGTCTCTGCTACCTTCTTAATATTAAGATCCAGAAAGACGGAAGAAGAAGAAAAACGAGGAGAAGAAGGAGAGCTCATAGCAACATGGAAAACTACTTATAAAATGTATCTTAAATTCATTTGTTTCTTTCCATTTGTACTGTTACCACCCTGGTCTGTAAGAACTACCTTAACAGCTCTCCTAGCTGTCTGCATCCCAAACTACCTTCCAGTCCACTTTCCACATGGCAGCCAGGGAGAAAACTAAAAGCAGTATGTGGACCATGAGCTTGGGATGCTCCCTGGAAAACACAGGGAAAGGGCAAAATAATGCGACAGAAGAAATACAAGAAACATAATAGAGAAATATTTTTCTAACTTGAAGAAATGTATACAGATTTTAAGAGTTCATTATGTTCCAGGAATAATCAATGAAAATCAAAGTATTACCAGACTTTCATATTTCAACATTAAATACTGAAATACAATGGGCTATGTCTAAGTAGCTTTAAGTAGAAAAGGGTATGACCCAAGCGCTTGATAGCCAATATTTTCTAAGTGAAGACCTCAGAAAAAGACTCTTAAATATACAAGTGTCAGAAAATATAGCACCTATGCATGCTTCCTGACAAGATTATCAAAGATGTAATCCAACTCCTGAAAAACAAAACAAAATTAGGAGCTCAAAGGTGTGGGTGTGGGTATTATAGTATGAAGGAAGTAGTGGGGATGCTGAAACCAATTAAAATAGAAGCAAGCCTAATAAGTAACACAAATATCACTACAAACTTAAATATATATGCCAAAAAATAGTTATTCAAAGGGAGGTTGTATAATGAAAAAAATTTATATAATCACATTAACCTGGTTATAAAAGCCAAGTTTATTATTTTGAAAGACTATGACATGGGATAAGAAGAAAGGGGAAAAGTGACGATATATAGGCAAATCATGCTCAATTATTTGTACCAAATAGAGAGAGAGAGATGCATTTCACCCCTGGCTGGCAATAATAGACATATATCCTAGGAAATATTTTTGAAAAAATTCTAACCAATAGTAAAATTAAAAGAAGATCTACATATTCAAAATAATTTGAGATTAAAAGCAAAGAAAACGAGATCAATATACAGAAAGAGAACAAAGGAAATAAGGAAATGAAGTGGAACAAAATTACAGATGTTTGATCAAAAAACACCACATATAAAAATAAATGTAAATAAGTTAGACTCTCCTATTAAAGGGGGATTGAGGGGGGCCTGGGTGGCTCATTTGGTTAAGCCTCCCTCTGCCTTTGGCTCAGGTCATGATCCCAGGGTCCTGGGATGGAGCCCTGGATCGGGCTCCCTGCTCAGCAGGGAGACTGCTTCTCCCTCTCCCAGTCCCTCTGCTTGTGCTCACTCTCTCCCTCTGTGAAATAAATAAATATTTATAAATAAATAAATAGGGATTGAAAGAGATATTCACATTGAATCAAAAATATATCCAACTGGGGCGCCTGGGTGGCTCAGTTGGTTAAGCATCTGCCTTCGGCTCAGGTCATGATCCCAGAGTCCTGGGATCAAGTTCCGCATTGGGCTCCCTGCTCGGCAGGAAGACTGCTTCTCCCTCTCTCACTCCCTCTGCTGTGTCCCCTCTCTCACTGTGTGTCTCTCTGTCAAATACATAAATAAAAATAAAATCTATAAAAAAATACATCCAACTGTATGTTATTTAAAAGAATACTCAGATGTCCCATAACTCAACATCAAAAAATTTACACTGAAAATGGGAGGATTTTATTTATGTCAACTCAACCTCAATAAAACTGTTTTAAATAAAAAGAACACTCAAGTCAGAAATCAGAAATAAAAGGATGTGCAAATGATTATGAGACAAAGATAAAAATAAAGCGGAGGTTATGAAACTAATGGTAGAGAAAGTAAACTTAAAGGCAAAGAGCAAGAAACTAGACAAAAAAGAAAAGTTCATAATAAAGAGAGCTGACATTTTTATTGATAATGCATAGTAATCATGAATGCAAATATACGATATCAAAATATATGAATCTTAAAAGTATTAGAATTCTAAGGATAAATTTGCAGAATGATAATAATAGCTAGAGATTAACACAGCCCTCTTGCTCTTTGGCAGATAAAACAGACTAAAAAACAAGGTTAGAGAAGATGTGAATGACATTAGTAAAGTTGTGTAGTTTTTAGAATGTCCCAAAATAGAAATGGTTCAAACCATATTTTCTAACCAAAGTACGGTATTTCAAGGTAATCTCCTTAATTTTAACGAAAAATAATTCAATCACTTAGAAATCAAAACTGCAATTTGAGTACTTAAAAATAAATGATAATTAGAAAGAAAAACATAGGACGCCTAGGTGGCTCAGTTGGTTAAATGTCTGACTCTTGATTTCGGTTCAGGTCATGATCTCAAGGTCATGAGACCAAGCCCCACATTGGGCTCCACACTCACCATCCTGGGTTAAAGAATTAACCAGAATTAATCTGCTTAAAGATTTTCTCCTCTGCCCCACCCTTCAAATAAATTAAAAAAAAAAATCTTTAAAAAAATGAAAGAAAAACATATTAAAACTCACGGAGACTCAAGGCCAAAACTGTACACAGAGGAAAATGCATGCCCCCAAATGTTTTCTTTGATTAAAAAAAGAAAAGACAGGGAAAAAAAACCTAAAAAATAAATAAACTAAAATTTCAGTCAAGGAAACTTGAAAGTGAAACAAATCTGCGGAAAGGAAGAAGATGGAATTAGCAGAGATGAAAGCAGACCATAATTAAGTAGAGTTGACAAATAATTTTAAATAAATAATTCAAATATAAACTAGAAAAACTTCCAAGGGCAATAAGAGGAAGAGAGGGTAAGAGAGTGAGAGAGAACGAAAACACAAATGTATCTACCTCCTCAAGAATGAGGGAGGGGCACCTGGGTGCTCAGTGGGTTAAAGCCTCTGCCTTAGGCTCAGGTCATGATCTCAGGGTCCTGGGATGGAGCCCCATATCAGGCTCCCTGCTGAGCAGGGAGCCTGCTTCCTCCTCTCTCTCTGCCTGCCTCTCCGCCTACTTGTGATCTCTCTCTCTTTCTCTCTGTGTCAAATAAATAAATAAAATCTTTAAAAAAAAAAAAAAGAATGAGGGATTTGAGAAATTTACCACAGTTCAAGAGGGGATCTTTAAAATTACAGGGGGACACTATACATGCTAATTAGTATGAAAATGTTGACTGACATCTGCTACTCTAGGGTAATACTGAATTTCAGACTAAAACTTCCTCAAGTAGAAAATGTACATTGACCAAAAATTGTTATAAAGCTGGGAACATTTTCAAAGGGATCCTTTTTAAAACATTTTTTTATTTTTGAAGGATAGTTGACATTCAACATTATATTTGTCTCAGGTGTACAACAGAGTGATTTGACAATTCTATGTATTATGCAATGTCCACCATAAGTAAAGTTACCATCTGTCACCATATAATGTAATTACAATATTAGTGACTATATTCCCTATGCCATACATTACATTCCCCGTGACTTATTTATTTTATAACTGGAAATTTGTACCTCTTAATCCCCTTACCTATTTCATTTGCTCCTCAATCCATCCCCCTCTGGCAACCAGCAGTTTATTCTGTGTATTTATAAATCTGTTTCTATTTTGTGTGTGTGTGTGTGTGTGTGTGTGTGTGTGTTTTGCTTGTCTGCAGCTGGCATATGCTGGAACATTACTCAGCCATAAGGAAGAATGAGATCTTGCCATTTGGACAACATGGGTGGACCTGCAGTGTATTATACTAAGTGAAATAGGTAAAAAGGCATCTTGGAGCTAAGACTTTGTATTCCAAATGGTCAGGAACACATGGGAGGTGGAGGAGAGGGGTCAGCATGAAATCCTGGAGATTGCACAGCTGGAGAAGACCTTACAGGTTGCATTGTGTAACCCACCAATTCCTGCCCATCCCATGCTAAAATACATTCTATTTCAAGCTATGGTTTCATTACACTGAGATCAGTAGGTCCCAGAGCTACATTTCTCAGATTATTACCATTGTTTATGCAATCTCAATATTTGTTTTAATCTAACAGACCAATTCCAACCATCTTCATGTGACACGGGGTATAGCAGAAAGAGCATTTAAACTGGGGCCCAGAAACCTGAATTCTAGTCCTGTTCTACCACCAACTACAGTTTGAATACTGTCAGGGAGAAGGCAGTTTCTCTCTCGGGCCCTCACCTGCCACATAAGGTTCAGTTTGAATATGCTATGATCCACAGAGCTAGTTTTCACACAAACCTGAGAGAACGAACAGCAACATCGGTTCCAAAAGCAGTTTCCTCTACACACATTATTTATATCTTCTTCCCAAACCCCCTCCCCCTCCTTGCCCTCTATCACATCACTGGAAATACTGGGCAGAACCTAGAAACTTCCACTTGGAAGCTTCCACTGGACACCAACTCTACAAAATAAAGTGAGATATAACCCTACTTGTGAGAGGCTTACCAAGTCATGAAAGAGAGAACTGATGACATCAAGCAGTGACAGAAAAGAGAAGAGAATTAAGTAACCAAATGGGTGGTTTAGGCAATAGTTGTGAAAGCAGATAGATGAGGACCTTGGTGCAAAGGGGAGTGAGTGAGGGTGACTCTGTGGCCGAAGCCAAACTTGAACTTCCACACAATATTTCAGACAGTATGCGAAGAAGGAATGTCCGGTCTTGAAGGAGTCCCAAGCAACCCAAAAAGGTTAGGAAAGTCCACTTTAAGTGGTTATGTTCGTGCCAAATTGCCATCATTTGAATAATCTCTGCATTGTGACCGAGAGGGATCATCCCACATAAACTCCTCTTGGTAATGTTCTGCTTTCTTCCCATTTATTTGTAGTACTTTCTGGGTTGTGTTTCAGAGTGTCATTTAATGTCATTTTATGAGTCCCTGGTTGTAAGTGTCTGAGTATTACCAGGGCTTTGAGATTTACAGCCTATTTTAAACTCAGATAATGATGTTTAATTTGTTATTGGCTGTGTAAAGGTTAACAAAGAAATAACTCAAATTATCATCTCAGGGATCACACATTACAAGAGGGCAATTAAGCGCAGTACCTGGCATTACACAAAAGATTGATATCTCGTTACAAGAGTGCAGATGAGTTCCGATTTCACAATACAGGAAACGGACTCGTCACCACCCTCTCTCTTTGAACAAACAAATAGCAGGTCCCACTTATCAGTGCCGCGGAGTAACCGGGAGGGGAAGAAAACAGTTTTCCAGAAAACGAAAGACTGACATTCAGCCAGTTTCTTGGAGAAGAGCTGGAAAAGAAAGAAAGAAGCTCGGTCTCCTAGGGAAACTGAGGTTGTTACTTCTCAAGGAGAAGATCAGGTTCCCTCTCAGTTGTAAATAAACGGTGCTAACGGGCAAGCAAAACAGATATGGGTCCACTAGGCCCCTGAGAAGAGGAAGCAAAATAAATAAAAGCATCAAAGCCAAATTGTTATTAAATTGCTTTTGAAATGGAAAATGAAAAACAATCTATTGCGACAATAATTCTTGTCTCTTTTCTTCTCCCCCAAACACCTTTCCGTGGTGATTTGGTCTGCATTCTGAGGGTTTCGGTGCCAATGAAAATATAAACAAACGATATTTTAAAAACCTCATAAGATCGAAAATATCTTCGTATTTTTCAGCTCCCTCTTTCTCAGGTCACCTAACAAATGTAGTGTGTCTCGTAGAAAGTCTCATCCGACCAATGCCCTATTTATCCTCCTTAAAGAGCACTTCCTTTTCTTTTCTTTTCTTTTTCTTTTTTTCTTGTCTATATTCATTTTCCATCTCTTGCCTTTCTTTCCGTCTGCAGTCTGGGTCTCTCCATCTGGGTTATTAATTTCCTCTTTCATTTCCCTACATATGTTCTCACTCTAGGTCTCATCTTTCCTTTTTTTCCCTTTGCCTCTCATTTCCTAAAACTTCCCCCATGTGCTCACATTTCCTCTTCCTCTTCCCTCACGTTTCCACATTTCCTCTTCTGCTCCTTCCCTGAGTGTCCTCCTCCTTCCCCTCCTCCTGTTTGTTACCTTCAGTCTCCCCCCACACCCAGTTCTTCTTTCTCTGTTTTATCCACCATCCCATTCTGCAGCAAGTCTCTGTTCTCTCCCCTTTTTCTTCACTTCCCACCTCCCACCAAACTTCCCCAGCCCCAGCTGAGTGGCTCAAACTCTGCTCCCTTCTGGACCAAGATATCTAATCAAGGTCTTGGAAATGGGCATTCCCCAGCTCACTTTGACCTCAGAACACACAGCACCAGTAACTCAAAAACAACAGGTTTGTCCACCATGGCTGAAAACTCCCAGCAGCCAGACACTCAAAAACAGGCCAGGAAAATTGTAGAAATCACACTGTTATTGTCCAGTATGTGTTTGGAGTCCTAGAACCTCCTAAATTACAGTCCAGTGAGAACCTGGCATTTTGAGTCCTTCCTCCCAAATCACGTGGTCTCTGGGGATTCGACGTAGGCCCAGCCTTCTGTTTGGCTTTATATTGAAAGAAACAAGGCCTGGTTCATGGAGCTTGCCACCAGACATCACAGTGTTTGGCTTGCCCAATTGACAAAGCAATGCAAATACTCGCAAATACCACCGTCACCGACGTCATCGAGGAGTGTTTACAAAGCACAAGCATAGTTTGCATTCAGTGCCAGGCCTTGTGGAGGATGGACAGGAGACATGGTCCCTGTTGTCTCAGCACATATAGCCTGGGAACAGGCGCCACCAGCAATGCTCACCAGTGCTGAGGCCATACTGTATGAGAAAAATCAGACAGTCAAATGCAGTAAGTAGCCTCTGTTGACACATAAATGAATGCACTATTCATTTGTTCCTTTAATCAACTGGCTGTACCTTAGTTCTGTTAACCCCTTAATAAATGGAATTGTTAGTATTTCATAAGGATGTGTACATTCTAACAGTCTTGAATGTCACACCAGGGAGTCAAGCCCAGACAACACTGTCATATGGAAACACCTGGGATCAAGGGATAACGCATTAGTTAAGCAAACTAACCTTGAGCTTTTGGAACTGAAATATCAACAAAAGGATAAAATAAATGTGCAAATTGTTCTTCCCTGTGGACATTAGCCAGGCGTTTGTTCTTTAGCCAACAACAATCAACAGGCACAACACAACCGTAAAAATGGCAGCCGAGGAGCTAATCCAATAAATAAAGAAAAATCCTTGTATTATGGAGAGGCCACCAGTGGTCATGCTGTGGAAAGTGAGCAGTGAATTCCAGTAAGACTGGGGATGTGAGAGTCAAAGTCGGACCTACGTTAGGGAGGGGCTCTGACTGCTCACATAAATTCCAGATTTAATGCTTTCTTTAGCATATGATTTCTAGCATGCAAAGCAACCATATGGCATGTGGGCTACCTAGAAAAATTGCAGTAAAGCATAACTCAGTGAGGACTGAGTGCACATGAAGTGCCAGGCACCGTGCCTGGCAATGGTTTGTTCGGCCCTCAAAAAGCCAAATCCTGCTAAGCCATTCATTTATGCCTGCAAGGGGAATGAAAGATAAACATGAGTCAGCATTTTCTAAAACTGGCTCCCACATTTCAAAAACCTTACATATACCCTTGACCCTCGAATAACGGGTTTGAACTGTGCAAGTCCGCTTACACATGGATTTTTTCCAAAAAGATACAGTACTAGGAATGTATTTTCTTAACATTTTCTCTTCTCCAGCTTATTTTATTATAAGAATATAGTATATAACACCTGTAACCAATGAAATATGTGTTAGTCAACTGTTTATGTCACCGGTAAGGCTTCCAGTCAACAGTGGGTCATTAGTAGTTAAGTCTGGGGGAAGTCAAATCTTATACATGGATTTGGGGCTGGGAGGGGATAGTCAGCACCCCTAACCCTAGCCCCCACATTGTATTGACAAAAAAAGAAGAAGGATGGAAGAGAGGGAAGGAGGAAAGAGGTCGATAGGAAGAGAGCTGGATATTAACCACATTTGGTTATTAGTGGTTAGTCCTAGCTCGTGAGCTGTTTTTTTTTTCTTACAATGTCTCTAGTTTCAAATCATCTTTCTCCATTAAGCATGGTAGGTGCAGAAATATATTTAATATATATATTTAAAACAGCTCTACCTGTTTTTCCTCCCCCGCCCGCTCCCCAAGCAGCCTCCAGATCCTGATGACGCTGTTCACATGGGGGCACCAGAAATAGGAAGGATGAAGGACACAAGTGACCTGAAATAAACCGAACTCAGAAAAATGATTATGAAAAATAAGAGAGCTTTCCTTTATGAGGCACAAGAGCCAGAAGAATCTCAGTACTCCCCGACTTGAGAAGGGACAAGGTGAGTGAAGTATTCAGAAAAAGGGGGAAAAAAGGGATCGAGGGCCTCTTGCCTGAAAGCTGTGTTCAAGGTCCCAGCCAGTGCCAGGAGCCCACTCTGGAGCCGAAGGCTTCCTTGTCTGAGACCACACTCAGAAGTCTGCCGCAGTGGGGCGAAGTGGGGGAGACAGTGCCGAGGGTTGGGCTTGATAGGAGTTGGATTTTATTTGTTGTTCAGTTCCTGGATAAGGGTGTTAGGAAAAAATTATTGATGAACTACTTTGTCATCGTTAAGAGTATTGCTGACACGCTCACAGCAGGCCCACCGTGAGGCAGACAGCGCCAGTCTACCCAACGCCTTTTGTAGCCGAGACATGTGCTGTGCATTAGGCAAGGTGTGTAAATTATGACAGCCCAAGTTCTTCGGTGAGGGCCCGGTCTGAGCACTCTTCTGCCTCCTTCTCCCTTCTGTGTTCTATTTCCCCACGGCCCTTGCCTCAAAGCAAGTGGCGTTCCTCAGAGAGAACATTAACAGGCAGAGGCTCTGGCTTGGAGTAAATATTGCAGGATTGAAATGCAGAGGGAATTATACTCCTTTCCCTCGCAGACTTTGGAGTGCTGGGTGAGAAATAAATAATGAGGGTAATAATGGGCCCGATTCTTCCCGGCTGTGCCTCTCCCCCTGGGTGTGGAGCATCTCCTAAAGTCAATGTGGCTGCTTGTGGTTACAGATTCAATTTTGCATCCAAAGGATAGCCAGTCTTAGGCAGGAGAGCAGGTGGCTAGAAGAAGCCATGCTCCGGGCCAGTTCCAGAGGCTTTCATCTGGGAAGGGTGTCCTCCCTGTTCCTGGCCTCATTTTGCAGACAAGGATTCCAGAGAACAAAGAAAATCCCCGATCTTTTGGGGGAAGGAATATAATCTTAGTTTGCATTCCAAGAGACTATTTTGAGTGGCTCCTTCTGAAGCCAGAGTGGGAGTGCCTTGGAACTTTGAACAAAAATGGTGCTGGGAGGGTTTGAATATTGTGTGTGATGGATACATAAGGGGGATAACTCATCTGTGGGCACTGAGCCTGTGGGAAAACCTGCTAGAAAGTGGCTGGAAACTTCCAGGCCCTTTGAGAAAAGCGCTGAGTGGCCCTACTGCCTCTTCCTCCGTGCCTTTATACAATCACTGCTGCTAAATTATTTTCTGTGAGTGAGAACTGTCAGGATTTCTCTGATGGCTCTCTTTTCCCGATACTCTCAATCCTTTCTTCCAAAGAGGGCAAATGGACATCATTGACAATTCCTTATATGCTGTTAAAGCAGCAGGTAGATCAATGTCCTGCACTTGAACTTCTGGAATCAGATCCAGCCTCGGGAGGACAGAGCCTGCAGTCTCAGGAGGATGGGTTTGTTTCTATGGTGAGCACAGGTGGTGCACGGGGGTGGGGGGGTGGGGGGTACATCTCCCTGGTCAAAGGCAAGCTCAAGTTGATATCTGAAGCTCTGTAAGATGCAGCTTCAGGAACTGTTTGGGGCAACTCTCACTGCAGGTGAGGTAACAGAGCAGGTCTTAGAACACTGGGTCGTCAGGACAGATGGACGAAGGACGGCCCTGCTTCTGCTCAGAACTGACCCATAGGAGCAAGTAATGGTCAGATTTCTTTCCAGCCATGCCCTGAGATGGCAAATATTACTGACCCTCCCCACTCCCTAATTCTCAGTTTCTTTCACTGAACTCACATTTTCTCCTGAAAAATACCTCTCTGGCGAAGCACCAAGAGAACAGTTAGGGATTAACCAAAGTGCTCTCTCTTGCCAGCAAGATTTCGGACTCTCCAGGGACCAGGGGCAGTCTGTACCAAAGCTCTTTGTCTCTGGAACTCCCTCATCTTTGTTTACCATCTCATTAGAAAAGGCGTTTTCTTTCCACTCTGCAAAAGATTTTTGCTTCTAGGTGTCACTTAATTGTTGAATTAGTATTTTCCCCATGCCCAAAGTATTTCCTCAGGACAATAGTGACATGTTGGAAAAAAAGGGATTAAAACCACTCAAAATAAAGTTAACATGTAATTTGTTGTTACTATTGGTTTCAATATTTATAAACACTTCACATGCTGGCTTTTCCTGGAACACAATTTTAACTTGTGTCTCTAAACCAGCATACATTTGGTAAAATTATTGCAAGAAAAATTAACAAGATAGAATGTTTTCCATGATTTTCATTGATACTCAACTTCCAAATTGCACTCCAAGTGCAAATTACTTCAACTATTGAGACAAGACCAAAATCAAAGCAAGCGGTCCTTTATATAATGTTACCTATAAAAACTACCCCACCAAAATTAAAACCATAATTTTTTAAAGTACAACAGTCCCCTAAAAGACACCTAAGCCAGGACACCTGGGTGGCTCAGTCAGTTAAGCGTCTGCCTTTGGCTCAGGTCACGATCCCAGGATCCTAGATCAAGCCCCATGTTGGGCTCCCTGCTCAGTGGGGAGTCTGCTTCTCCCTCTCTCTCTGCCCTCCCCCTGCTTGTGCTCTCTCTCTCTCTCTCTCTCTCTCTCTCTCTCTCTCTCGACCTCTGTCAAATAAATAAATAAAATCTTAAAACAAAAACAAAACACCTAACCCCCTCAACATTCCAAACGGTAGCTTCATAACCAGGGCTAAGAGATGGGTGTCCTAGCTCAAACTGAGTCCCACCTCACCCCACAATATAGATAACAGAATTATCTTTAATTTCTTCATTCATCCAGAACAATGGGATTATACACAACAGTCCCATGGGGCTGCTGGTATTCCTTTGAGGTAGCCAAGGGTCATGAAGAAGATAATTGAGGCACATAGAGGAAGAACCACCTGTCCAGAAAGACAAATTTAACTGCAAAAATCAAATTAAAGTGCAGGATTTCCTTTTCTTTTTCTACCAGGTCATTTTTTAAAAAGCCCATGGAACATTGCTAAGGAGTTACTTGGATATTGGAGAACAGCTGGGCTATTTTGTTCTAAGAGATGTTTTCTACATTGATGTGCACAGCAACGACTCTATTATGAGATAGAGTATCTTGTGCATTATTTTAATATGAAGAGTTTAAAATGATACCAGAAACTGGACCATTCCATAAGTGAGGACGTCAAAGCAGGAGTTTTTCCAAAAGTAACCACAATTTAATTTCCATTTTAAAAATGGCCGTGGCCTCCATGTAGCACATCTCCTTCAACAACCTGGTTCCTCCTTAGCACAAGAAAAAAAAAATCCCTTCCTGCAGGAAAAAGACTCATTTTTACAAATGGCTAACCATCTTGGAATATAGACGAACCCAGAGTGGGAAAAGGAAGTTAAAACTACTCCGAGTCAAGTCATCAAAAAGCTGGTCTGCATGATCCTTCTTGGGAACATTGGTTGTAATTACATTAGGGAAGGAGAATAAAAGAAAATAAAAAACAGATCCAGAGCCATAGCTGCACCACCTTAACCACTGATGATTTTACTTTCTCTGCTTCCTGCGGGCACGCTTTACAGAAAGCAATCTGTGTATCAACAATGATTCTGTTTTTCATGAAACCTTTTCCCACGTTGCTACCCAGCCCCCATAATTCTCTTCAGTGGCTGTCTCCTGGTGCATCAGATTGCAATGCTATCATGTGATTACTCATTCTCTCTCCTCTCCATGACATGCTTTAGGTTGTTCAGGTCTTTGCTTTTCCAGATAATACACAAGGTAATGAACATCTTCATGGAGGGAGGGATTTTTTCTGTTACATTATCCCCTAGGAGTCTAACTTTTAAGTAAGCAACCTCCTATGCACTTCCTGGTGAGAAAACTCCATTGTCCAGTTAATTACCTTCTCTTGACACCATCTCCTTGCCAGTGCCCAGCAGGGGTGCTTTCAAAGCAAAACTTAGAAGCCCACTAGCAAGGCTGATGTTGGCTTCAGTGAGACATGGCATACTGCCAAGGCCTCGTCCCTCTGTTTCTGAGAGACTGGAAATAGCATTTTCACTGCTGAGTTGTGTCCCTTCAGAACCAGAGTAATTTCTTTTCCCCTTAGAGGTCGTGGGACTCGGCAATATGAACACAGCAGAACCCACTCAGCACATAGTTTTCAGTCTACAGTCCAGTGCAATTACCATCAAGGAAACACTCCTTGGCCATCTTTTCATTGTCACCTCGGTGTGGCCCAAGATGACAGTGCAGTCTTCCTCCCCAGAAGGGACAAATAAGCCTGTTACTGAAGAAGGGGCCTTTCCAGGAATCCACAGTAGCAAAGACATTGAGTTAATAGAAGCCTTAAGACATATTCTCAATGAGAACTGAAGCATAACCTAACAAGAACTATGGTCAATCCTTGCTCCTTTGGGCCAAGCTTCTTCAGTGTAGGTTGTTCCTGTGGCCTGATCATTTCACATCACCATGACTAGGCCAACAGGGGGAGAGGCGGGCCTTTGGGTGAGCTATCAGGACGCCAGGCTTTGTCCTGCCTTCCACACTGACTCACTCTATGGCACTGACCAAGACTCCAAGCAACTCCCTACGGCCTCTGACATTCTCTACTCACATACAATTTGCTTCATCATGTTTTCCTGCCCATATTGTCATTTACTATTTGTCCTCATCTAGTTTACTTGATTGAGTTGTACTTTGAAAATCATCAAATCTAGGCTCAATTTGTTGTAAAAAAAAAAAAGATATAGAAAGTAACGGATACTAAAACAGCCTCATTTAGAAAACAAAAGCACCTGTAAAGGCTGCTGGAAGGGTCAGACTGAGAGGATGGAGAAGTGTAAAAGACACAGAAACTTCGACATCCTTCCATAGCGTCCCAGACTCACGCTGGGCCTCCAAATCAAGGAGTAACAGCTACGCTGGGGTCGTCCCAGATTTCTGGATCAGACTCAGACCTTGACCTTCCCTCCAGAAGGAACATCACTTTCTCAGCTGCTCACAACTCTTTGCACACTGTACACATGCAAAATGCACACACCAAAAAGAAAGCAGCTCCCGAGGTCACATCTAAGCCCAGCCTGGTATAACTGGAAAAGTATGGTACACAGGTTTCCCTCAAAAAATGATTTTAGCAGATATCTCAGCATTTCTCCCTGAAAAAAGGAAGATACCACTGCATAGTTTCCAAGTGAAATCGTTTTCAATGTCCTACATTTGGGCTGTTCACAGAGGCTAATATTTGAATTCACTTGGGAGACTGTGTCCCCAATTGCAATGCAATCATCATGACCAGCAGGGCCTGGGATATCTTTGAGGTCAATATGAGTTTTTACAAATTGTGTACAAGATGGACTTCAGAGATACACGGGCGTGGGTTTGTTTTTACAAAGCAGTATTTACAGCCCAGGGCGAGAGGCAGGGAAGCCTTCTAACGCCCAGTCCCCGGGAAGTATGCCGAGAATCCCAACATGAGTCTTGAGGCTCGGCTGCATTGATACTTTTTTCTCCTTCTTTTACTGCAGTTCCCTTCACACCCTTCCGAGGCTGAGTTTGACCAATAAAACTACAACACATGTTCTGCCTTTATCACTGTGAGAAGCCTCGGTTGACAAGGACCTAGTGAGGTCATGATCCATAGCCACTAAATTGATGTATAAGCTACCATTTGAGACAAAACGTCAGTCTGCCCGGGGCCACAGAGACAGACGGGGTGCTGCCCAAGCCCATTGGCACATCAACCTACTTAGTTAAACCACCAAAATACTCACTAAGATAACTGTAATTAACGGGGGGGGGAGCCCTCTTTTGAAAAGGGCAATAAGTACAGTTAGTTCAAGGATTATGGCTTTACATTTTATTTTCCCCCCTTTGCCTGAAATTCTAATACCAACATTAAATTAGCAGCATTTTATCACCCTCGCTTTTCATATCCCAGGTGTTTGTTCTCTTAGAAACTAAACATTAGAGAAAAAAAACGGACTCTATATAGAAACACCCAGTTAACTACCCTTCCCCCAGAATAAACAAACTACTCCTAGCCTTATTTATCCACGACTCAAAAATAAAACACTTAAACTAAAATAAAAACAACACACAGTGTGTGTATAAAATTGTAGGCAAAGCTCTAGCTAAGCTAGAGAGCTTGTGATATTTTATACAGCATGCTCACAAACTGAAAACAAATTTTTGATTGCTTATATATTCTGAAGTGTTTCCTGCCTACATACCCTCAGAAGTCCCGGGAGCTTTCCTGGACACATGGAAAATTTCAAGTTGAGCCATTTTTAAGTTATCCATGAGTGAAAGGGAAAAAGGGGGAGGAAAAAAAAAGCACATGGAGTGGGAGTTCGAATTTGTCATAAAAGAAGAAAAAAGTTATTTTGTTCCTTGCCTTTCTTTGAGTTACTTGACAATGGCTGAACGTACTTTACCCAAGTTTTTAAATTTTTTTCACAGAAGAATCACCTTTGTGCTAAAGCCAAGTATGAACGTATTCAGCATGTTCTCTCTATACAAGTGCGCACCAGGGAATTCTTAAGGCAGATCTATGTGTAACCGTAAAACTAGCATTACCAGACACAAATCAGATCACACATCATAATGATAAATAACTGCGAGAATAGAAAAGCAAGCATGTACTTAGCATCCTGCACCCAGGAAGGAAGGAAGGAAGGAAGGGAGGGAGGGAGGGAGGGAGGGAGGGAGGAAGGAAGGATGGATGGATTCAATGTTTAAAATTACTTTAAAGCATTGAACGTGGAAACAATCCTCTCCAAGGTAGAGATCCTTGACGGAAAGGCAAACACGGCCAAAGCAGGGCCACGGGGTGCTGACTAGATCTCGCATCCTCCGGCTGCGACTCTGAGAAACACTGTCCCCAAATTGAAGGTTTCCGAGAGTCTTTGCAAATGGCATCCACGTGGGATCTGCTATGGCCCGGCGAGTGTGTGCCAGTAACAGGCGGCCCAGAGAGGTATAGACATTCTGGAACGTTTCAAGTAAAAGAGATGAACAAGTTAAGTGGAGGGTAGAGGCCAGCCCTGTTTCTGCAGGGAAACACCCCACTCAGAAATTCTGTCCCTGGCCTCATTTCGCAAATCTCGCATAAATATCTGAGGAGATTGCCGACATCCTAGAGCCAAGAGGAAAAACATGCATTGCAGGCACGAGCAAGAGAAGCCAGAACATGGAATAATCATCTCGCTGGCCGTCCTCCACCTCAGATACCGCGGGCTGAGGCTCCCGGTAGGCAGGAACAGAGAAAATGGATGAGAGACCCTGCCCAGCCAGGAAGGGAAGAAACTTTGCTTTTATAAATAAACTTGTCACGGAGATAGGCCACACATCAAAAAGGGAAGTAGGGGGGCAACCTGGACGGACAGAGGGGCCTGAGGCCAATGGAGCCCTCCGGTCTCCCCTCACGGCTGGTGCACGAGGCGAGGGGAAACCGAATATTCGCATTGTCTGGCCCCCGGGCGATTTTTTTCCTTCTCATAATATAACTTTGTGAATATGTTTAAGCGAGTGTCTGCTGTTATTGGTCTAATGAGCGAACTCTGAAATCTGAGCTAAAGACAGCTCCCTAGTGGCTGCTCACTGTTCCACAGAGCGAAAGGAAACTCCTTTCAGGGGCCCATCAGGGCGAACCACTGCTGACAGCTTGGAACGGCACAGCACACAGATTTATTTCACAGACAGCCACAGACAGGAATTTAGCACCCTGGGTTGGCCTCCTGCTTCGCGGAGAAGGTGTTAAAATGCAACCATGCAGAGCTCTCCCTTGAACAAAACCCAGTAGCGACTAATCAAGCGGTCACCCGTCCCCCGGCAGAAAATCCCGGGTGCCGAGCGGCCGAGCGCCGAGCGCGGGAGCCCCATCCTGACAGCTGCTGCTCGGGCGCCCGCCGCAGCTTTGCGCGCTGCCTCGGCAATCGCTAAATATTTTGCGTGACCTTTCAACTTACAAATTAATTGATTTATAAACAACGGCAAATGTTATTTATTTATTTCTGACATCTTGGAATGCCTTCCCTCGGATTTAAGGGCACAAAGCTGACGAGAATATTCCCTGAGGCCTGCCGGCGCGTCAGACCCGAAGGGTGGCGGCTCTTGCTGTCCCCTTGCTGTCCCTCGTCGACGCGCCTTTGCCAAGGGACGTCTGCCTGAAAGGCGGGGACTAAAGTGGGGGCTCATGTGGAAGCGGTCCGCAGCATGGTCCCCCGCCCCCCACAGAGAAGCAGCGCAGAGCCTGTTCTATGCGTATCCATGCGTGCGGGGGGAGTATATGCGTATTCACGCGTGAGCCGTATGTGCATATGTATGAGCGCGTGCATACATGAAATATAGATACCCGTACAGATATGTCTCCGAGGAAGCCTTCGCCTTCAGATTTGTAGCAAAAGTTCCTAACTCTCCGCCTCCTGTTGCAGGTTCTAAACAAGTACTCAACAGCTGATCGGCTGAGCTATTTAGGGATAAAGGCAAACTACATTTATCGAAGCAATTGAAATTGCATCCTAGTCACTGGGGGTTGTGCCCAAGGAAATTGCCTACAGTCGGTGATATTGTTTATATTGATTATTTTGCTAATCTCGCTCTCCCTCATATAAGCTATGCTTTCTTAGACTCGGTGTGTTTATGAGACTACCAACTTGTTCTGGCAAAAGGACGAGAGAGAAAGAAAAAAGGAGAAAGAGGAGGAGGGACAGAAGAAACATTTCTCTTTTGGATTTTCTGTGCTGGGAATAAGCCTCCCTCCGCCCCTCCCCCTGCTTCTCTAGTTTTTAATTCCATTTTCAATGGCTCTGGATGCTGTCCTCCTGTTGTATTCACACTAAATGTATCTCCCAGCTCACTTCTCTCTCTCCCCACCTCAACTCTTAAAGTTTGCCAATCAATAAATAATAATGACTATATGCTCCCTCCATCCAGTGCTGTTACCGGTGCACAATGCCATGGGAAAGACACATCGGATCAGACAACGATCTGTATCCCGAAGGTCTTTCCCCAAGTGCTGCAGGAGTGAGATGCGTTGGCACCATTGACTGAAAGGACCCTGCCCAAGACCCTGAAATGCATCTTCCCAGAATCGAGTCCATGTTGGCGGCGACTACCCTGTGGCACCTCCCAGGTGTGAGTCCCCATCCCGCCAGCATTCTTAGGGGAAAATAATATTTATCTGGACTTTTTTTTTTAAACCAACATGTTATCAAATTTCAGGGGCACTTGCCCAGCCAACAAAAGGGCATAGTATGAATAAGAAACTGATGCCTGGGCAAGTGCCCGTCCCAGAGCTCCTCCTCCAGAGCAGTAAACCCTTCCCCACCTTGCCGTGCTAACTGTACAAAGGAAGCCTTGAAAGAGCCAGAGCTTCACAAAACCGAAGTGGGGAAAGAAACCTCATCACCTTAGGAAGCCAAATCCGTCCACTCCCATTCCAAGACAGAGAAGAAAAAAATTATGCCCTGTTTATTTTTCTACTTCTCCCACTTCTTTGCAAGCATATCATTTTCCTAGAGTTCTTGTGTCATAGATTTTGGTTAAAGCAATGAGACTGTCTTTCTGTCCCTAAAGTCAAAAGGGGCGGGTGTAGGGCGGGTGGGTGGGCAAAGGAGGAGAGGAAGCCACAGGTAAGATGTATTGGAGGGACTTTCTGTGGAAGGTTCCCTTTATATATATATGCATATATCTACACACATATATATAAAGTTAATATCATACTTACTAGTATAGGAAACATTAGGAAAAGTGTATTTTCATTTATATGAAAATAGTAGTTTATAAGAATACTATGCAAAGAAAAATGCAATCAAAAATAACTAGCTTGAAATAGAGAAGTTGGCTTTAACCTCAAGCTGAAAATCATCTGAGCAAGTCCTGATGCATACTAAGCTTGTCCCTCTCACATGTACTCTTGGGCTCTCTTCCTGGAGTCGGTATGTAGTATATGAAACAGGACCGTCCATTCTACAAGTAAGTGTGTTTGCATTCCAGATGAAATCCATTAAGGCAAGGACAAAGTATGAGCCAAGATGGGCAGATAGAGTTCTAAACTCTTCCACTAAAAGACAGGGTTCCAGTTTTTATTCTGGACCTACATAATATGTTCTGCCTTTGAGACATTTTTCTGTTTGTGCTGTTTGCTAGATTTCAAACAGGTGCTACTAAGTGAGGCACCCAGGTAAAGGGAAACTTCCTTGTCTCCTTGGTCAGTGTGCAGTGTGTATGCTCAAAACATTCTTGATACCTCTAACCACTGAAACATTATGTAGGTCTTCCTTTATTTATTTATTATCATTAAATAAGCAGTCATTGATACCTACTATGTGTTAGACATTATTCTAGATGTTGGGGATAAACCTCCGAACAGAAAGATGAAAAACTCTCTGCCTCCAAGTAGCAGGGGTCGGGGAGGGCAATATCCACAACCAACAAATGAGTAAAATAGATAGCACATTAATTGGTGAAAAGTGTGATGCGAAAAATCAAGTAGGGAAGAGGGTTAGAAGTGCAGGCCCTGGAAGGAGGCACCTCACCGAAGTGACGTCTAAGACCCAACGTCCATCTGAACAAAAACTTGACAATGAAACACACATCACAATTAAAAAAACAGCTATGAATTAACTAAGATTTTATCATGCCAATCACAGCCAATACTAAAACAGCCGAATTTCTCCCCGTTTTTCTTCCAGAGACGAGGTTGTGCTTTCCCACACCCTTTGCTGCAACTTTCCCACTGAACTTGCAGCATTTTGTTCCCACTGTCTTAACAGTAGGTTCTGTCATTCCTTTAAGTAATATTTGCTGATTGTCTGCTCTGTATCAACATTTTTGAGGAGGAAATATCAATATGGTGTCGAAGCAACATATATGATGTCACATGACTTTTCCCTATTTTGTCTCTCCCCTCCCCCATCTTACTTGCTCCGTTTTTTTTTAAGATTTTATTTATTTATTTGAGAGAGAGAGAAAGAGAGACGGAGACAGAGAGAGAGCACGAGAAGGGGGTAGGGTTGGAGGGAGAAGTAGACTCCCCACGGAGCAGGGACCCCGATGCGGGACTCGGTCCTGGGACTCCAGAATCGTGACGTGAGCCGAAGGCAATTGCTTAACCAACTGAGCCAGCCAGGCCCCCCTGCTCTGCTTCCTTCTTAAGGCAGGAACTTCCAGCGATCCCCATTCAGTACTTGGGATTTTTAATTTCAGGCACCACCCCCCCAACACACACACACACAACGTTGTAAATAGACGTGCTCCAGTTATGACAATTCAGATTCCCTGGTTTTCTGATACACATGTCCCAAAATCACATTTCTACTCACTATTAAAAAATCAAGGCAAGGGCGCCTGGGTGGCTCAGTGGGTTAAAGCCTCTGCTTTCGGCCCAGGTCATGATCTCAGGGTCCTGGGATCGAGGCCCGCATCGGGCTCTCTGCTCAGCAGGGAGCCTGCTTCCCCCCCCTCTCTCTGCCTGCCTCTCTGCCTCCTTGTGATCTCTCTCCCTCTGTGAAATAAATAAATAAAATCTTTAAAAAAAAAAAAAATCAAGGCAAGCCACAACAAAATGACTCCATGCAATTTTGTATCCCAGGTAAAAGAAAACCTTGTCGATATGAAATCAGACAGTGTAAAATTCTCTCCCAGAGGAATCTGGCATTATTACATCCCCCATCAATCATGGTATTGTTTCTCCAACAACTGTATCAGATGCAGCAGCCGGATATTGCTATGTCATCCTTCCAATTCAGCGGGGAAGTCAGATACCATTACCACCAATTCCAGGCCCACCAAAATCTGAACTCTGCCTAGAGATTTCAAAGTCCTCATTTGTTTCCAACAATTATCTCCAAATTCCAGAACTTGGCCATTGAGTGTAATGGAATTTGACCTAAATATTTGTGTGTGACCTATACATGTACATTTATGAGGAAACTATGAATCTGACCTGGGCAAATACGAAGAAACACCATATACATGTTATCATTGACCAATATATGATAATATATTATTGGATGGCATATGCTTTAAATCTTAACTCATCAAAGATTAGTTCCTCAACTTATGAAGGATTAGCTTGCTCTGGACATTCTATTTTATGACAGGCACAGATTCCCTCCAGCCCATATCATAGATCACCTATAGATTATATCTGGGCAATGCTCCAAGTATCCAGGATAGAATAGATAGACACACTAATGGACCCAGCAAAGCATCTGCCTTCTGAATTTACTCTTTTTTTCCCAATAAGTAGAGAATTTGGTGTTTTGTCTCATCAGATACCCCCAATGTGGGTGAAAATCACAAAACCAAGCTTAAGCTAAAGTACAGATATCAGCTGAATTTTCAAGTTACGTTTTCTTTATCCCCTATGCCATTAGAATAAAACCCTTCTCCCTGCCCTCCTTCCCCATGTCCCTAGACATACACACACACACACACACACACACACACACACACACACACACACACACAAGTTGACTTAGAAGATTTCCGTTTCCCTTAATGCTTCCCTTTGTCCCGGCCACTGATAACCGAAAGCGAGTGAAATGAGGATCTCGCCTTGGCCCCCGCACAGAAAACACCCACAGTACATCCACCTTATGTACCTTATTTATAATTCCCTGTAAATTCACCCAAAAGTCATGAACTACATAATACTAATTCTTATAGGTTGACATATTTCCCTGATCTTTCATGAGCCACATGGGGAAACAGTTTTCTCCTGATCTGAATGAAGAAGAAAAACAGTGATCCTAATCAACCATTTGCCCTTAGTGGCTTCCCTAAACAAATCTGGGAAAGCGCTTAAAGGCTTGGGAATAACCATGACCCTGCTTGATGCACTGTAATAACCCTACCTAATTATACTGATATAAAAACTAATTGGAAAGATAGCAAATGTCAGGGTAAGATGCAAATTGTAGGGTGTTAATTGCTGAACAGGTGCTGGAATAGAATTAAATGAGCATTCTGATTAAAAGAGTGGAGGAAACAAATGTGGACCCCCGATACAAACTTGGCCATGTGACTTCTTCAACAGCCCATTCCACCAGGAAAAGGTCATGGTGCTGTGACCTCTGTTTTGTGATGGGTGGACCAAGAAAATCATAGTGACCACAGAAGAAAAAACAACCTAGCAACAATATCAACATGACTTCTAGAAGCAACTGCTTGGTTTGCGCCCCAGAGACTTGCAATGTGTTTTAAGAGTTCTTAGACACAGAAATAAGCCTCGAGCATGCATACACGCTCATCTTTCCCCTTCCACCTCAAACCAGAAGTTCCCTGTCCCCGCTCTCTTCGCCTACAGCACTACCATAGTGCTTAAGGGCTCATTTGGGTGGCAACCAAGTGCTTGATTAATTAACTGAATCAATAGCATTGCTTCTCTTCAGTAAGGTGAAACTGCATGAGAAGAGCATTAGAGTGGGATGACATGACAGAGAACACATCAGAGGTCCCAGCTGCTATAAACTGGTCATACTTATTGCAAGCAGCATTTACAGATGCCCTAGCAATCCAAACTGCAAACCGTATCTATACAGGTAATATTCTCCTTAGCCCAGTATACCAATGAAGAAGCCTTCTTCACAAACTCCTGGTGCCTTGGTCAAGTTCAAGGCCAATCATTGTTAATCTCCTGATGTTTGGCAAAGCCTGGACCAATAACACCTATATGCTGAACCCATCTAAAGAGGACACCCTGACGGCAGCCATTGCAGGTGGGTGCTGGGTGACAGGAAATATGGCTCTCAAGCTCCAACCTGATATGAACCCTTCCCAACACCATGACACCTTCCATGCTTCCACCTCCTAAAAAAGCCCTTTGCTTCAGCCCCACGAGACCCTCACCCCAAAAGAAATGCTCTATGCCAAGGTCCTAATATATTCCCCATCACACAACCCCAAAGAACCTAGAAGGAAATTATTCCATTTCCAGGAAGGATGCTGCAGCTAAAATGTTCTTTTCTTCCCATAGTTGACAAGGTCTTGAGATTTATGATGCCAGAAACCTAAACCAGCTCTTCAGGGCAGGGAGGCTGAGGCGGCTCAGTCCTGCCCTATTCTACTGATATTTCTCACTCTGCCCTGCCCCAGGGTAGAACAGCAATTCATTTACTGTGCTCATTCCACTTGGGGGCCTCGTCACCCAGTGTCTGCCAACTGCACACCATTCCGCCTACATATATTTGGTTTTAGAGATATAGCCTAGGGACAGCAGCATACACAAAGCAGCAAAGTTAATCCTTCGCACTCAGACCTGTGTCTATAAAGTTAGAGCAGAAAGCTGATCAACCCAGTTTGCTTCCTTTTATTTTTTTTCTTTGTATTTCATCAATTTGGCCTCTGCGTACACTGGGCAAAAGAAAATAATACGATGGTTACATTAGACAACGCCTCAACTCAGCAACCCAATTTCAAAGTGCAAACAGAGGAGCTCCTAAATGCTTTAAGAAGGGAATGTGGCTACAGCAGGCATGGGTGAGATTTCCCCTTGTTTATTTATGCTTTTATAAGGACACTGAGAATAATAATAAAACAGGATGGGAAAGAGAAAATTTTGCTCTGGCACAGAGATGGGTGGGTATAACCTCCTTGCTCTTTCCTTTTCTTTGATCTTAAGAAAAGCTCACTCTCTCTTGTTCACTCTCTCCTTAAGGAAAAAAATAAACTGTCTCCTGAGTAATAAAATCAAGACACTTGCCAGTAAAAATTGGTTAAGGTCATCACTTCTGAAGGTCAAATGAGTTTTAGACAAGATGCCATGTGGGATCACCATTCAGCACATTTAGTTAAATGGTTAAAAATAATAAAAATAATGACAGTAGTGGAGTTATTTTAAAAAAAAAAAAGCACAGAAGTCAGAGAGAAAATGAGAGAACCAGATGTCTTGAAGGAATGCTGGGAAATGCTTACGAGAAAGATTTCTCCCGCCCCAAGCAAAAGCTTCCCCAAGGATCTTTTGAGATGCGCTGTCAGTATCTGATGTCGTAACAACATCATATATCTTTCTGTGTGTTTTGCTGTGGGGTTTTCTTATTTATTTATTTTATTTTAACAAAGAAGACACAATAAGGGAAACTTTTTTAAAAGGATGCCAATTCAAGTTGACCCCAAAGCAAGCATTTCCCCCAGATCCCTCCTGCACGTGCCTTGTCAAAAGATCTAAAAGACAGCAGAAGCGGTGTTGCTCCAATAGTAGATTGGAATAGAAAGAGACCGACCTTACGCTCAGCATTTCTGAAAACGATACCATCAATTTCAGTGAGAAGATACCACAGTCTCTGCAGGTTCCAAAGAAAGATCTCGGCTCTTTATAAAATAGAGCACGAACAGGTGGAGGCCAAGAGACTGTTGCAAGATGCAAATGAGCTCTCACAGGAGACCTCTATGGCTCCAAAAACAAACTCAGAATCCACACTGACAGCACAGTCTGGGTTCCAAGTTATGTCACATCCCTCCGCAGGGCAGCAGTGGGCAGTCAGGCCTGGCGCTTTCTATGATCCGTTTGCTTTGTCAAGCCACAGCTCACCCACAGAACCAAAAGTCTCTTGTGCCAAGCGATGCTTTAAAACTCCTGTAAGGGGGCACCTGGGTGGCTCAGTGGGTTAAGGCCTCTGCTTTCGGCTCAGGTCATGATCTCAGGGTCCTGGGATCGAGGCCCGCATCGGGCTCCCAGCTCAGCGGGGAGCCTGCTTCCCCCTCTCTTTCTCTCTGCCTGCCTCTCTGCCTCCTTGTGATCTCTCTCCCTCTGTGAAATAAGTAAATAAAATCTTTAAAAAAATAAAAAATAAAAAAATAAATAAATAAAAAAAAATAAAACTCCTGTAAGGCCAGTGCAAGACTCAAGTTCCAAGTACTGCTCGTTGCCAGTGACAATTAGAACAATCTGAAAATGTTCCTCCCAGAAAAATACACTCTTTTTTGTTGTAACAGGGATGTAAACGCCAGCCAATCTCTTTTGGCACCCAGTGCTGTAAGAAGTGCTTTCACTCTGCCACCTCTCGACAAAAACGCCCTCAATGAGCGTCCTCCAAGGACCGGCTTTGAAAAGGGGTTTTGCGTATCAGGTTAATGCATGCACTTGGCACGGCCCAACTTTTGCACCAAGGCTCTGGGGTATGGGGTGATAAGAGCCAGGTTCTGTTTGTTAACGATAAGGCAATTATTTCTTTGGTACTTCATAGGGAAAAAAAAAATCTTACAGGAAAGATTCAAACAAGGATCCCTAGGGAGACAACGGAACTCGTAGGTTGGAAAAGTTTCTTTTTTTTTTTTTTTTTTCCTTCACAGGAGCAAACAAATGGGCCATTGAGAGCAACAGAACGGCTGAGACCAAGTTCCCCACAAACATGCTGGCAGTCGGCTCCCGCACAAGTCCGCGATAACTTAGGGAGGGGAAGGCAGGAGGCAAGGAAAGAGAGACAGGAAAAAAGGCACAAAGTGAGAGGAAATGAAAATTAGAAAAGGAGGCAATAGCAAGAGCAGAGCAAGAGTAAAGTGGCAAGAAGGAGGACAAAGGGGTGGTGACAGGATAAGAGGAAAGAAAGGGCATAATCCATCGGTGGTGGAAGTTTCAGTGTGTTCGGAGATTGAAGAGATCGGTGAACTTGGAAGGGTAAACGTTAGATCTTTATTTTCACTGACCTCTAACTGAAATTTAGCATCTCCTTCTATTTGAAATGTAGACAATAAACCCCAACAGGATTATAGATCTCCCTGGCCCATCAACAGCATTCATGGTAAAAAAAAAAAAAAAAAAAAAGAAGAAGAAGAAGAAGAAAGAAAGAAAGAAAACAAAAAGAAAAGTTGGGGCAGGGTGACAGAGAAGGGAGGGATGCGAACACTGACACCTTGGGAAGGTATTACACATCCTCTCCCTCTGCAGGCATAATATTTCGGAGGATGGGTATACGTGACTTGGGTTTGGAAAAAAGATCCTTTCATTTTACTCCCTGGCTCTGGTTTTCTGCCTTTAGTCCATGGCTCTCCTAACCTTCTCTGGAATCCAGTTATGTGCAACAAGTCTAGGCTTCCCATGCCAGTGAGCTTTCAGGAAGTTTTTTTCAAGGTCATCACATCTGATTAACAGCTGAGAGTCAGGTCCATAGCTCTGCAGGTCAGGTCAAGCATGACAATTTTTTCGGACACAATTCTGCCCAGCTGGTTCCTGCTAAACCCTGTAAAGCTCAAAAAATGGTAGGCTGTGACTTCCCGAAGAAGCATGTCACTGACACCTCATTTTTAGTTTCCAACCGGGGGTAAAAAATGCTGAACAGACCAAGACGATCTACAGACAAAACGGGTCTCAAAACAACCAGCCTTCTGTTCAACCTTCCCTGTGCTCAGAATTACATCACAGAATCCTATTTCCACGGAGCTTCAAACCCCGCTGTCAGGGTAGACTAGCATCCAGCAGTCAGTGGACCACTGACCCCAAGACCTGTGGGGTAATCTACTAGTTATGGCTCTTTACAGATGTGAGTGGGGAACAGCTGAGCCCATGCCCTTGGAAAATTCCCACCTCCCGTTCCAGTATCACAGGTCAGCCTGGCCCAACTGACAGAAATCATGCCAACTCACCAAACTGATCTTTCTGCCCTGGTCTGCAGATACTCAGGCTTGGGCTCTGTTCCAGAGGTTTCTAAACCAAAGCATTCCTCCACCCCCTTCGTGAAGCGAGGAGACCTAACACCTTGATGGCAGACTTGGTTGCAGATCTTCAGAATAGATATCCAGCTCAAATCCAGCTGCTTCATCCGAGGTTACAAAGCGGAGAACCAGCCTTTTTCTGGGCTTGAAAAACTTTACACACTTCTCTCATCTAAAGAAGGGACGTTCTAAAAGGACAGGGAAGGGCTTCTCAAAGAAGAGCCCACAGCTCCACATCCTCTTTGGAGAAAGAGCATTTCTACCTGACAAGAAGAGTTCATGGGACTCTAGATCATAAGCTATGCCCGTGAGCAGGCAGGTGCCAGCCATGAGAGTAGCAGAGGTCAGGCACAGGATGGAGAAAGATGCTAAACCAGAGAGGCCCCAACCAAAACCACATCCAGCTTACCTTACTGTCTGGTTAATTTGCTTCTAGTCTCAGTGATGGGAATTAGACAATTGCTTTAAAAACTCAGAAGCCACCATAAAAATAGAAAATTATTGCTTCCTGTCATGACCAAATATTAAACACAGTGCACACCTAATGACTCTATCCCTCCCCAGGGAAGAAGCTTTATGAACAATAAAATCCCAGCAGACTTCTACTGTTTGGGTTTGGAGGTCTCATTATGGGCTCACTGATCCAATACAATTTACAAGCTCAATGGACTCCACTCGAAGTGAAAACCGCCAAGCCGGAGTTATAAACAGAACACCTACAGTGAAGCCAGCATTTCATTCTTCATCAGGGAATGAAAAGAAGAAAGAGGGGATTGAGGAGAAAGGCATTAGCGTACAAGTTGCTCACAGAAATGTTTCTGACAGCCTGCGTCGGAATCAAGGTTAGACACCTCACTGAAAATGTGAGGCAAGGTGGGGGAGATGCAAGGGACACCCTAAAACCAGAGGCAAGAAGTAAAAAGAAATGTCAACAAAGGAAAAAAAGAGGGAGATGGGGAGTGGATGGGGTGCAAGAGTGCCATTTTAAAATCTGCCATCCGTTTTCAACATAGGTTGACTCAAAAATGACACCAAATTTTCAAAGTTAGATTTTTTTCAATTCACTAAATTACCCAGATATATGTCTAAATGGTGGTTATCCTTCATCTTGTGACTCAACATCTGGATGATAAAATGCATTAGCCACTCTACATTTACTTGGGCAAGCATCAAGTGGACTGTTAGCATTAAATCGAAGTAAAGTCTGGCTCTTGTTCAAACGTCAGCCACGACCAAGTGGGGAAAGAGGAGCTTCCCCTTTACCTTTAACTCTGTGCAATTTATCACTTGAATCTAAACAATCCCACATGTTTGAAGCACTGAAGGAGACTTAGGGAACGCTGAACAAAGGCTTTCAGGGAAGTCAGAATGAAAGTGAACAGGAGATGGACAGTGGACACTAAGCAAAAGCAATGCAAGGGAGGCGACAAGTCCATAAAACAGGGTCTAGACAGAGCATGAGAGCAAGGCACCGAGAGGTGACAAAAAGAGACAAGAGACAGAACTCTGAGGAGGGGGTCTGAGTAGAGAAACTAGCAAAGACTGGGGGCAGGGGGAGGGGGTATGAGGCAGTCAGGGAATGCTGATGGTTTCCAATCATGCTTTCTGCTCACCTATAGCCTTCTAAACGAATCTCCTAAGTGTGAGTCAACTTCCACGTAGATAAGAAGATAATAATGACCCCTACCTGAAGGTAGGAAAAAAAAAACATGAAAAGGAAGGAACCAAGCATGTGCTGATTAGCCCTTGGGCCACTCATGGCATAGGGCTCTCATACACATCGACTCTTCCCATCCCAGTGCTGTGAGGCAGCCCTTAGCCCCCTATTCGTCAGGTAAGAAACTGGGATTCAGGTAGTATTGCCAAATAAAATACAGGATGCCCAGTTAATTTTGAATTTCAGATAATGACAAATGATTTTTTTTCAGTCTAAGTATATCTCAAATATCACCTGGGAAATGTTTATACTGAAAATACATTTGCTGTGTATCTGAAATACAAATTTAATTAGGATGAATTTACACCAAAAAACATCATTCATGTTTATGTGATATTTAAATTTAACTGGGCATTCCATATTTTTATTTGCTAAATCTGGGAAGTCCAGACTCAATGAGAGGCAGGAAATGAATGAGTGGGTAAATGGATGAATGGCATAGAGGAGTGGTCAAACCTAGATCTGAAGCCAGATTTTGCTACACTTATTATCACACTGTAGGAATAATAGTCACTTCAAGCATATGATCTACATGTCATAAATCTGTATTGGATATACAGCCTTTTACACAGAACAAACTGGCTATGTACAAAATTACTGATTATAGTGAAGGAAAATGTCATCAGTCTGACCCATGGCATGGTGCTTGAAAGGTGATGAATCCTCCAAAGCTCCAGTCCAATTAAAAGCTTTGCAATTCAGCAATACTGTATTTGTCATGAATGCCATTGTTTCTTCTGTCCTCTCCTTGAGTAGACTATCACAGAGATCTTGCCTCTAATCCCAGTTCAATCTTTGACCTGCTTGCTGCACAACCACTGAATGAGTTGCTCTTCAACTGAGTTTTCTCATCTGAAATGTGGGGTGACAGTCCCAGTATGTAGCTAAGGTGACTCATGTGCATAGCTTTAAATCAATCAGGAAAATGTCCTGCACAACTGTGCAAATCTGGACCCAAAACAAACATACAAAAGACTCTTCCTTTGTCTCCCTCAGGACTTTATTGGATGGCCTCTGTGTGAATAACAGTATACCAAGGTACAATGACCCAGAACGCATGACCATTTTGTGGGTTCTCTTTCTAAAAAGTCCTGGAACCCTATATGCCTTAAACATGCAGGTGTTAACCCCGAAGTGCTGGCCTGACTCCAACTGGATCCATCCCTGCAAATTCTTCCATTCCTGCCATCGTATCAGTGGGATTAGGAATTTCTCCCTATTTCCTTTTCAAAATCTCCTGTTATATGTGAGCAGCTGCAGCATTTCTCACCAGTTCTGGCTCCTTGGTGGTCTTGAGGGGGCTGGGAGAGTTTGAGTTTAGAACAAAACCTTCCTGGAAGACAATCATTTAATTAATTATCCAGTCCAGACTGATGAAATGCTGACTCTTTGTAGACTTGGGTCTAGGCTGCCTGACATGCTTTGAGCTTCTTGTCACCCACCACTTTCCTTTGGAGCAAATGCCCCCTGCAATTGCAACTCTAGGTCAATGTGAAGAACAGAGAAACAGAAAACAATTCTTCAAAGATTTCAATCAGCAAATCATCTAATCAAGTCCTAATGGGTAGAACTCTAAGTCTGAAAGTCGTCATGGATAACTTCCTTCTTATCTCCTTGGGATATCTCATATTTCCCAACCATTTGGTTTGTTAGCCTCTTGGCTGGTAAAAGATAGACCCAGAAGAACGTATCTAGCCCCATTTGCTCAAACAGAAAAAGAAAGAAATGGAAGTTCTAGAAGGTTCTCTCTAGATGAACGTGTAGACTTATCAATCTTTCCCCAGGTCCAAGTCCTTTGTTCCCCCCGAGAGCCAGCTAGAAAATTCCGAAAAGAAATACCTTTCCTAGAAACAAACACCTATTTCTTATTTCCAGCACAGAACAACTTCAGAGTACTGTTCTTCTATCCTTAACTCATCCACTTCCTGGCAAATCTGCTATTTAATCACATCACACAATTTTATGAAGAAGAAGCTGGAAGTTGACGTATACCATTATTTGTTCTGCATAACTGCATACAACCACTTGGTCCTCTGATTTTCACCGGGAATTGATCCAGGGAACCTCTGCAAGTGCTTTGAATGAGAGAATGCTAGTAAAGGTGACCTGGTTTGGGTTTTTTTCACCTCTTTTCTAAAGAATTACTTGTAAATGGTTTGGATTCTGGCCTCGCAGTTCCTGCTTCCTCACAAACATCCAGGCTACTAAAAAATTCACAGATTGCCAGATGGTACAACAGCAGTTCTTTGCAAAGGATCTGAGCTTTCCAGTGAACAAAGGACGTGTACTCATGGGGACAAGTGGCAACATCAGCAAAAGCTTTGGAGTGGTGGGTGTATTGGGGGAGGGGAAGTGAAATGTGGAGAGGTGAGAAAATGGGTCTTTTACCTCCAGTGACTGGTATCTGGCAGGGAAAACCCAATTCCCAACCACTACTGGTGGTGGAGGGAGCACATCCAGAAGAAGATGAAAGAAACTAAATCAGAAACTGTGATATTTTTATAGGAAGCCACAAAATCTGAAGACTGCCCATCTTCCCAATTCTTGATGGTATGAGGTAATGGAAACATGCCCAAGCTTTGGCAGATAAACTGATAAATTCCCCCAAAAAGGCACAAAAGGAAAAGCATTTGTGAACTATTGGTCACACCTTCCTAATAGGTTCACTTACTTCCATTCTCCATTTTCCATCTCATCCTCAGAGTTATCTCTCCAAAATACTGACCTGACCTTGAAATTGCATTACTCAAAATCTTCTGATGTCTTTCCACCAATCAACAAAATACATCAAAATACTTTTGTACAGGCATATAAAATCTTACAAAATCTGGATCCAAATAATCTTTCTAACTTCTACTGCCCTCCCTTCACACATATCCCTGCACTTGTAAAACTATAAGCAACCTGAAGAAAGCCTTCCCTTTCCATATCTCTTCTCCTACATACTTTCCTCCTAGAATGCCCTTTGGCCTCAACCAGGAATGTCTAACTTACAGTCATCACCCCTCACACCTCTACCTAGATGAAAATTGTCTCCTTGTTATAGGTCTTCAGAGCTTAAATCTCTGTTTCTCTTATGGCAGTTTTTGCATTTTCCATTGCATCATAGTTTTTTCTGCACACCCTTTGTTTTTCCATCTGAACTATAACTTCCTGATTGGAAAGCTTTGTGTCTATTTAATTTTATTATTCTTAAGAGCACCTTGCAAAGTCTATAATATAAGAGACCCCTGACAAACATTTACCAAGTGATTCATTCTGCCTCACATCCCTAGATATCTGTTCCTGGCATTGTTTTGTACCTGTCTGCCACTGGGAGTAAGACTGCTAAGCAATAGTCAAATACAACTAGTTACAGGAAAGGTCCAATATGAATTGGCAAAGGACTCTGTCATCCAAACTCTTCAAGGCTTGGCAGTCACAGATGAATCTACCAATATTTACTGAGTGACTATAGTATCCAAGCCACTGGATAGACACTGTGAGAGATACGAGGTAATAGTTGCTATGACTTTTTTAAAGCATCTCTTCTGTTATGCACTGTGGTAGTCACCTTACACACACTAATGTTTTTAACACCACAACTCATTGAGTAAGGCAGTATTATCAGCAACATCACAAAACTAAAAAATATTATGCACTTAAGTGACATATGACATCCAGCATCCAAGAATTACAATATGCTTGGAAATGTCAGGCAAACCCAAATAGATTTTAAAAATGATAATATCTATTCATCTTAACAAGAGCAAGCACAGGTGACAAAGGTCAAGTGAGAAGATTTTGGCTTTAAGAACCTCTATCTTTGAAGAGGCAGAATCTGAAGCAGGTCTTGAAAGATGGACAGGATTTATACCAGCCGAGTTTGGGGTGCATACTCCAGGTAGAGCTGGTATGTGCAAAGGGAAGGAGGACATATTCAAGGTCTGCTTGATGAAACAGATTTTGATTCTATTTTGATTTGTGGGGAAAGAAATGATGGGACTAGAAAGTTAGAACCTATCTGCCAGCCACTCACCTAGTCTTCCCAGTACTTTTCACAGTTGGTAAATAAATATTTTACTGTGTGATTATTTAAGCCGTGAGCTCCATGAGAATAGGAACCATGGCAGTTATATTCCCTGATGGTCTCTTAGTGCCAGGAGTTCACAAATAATTGGTTGAGTAGCTGAGCAACTGAAAAATATTCTAAATGAATGAATGATAGCGTGAACCAATGAACAGATGATTGAGCTAGTCCGTGTCAAATCTTAAAGTTCTGCAAGTCTAGGAAGGCTGGTCTGTCAAGTAGAGTAAGTATAATTCTTAAACACTAACCCGTGAACAGAAGTAAACTTCATAACTCTTCTGTACCATCTCTTTAATCAGCAGGAAGAGAGGGATTTTCTCAAAGGAAATTTCGTTTCTTATTTACCACTTGATCCAGGCTATCATCCCATGAAGTGCTTCAACCCAAAGGCATTTTTTTTTATACCAGCAAGTAGAAGAGTCCCTTCTTCTACCTTCTTCTCCCTAAAATGGTCAAGAAACTAGCAAAGGTTTTACTAGACAACAAAGGACAAAAAAACAAGAAAAAGTGATGCATTCTTTTTGGGCAGATAATCTGTGTTTTTTAGTGAAAAAATCTACACCCTCTCTCAGAGAATGGAATTTTCACTGAAAAAAAAAAAGGCCCGGGGCCAGGCTTTTGTAGACTCTTCACAGCACTGGGCTCCCCTATACTAGAGCTGGGGAGTCTGGGCATGGAAGGCACATATTAATAGCTCCCGTAAATTATTGATGAGCAAGGCTGATGAATTAGCACGCCTGACACCCAAACCTGGGGCCCTCAGCTAGAATCAGAGAATTCAGAGCTGGAAGGTAATGTAAAGGTCATCCATTAATCCAATGCACTTCTTTTTACAGATAAGGAAACTGAGGCCCAAAAAGGCAGCTCATGACCTCTGTAACATTAGACAGCCAGTTAGTGAATGATCCGGGGCCAGAAGCAGGCATTCTTATCCTAGTCCAAGGCCATATCTGCTATAGAGTGCTGCCTCTTCATCATGGGGATAGAGGACCAATAGTCCATCAAACCTGTCACACATGAATGTAACTTGTACAACCTCAGAGTTAAATGGCACTTCAGGAACCAACAGTGCCCACCACTTCCCAGAGAACAGATTCCCTCTCTAACGATCCCATTAAGAGTGCTTGCAGACCATACTCCCCAGGCTTTCCCACTCTTACACAGCTCTGAATTCTGGAAAGTTTTTCCTTCCTTTAGACAAAAGTCTTTTTCTCTGGCACTTCTACCCATTAACTACACTCTAATTTCACCACTGAAACTGGCTCTGTAACCTTGGCTAAGTTCTCCAACTCCTTAAGACTCACTTTTTTCTCCATAAAATTGAAACTTTTCTCAACCATTGACGATTATTAAGAAGATTATTTAATTAGCACAAACTGCTTAGCACAATGCCCAGTACCCAGTAAGTGCCAATTAAATGTTGAGCATTGGTCTTATCCAACCTTCTCAGAGACAGAAATCTTTGTTCAGGAGGTACCTCCACTGATGTATCGGGCTTGTCCATTTCCAAGGAAAGAGAGGGAGTGGTCACAGATTGAAAACCAGCCTGAGTGGCCTAAGACAGCAGGAATCCACTAGGCTTTGTGGATATAAATCTCAGCAAGAGCTCGACTCCAATGACCATCCAAATACTGCTTCTATGATCAAAGGAATAGTGGGGTTCAAAGCTGCATCTTCACCACAAATCAAACAGAGATTAATGTGGAGTTCAGTTGAAAAATTAACAAAAATTCTAGTGTTCAGGTTGAATGCAATACCCTGTAGCACGCACGGAAGGTCGGTAAGGGCTTTACTCCCCACAGTTGTTCTCTGAAAGGTCCCATCCCACAAATAATACTTTCCTGGAGTTAAGCGATACACTGAAGAGAGGAATAACAAGTATGGGTCAGAGGAAAGAGGATCCAAACATTCACGCCAATGGAACAAGGTAGTCGATGAGGTAAAAAGAGGCAAGAAAAAGATTTGCCAAGTGGCAGAGAAAGAGCAAATAGGAAGCCTGAACCAGAGGGGAAAGCAGCAGGTGAAGATTAAAAAAACAAAAAACAAAACAAAAAAAACGGGTGGGGTGCCTGGGTGGCTCAGTCGGTTAAGCATCCAACTCTGGGTCTCAGCTCAGGTCATGATCTCAGGGTTGTGGGATCAAGCCCTGCTTCAGGCTCTGGGCTCAGCGGGAAGGCTGCTTAAGATTCTTTCCCTCCCTCCC
>LNAC01001046.1:0-87970 GCA_002007465.1 Ailurus styani | reverse complement strand
GGGGGGGGGGGGAGGCAGTACGGGAAGACATGAGGGCAATGGAGAGACAAAGGAAAGGGGACTTCAGAACAAGCACAGAATCGGTTTTTCCCCCTCTGCCCATTACTTCATTAGGAGTTAGCACAGAACCTGAGCTGTGGCCTGATTAATTCAAGCGAAAGAATAATAGAGAAGTTTGCCCTAGTGAGGGCATATTTCCTGCAAAAGGAAATGTTTGGGGGGACAGGATCTCCCACCAATTGCTTCCTCTCTTCACCCCTTTGCTCCCCTACCCTCAACCAGAAAGAAACAGGACACGGGGGGAGAGAGTGAAAAAATTGTTCTCCAGGTTGGACAAGGTGCTAGTTGATGTGGAGAAGCATGTGAAGTCTGACCCAGGAAACCGTGGGGGGTGGGCAGAGGTCAGGGGTGGGGGGCGGGGTTTGGGGGCAAGGGCCCTGGAGAAGAGGAAACCGGTGGTCCACCCGCCGGCTCACCTGCTTGGTGACGGAGTCGATGAGCCTGACGTACAGGTCCTGCTCCGTGCGGACGCCTGCGGGGGAAGGGGCAGGCACGAGGTAAGGGCCGAGGAGCTGCTTGGGGCACCCAAACCACACGGGGCACCCCACAGCGGGGACGGAAGTCCAGGCAGCCACTCCAGGCTCCCGACTGCTGGCAAGCATTCCGGCTGTGCGGTCCTGGGGGCAAAGACCGCCCACCCGCCCCTGGCCCTGCCTGAGCCTCCCGCAGCCTCCCGCAGCCCTGCGTTCCCGGGCGTGGAGGCTGCCCGCAAGCGACTGCGACGTGGTCAGCCGCCCTCCTAGCAAGAGAAACGTGCGGGCACCGCTGGCGCTAGGCACTCACCATTGCTGTAGAGGAGCTGTAACTTATAGTGGGTGCCGTTGTTGGTCTTCTCGTTGCCTTGTTCCTGAAAAGACAGGCAGCGTTTGAGTCCCTTGCCTTTCAGCACCCCCCACCCAGTGAAGGAAAAACTGGAGAGCGAGCCCCACACGGCCTCCCGCTGCCTTTCCCATGCTCTCTGGGCAGCTCTGAACAAACCCCTGCCCAGCCCCAGGTCAAAGGGCATAAGCATCTGCCTGCCAACCTCTGAAATTTGCTATGGCTCGGGCCACTTGACTCTCAGCCACCCCTCTGTCCCTCCCCCTTAAAAATGTCCTCAGAAGTGTGACCCCCTAGAAGCTGGGACAATAGGATACCATGCCGAGGATGCCTTTAAACAGGCCCCACCCAACCCAGCGGGCTCTGTCCCTCCTTAAGAAGTCCCAAGGCTTCCCTTGGCAGAAAGATGCTGGGACCGATCATTTGCAAGAGCAGCATTTGTCTCTCTGCCACCAAGACTGGAGCCCCTGGGGCCACAAGCTCAGGGACCAGGGCCCAGATTCGAGGGGGACCTCAGGAAGCTCCTGCCCTAAAGCTCACAGGCTCAAAGAGGGCAAAAGACTTTCCTTTCGTCACATGTCCATTTCACCTGAGATCGAATCCAGCCCCCAAACGTGAGCCTGGATCAGAGTGGACACTGCACTGGGGAGCAAGAGTGGAAGAGAAGCCTCAGCGGGGAAGGTGGGCCAAGACTGGGCTCTAGGTCTCCACTCTGCGGGTGCTGGCAGGTGCAAAATGACACAAAATAAATAAATAAATAAACCGGAAAAGGGCATGCTCTGGTCTGAAAGGCTTTTGCTCCATGGTCAGTCCATGAGCAGGCTCTGCTAATGACCCAGAGGCTGGGTTCACAGAGCCGCCAGTGCCCCCGAAGTGAGGAGGTACCCGGAAATCGACTGATTCAGAGGCTGTGGCGAGAAGCCTCGATTTATCATTCCTGATGACGTGAGTGGAAAAGTGTCTTTAGTGACAGATGGAATCTTTAGTGCTTTGCAAGGAGGTAGTTATCAGGCCGTGAGAAGAGGGGGACCTCCGCTTACTTTGTCATTTTCCACAAAATCAACGAAGGCTGTGCGCTCAATCTCCACCGGTTGCCCCTGCCTGTCATAGAGCGCCAGAACGAAGTGAAAGAAGTTGGATTTCCTCAAGTTGGAGGGAGGCTGCTTCTCAAAGTGGGCCCGGGACAGGGCGACTCCGCTGTGCAGGAAGAGACATGGGGGACACCGGACAGAGGGAAAGAGAGAAAAACACGATGTTACCAATGTGCCCACACAAAACCACGGGGGGGGGGTATGACAAGGGTCCTGGTCCCAGGTCCAGAGTTCTGGGCCCCTCAGACTTTTCTGCAATTCAGTTTAAGAAGACGGGATGCTTTGGAGTAGTTGCAGTGACCACAAGGGCCGGCTGACGGGGCCAACGCCTCTGTCCACCGCCCACTGTTCCAGCCTCCAGGACATTCCAGCCCCGAGCAGCTCACAGTCTGGCCTTTACTGGAGACCAAAGGATCCCAGCTGCCTGTGGACCAAGGCCCAAAGCAATCCCGTAGGAGGTGGCCCAAGTCTTATCTAGAACGGCCTCAGGTGGAACTGCCAGCCGGATCAAGATTTGGAACTAGGCCCCCGGGTTAGGGCAATAAGTGCCTCCTTACTTTTGAATAAGTCACCGTTTTCCTTCATCTTCATTGGAGTTAACTGACCTATTGCTGCTCTCTCCAAAAATTGGTAGGTGGGGAACCCCCTGCGGGCGGGCGGGAAACCCAGAGCCCAAGCCTCCGTCCTACAGAGAGAGGCCTCTCCTCCCGCTTTCCTCGCTCTTCCGAAAAGTTGCTCTCCGGACAGTGGCAGAGTGGAATCGCCGGGACCAAGGATCGCGGGCCACTGCGGACGACGTGATACTGGGGACCCCGCCCCCAGAACTGCAGCGCTTGGAGAAGGCAAAATGTTAAGAGGCCGAGAGCGTCCTCGCCTGGGGCCAGGGGGATCCCCGCTTAAGCTGCATCTCCCGGCGGCGCCAGCCAAACCCGCTGACCGCGAAACCCATGTTGGAGGACACGGGAGGCGCCCTGGAGCGTTTTGAGTGTGTGCACACACCTCCCTGCAGACCTGTCGCGGCCGGGGACAAACTAGCCGCCAGATCACATTTAACAGAAGTCTCAGGGCCCAGGCGAGCGCGCAGATGGCCAGTGCTGCCCCGCGGCGCTGGGATCTCGGGGCCTCGTACCCCAGGGCGCGAGCACTTTCACTCTTTTGAATGGCGTAAAATTTTGGCTAGAGTCCGCCACTCGGGCTGCGTATTCCAAGTTTAACAATTATTTGATCCGGGTAAAGGAGGAAAGTAGGGGAGGTGTCTTTAAGCTTGGCTAAGGAGATGCGCCTCGGAGGCGGCTCTGCGAAGCTGCCTGCTTTCCCTCCGCGGGAGCCTTGCTAGTCCCCAGACCGCAGCGGAAAGCCGCCTCTGCTTGTGCTGTCTGCCTGGGGGGATATAGGCGCGCCCCGGGCTCCGGCAGAAGGGAGGGAGCCGCGGCCGCCCGGGTCTCCTCTCCTCCAAGGGTGGCGGCTGGTTCGCTCTACCCGGGACACTTGGAGACGTGGCCTGTCTAGGAAAGGAGGCATTTCTCTGCGTGATGTCAGGACTTAGAGGGAGATGGCCAGGAGAGAGGATAGGAAGGCTGAAGCAGTGGGAAGAAGTTCGTGGCCTCTTTGGGGTTTGTGGGAAGGAGGCTGTCTTTCGAAGGTAAGGACGCGGAGACCACAAATCCCAGCTCAGTAGTTGTGATGAGGGAAAGGGACTAGAATGTCTTCGTGGGGTGGCACCCTAGACAAGGAATTTACTATCTCGGCACGCGGACGCTTAGAAACAAAGTCAACTTCAGTAACTAGCAAAACTAAAGGCTGCTGATCCCTGCGTTTGAGGCCCGTCTCCTCTCCTCGCCTTTCTTCTTCTTCTGCGGCTCTTTCTACTGTTACTCCTTCGTCCTCCCTTTTTAATCTCTTCTCTCCCTTCACCCCTTTTCCGTGCGTCTGGTCCACTGTTTCATCTCTGCGCCTGGACCCCGGCCTGCCCCCCGACCCCGCCCGGGAGCTCTTGGCCGCTTTGCCCTCCCAGCAGCGGCTCCGGCCTCTCCCACTCCTCGCGTCGCCGCCGCCATCTGGCCGCGGGACTTCCGGCCTTCGGGAATCACCCAGCAAGATGCGGGAGGAGAGGCGCTTGCAAGCGGCGTGGCGAAACCCGGGAGGCGCCGGGAAGCCGGCTCTCTGGCGGCCGCCGCTGCCAGCTCGCGTCCTCGCGCTCCGCTCCCGGCTGGGCCCGCCTCGCAGGACTAAGGGCTGAGCTGCGAGGCGTCGGATGCCACTTTGTTATTTTTCTTGCCAAATAGTGGTCTGTGGGGAAGGAGTGGGGGAGAAACACAAACGACCCAGGCAGTTCGGAAACTCGAGTGTGGGCTGCGGGGTAAGTGTCGCCCTGATTGCAGCGACCTGCCTGCCCTAGGTCGAGCTCCAGCGCGCGGGACCAGGGCGACAGATGGGGGGGAGATGGAGGGGGCACACAGACAGACGGTGAGATCGAGAAAGGGAACGAAGAAAAGACTTTAAGAACGTAATAACTGTGAGGCCGTATCGTTACCTCTGCGCCGCGACACTGGCGTCCACCACGCCGACATTCCGGACCCAGGACCTGACCGAATCCATCTCGGCACCCAGCGATTTCTCCTTCAGAGCTGGTCCTCTTCCTAAAGTATCTTGAATCCCAAACATTTAAAAAGTCTGGTCTACTGTCGCTTTAAAAATACGAGTTAAAACACTGTCCCTACTGTTCCCAATGCTGTCACCAAACCGTCTCCTCCAAAACAATCCGAGAAAGGGGATCAAGAGCCGAAGTTTGAGTCTTTCTCTTGGGGGCGGGGGGGTGGTAAAAAGAGATAACCCGTCCTTTGCTCCGTGCGTGAGGTGCGGACTGATGTAGTTAAAGTTTGCTATTTATCCTCCGCAAGTTCAGATCTGCCGCCTCAGGGCCTGCGTCCTAGGTCGCTCGCATCCTTCCAGCGGCAGCGCTGCCTCCAGAAAGTGATCACAATTTAGAAGCATCACCTGTTCTGGGAGAAACAGGAGGAGATTGATGGCTGCCTGATCGCTCCCCTTCCTCCTGGTCCCCCCCTCCCTGCTCCTCCCCACCGCTCGAATTTAGGGGAAAAAAAAATCCCCAACAGAATCAGTTGTAAAAGGAAGGGGAAGACCCGGAGCCGAGAGGAGGCGGTGGCTGCGAGCACCGCGGAGCCGGGCTGCAGCCGCGCGCGGGCCCCATGAATGGGTTACTACGGTCGCGGCCGCGGGAGGCGGAGCCGCGGCCCGATAAGGAGCTTCATTTGCATGGACGCTCGGGATTGGCCGGCGCTGGGCAGGCCCGGCCGACGTCCTCCCGCGGCGCGCGCCACTCTCCGCGTTGCTGGGAGTCCGGGAGGTGAAAGGGGACAGAAAACCGTGGACGCTGCGACCTTCCCCGAACCCCGTGTGCGTGTGTGGGCTGGTGCCCCAAATCTTGCGCTCAAACCGAGTAGTCAGGCCCTGCAGGTTGGGATATGCCTGCTCAGTCTGGCCACGGGAGCGGGAAGCCTCTGTGGATCTTGCCACTAGATGCAAATCTTTGTAGCCTGCGGGGAGGCATATTCATTCCCATTCTCGGGGCCTGAATCTGTGTGCATGTTTGTGAAAAAGCGGAGAGTGTGACCACGTGTACTTATGTTTTGTGCAAACGTTCCCCAGAGCAACCCAGTTCCCTGCATGGCTTTCCCCAAGTCTCCTGGAGTTTCGTGGTGACACTCAGATTTTCTGTGGGGTTTAAAAGTTGTTGAGAGGGGAGGATATATGCATTAATGAAGCAGGGTGGGGGACAAGCAAGGCTCAAGTGCTATTCAAATAAATAGAGTGTCACGGAAAACGGTCAAAGAACTAAGGAAAATATCCCCAGGCAGACACGAGCGGGAGTCGCACCCGTGCAGATGAGAGCTTGCTGACAGATCGTGGTTCGCTGAAAGCGAGAGCTTCCCGGCGTTGTCCCGGGAGTCCCACATTCCACCCCACTCCAGTTCCCGAAGCCCGGGGGAGCCAGCAGAGGAGCTGCAGGGAAGCAGTGGGGAAGTCGCGGAAACTTTGCCCACGGCATGCGGTCGCCGCTTCGCTGCCCGCGGGCTGGTGGCCGGGAGGCGGCGGCAGCTCAGCCAAACAGCTGAAACCCTAGACGGCTTTTTAACTACGCCGGGCAACTCGCTATTAAAAATCCTCCTGGCTGGGTGTTATTTTCCTGCTTCTCCTTTTGTATTCTGATCTGCGCATAGATCTGCTGCTGAAATCTAGAACACCAGCGCGAAAACAGATTTGAAGACAATGAATGCAAATCTGTGCTCAAAGACCATCTGCCATGGAGGAGACAAATCAGCTGTTCTGCAGTTCGAGCGACTGCGCCCGAGCCTCCCGGCTTCATTACTGAGAGGGCCTTGGCTAAAGCCTGGATTACATTCAGAAGACTCCCCCCCCCCCCATTTAGGACTCAAATTTGAGCGTGAATTGACTCTCGACCAGATCCCTTAAGTGTAGGTGAGCGCTCAGAAATGAACTGCGAGAGTTTGCCGCTAGAGGACACAGCGCCTTGCAAATCGTTTGCCAGAGCGGACTGGAAGCTCGCACTTTCAGAAAATGCTGCTCTCTTGAGAGAGGGGCCGGTGTGGGTGTTTACTCTACCCCAGGGGCAAACCGCGCCCCTAGACTGCGTCCGCGGATCGCGCTCAGGATGCGCAGGTCTCTACCGCGGATATTCACTTGAAAACCAATGAGGAGGGGGTAGGGGAGGGAGAACGAACCCTTTATGTACAAAGCCAGGGTCCAGGGATTGGGGAAGTTGATTTAGGGGGCGAAGAACGTGAAACCCCCGCCTCTGGGTTGTGCTGCTTGTGGCATTGCGACCCCAGGTCTCCGGCTTGGTCCTGTTGGACAAAAAGGAGCAGTGGAGAAAGACTGGGCGCCAGAATATGGCACGGGACTGTTGTAAAAACCAAGATAGGAGTTGTCCGTAGAAAGGAGGAGGGTGGGAGAGAAATTCAGGATTGAAATTTCTACCCTATTTCAATCTGGCAATTCTCTATTAAATGCAGGCTTTATGAATAATTTCGGTCCCTGCAAACACTAAGCTCTCGGAGTCTTCTACGCCGGCCCGCTCTCTTTATAAATCTCTCTGAACCTAAACCACCCAGCCCCATTCTCATCTGCGGTCTCTGCCCAGCGGAGCCAATGCCTCCGGTGGAGGCGGAGAGTGTGGATCAGCCTTTGAGTCCTTCAAGATGTGTTGATGAGCCCAACGATTTTTTTCAAGGGGACTCTGATCTGCTGCACCTCCACGCTGCCCAAGAGAGGTACCGAGCGCAGTCCGAGGGACGGCGAGACAGCAGTGGGCCTGAGCCTGGCGGGACAGCCTGGCCCTCAGGTCCGGAGTAGCTGGGGTTAAAGGGCAGAGCCAGGGTCGAGGACGCTGGCTCTTCTCTCCCGCAACAGCTGCCACCCAAATTATGCCCCTCAGGAAGCGAATGAATTGGTTCTTTCTACCGGGTCCCTGCTGCCGGTCCCAAACCAGACGGCCGCGCAGCGCGGGCGCCCCCACCCCACCTCCCAGAGACAAGTTCTGGGGCCGCGGTGCCCAGCAGGGAGGTAGTCTGGGAGAGCCGAGACCCCGGAACTTTGACCTGGAAGGAGTGGGGAGCTTCACCGCACCCTTCCTAGCCCGCTGCGCTAGGGGCGCCCTCCCGGCGCTGCTTAGGACGCTCCGGGCAAACAGCCCCGCACTGCTGGGGGCCCACCGGCTGCGTGCCGCGGATGTCCAAGTTCCCTCTGGGCCGGGACGAAGTTCCTGGGCTAGCACGGGAAGGAGGGCTGAGGGGACAGGGATCAGGGGGAAGCAGCCTTGGGCCCAACGAGGCGGCGCTTCGACCTTTGGGGAGAAGGGATCGTCTCTGCCAAATGAGTTGGGTTTAATTAGGTTTGTGAATGTTTGCGGGAAGGATGGACGCAGAGTTGGCCACCCGTGCAGAAGGAGCGTTGGTTGGTGGTGAAGTGAGCGGCTGATCCTGGAGGATCACTCCCGTCTCTGTAGCCGCCGGCTACCCCCAACAAACCTCCTTTTAGAGCACGCCACAGAAATCCCTCCCAGAGCCGCGCGGGGGCCCGGCTGGCGCAGCTGCGGCCCGGGAAGCCGGCCCTGCCGGGGTGCAGAGCCCGCTCGCGCATCCCTGGCTCCCGCCCACGAGCTTCGTTCTGCCGCTTGCCAGGGTCGAGAAAAATCTAAAATGACCACTACTAAAATTCTTCACGACGCTCTATTTACAAAAAATTGAAGTGGGGGTGGGGGTGTTCCGTCTTTTACCCCATCCCCTCCTTTGTTCACTCTTCCCAAGGAACTCCCCGTTTTCTATCCGTTCACGTTTCACATCCGCACCTCAGCGCGGTATGTTCAATTTCCTCCGGATCGGTTTTAAAGCCCGTTTCCCCCAATATCGTTTGGTCCAGTCTCCTGGGCGCCGCATCTCTCCTCCGGGTTATTGGTTCGGAAATTTTTCTTAGAAAATTGTTCACCAAGCCTCGTACTCCTCAGGCAGGACTCTGGGGTGAAATCACAAGTGTGAAAACACCCCCCTTACAACCTGACCTTCACCCACACCCCCCAGGAACTCACTGGGGCGCCTGGGTCTATGCAGCCAAAGAACAGAGCCTGGCTAGTACCCAGCGAATTCGATCCATAGGGACAGTCAGTCTGGGTTTTGTAAATGGAACAAGTTAAGCCTCTCTTAGTGATTTTTCCAAATTGTTTGTTTGTTTTAGTTGGAACCTTTTCTTTTTATTTGCCGGAATAGAAATAAGTGGATTTCCTCTCCATCTCTGAACGCTGACGAATATTTAGCTCACAATTCTTCGTGGGTATTTTAAAAATTTATCCAACTCCACTAACTCCCACTCCAAATTTTAACACCGGTATTTTTCTTGCAGAAACTGGACTTGTATGCTCCATAAATAAGAATTCCCTAGAGAGAGAAGGGGGAAAGATACTACTGTATTCACAAATGCACCACAAATATTTCAGGAAGACTTCACCACCCATGCCAAACAATTCTCTTTCAGGACAATTTGGTAAGAAGGTAGATTCCCTTCTTGATTTATTTTTACACAGTGAAGGGGATTGGAGCAAGAACAGCTGCAGAAATGCTGAGGCACGGAAGAACGTTTTATGAACACACGATACTGCTTGCACCCAGGCCACTCAGGTCACTACAATGAGTTTACCCAAAATGGACTGAAGGAACCAGAGTTGGCTCTGCCCTAGCACTTGGCACCTCCAGAAAGCTCTTCCTCCCTTCTCTCCTCTTTTTCTTCCTCCTCTCTGGCTTGCTCCCTCTCCCCTCAGAATCCCCCCTCTGAAACACCCTTTTTTCCCATTTCCTTATTCCAGGCGCAGAAAGTGCGGGAGCCCGAGCCGAGGCAAAGAAGCAGAAAGGTCAAGAGAAAAAATTTTCAAAGCAGCAGGAGCCTTTGGACGTTTGGAGAGCTTGCATCGGAACTGGGCCATCGGCCACGCTGGAATGGCTGCCCAGAAGGTGTGTGTGTTGGGAGGCAGGTGATCTGTAGAGAGAGAGGTGCTTCGTGCAGCCTCCAAGGGAGCCTGGGGGCCTGGCTTCCTGGGTGGGTGGGGTGGTCTGAGCATCAAGCCCCCGGTTGGCGCTGCGATGGGGTAAACTGGTGGGTTGCTGCCCCTTCCAGGTACCTGTGCGGGGAGATGTTGGCATCTGCGTCACCTCAGCACTTAAGGCGCAGCGATCGAGGGGCTAACTGACCAGCATTAAGAGACCCAGTCCAGTAGGTCTTCACTCAAGATAAGGCGGAGAGTAAGATACAGAAGAACCAAGGTGGGACGTTCACCCAGCACTTCCCAGGTGCCAGGCACTGCCACACACTGTCCTCAAACTCGACAGCAGTACTTGCAGTGGAATTTATTTGCTCCCAGTTTACAAATGTACAAAATAGGATGGGAGATGGCCTCTCGGCCAATAAATTGGGAAGCGGGGGACAAAGACCCACACTAGTCTTCTACTGCCAATACACCACAGTTGGTGTGCAATGTAAGGCCTTTAAACAGAAAAAGTTAAATATGACTTTTCCCCCTCTCCCTTTTTTCGGTTTCTCAACTCAGTTGAGGAGAAAGATAACTGAAAAGCTACTCTGAAATGCCCCCCTCTTTCCCTGGTGGTCCCCGCCTCCCGCCAGCCGGCTGGGGAAAGCCCTCGGGACCTCCCAGCTCTCTCCCGGCTCGCGGCGGAGGTGTAAGCGATGTGTTGATTATTCATATTTTTGCCGAGCATACACTGCGCCGCGGACGGCGCCGCCACATTTCACACGTACACTCACGTACACACTTGTACCCGCGCTCACTCCGGCCCCGCGCTCGCTCGGCACTCTGCGCTGGGGATAGCAGCCCCCAGCGGAAACCGCCCGCCTCGGATAGGGGAGGGGTGACAAAAGGCTCCCACTCACCCTCCCCAGGTCGCCTCTTCCTCCTGGCCCCCAGAAACACACCCTCGGCTTCCAGATCCATAATACACTGGTCTCCCCAGCTCCCCCTCCTGAGTTGGGAGTGGAGGGGTGCGGTAACAACTACAAATATGGCACCCGCTAGAATTTCCATTTGGCGCTAGGAGATTCTTCCTCCAACACACACACACATCACTGTCACCTCCGCCCGCATCACACGCTTCAGGTGGCAAGAGAGAAAAATCGAGAAAAAAATTACACTTGCCTAACATGCATACTTTCAAGTAGTCTTCAAAGGTGTAAACTGGACTTCTAACTGGAATCTCCTCAGATGCTACCCAAGGCCTAGGAATTCCATCTCTGTCCGATGGGGTCCCCCCAACCCCCGCACCTCCAGGAGCTAGACACACACTTCGGGGCCGGTGGGTCCAGGGAGTGCAGAGGTGGCCCCTTAGGTGAAACTTCAGAACCTGCTGGGAAAACAGAGCTAGCTCGCCGGGCCGAGCAGCTCCGTCCCACCCTCCAAGGGGCGGTTTACTTCCACTTATTCTGATTTCCCGAAGGAGAACAGAAGGGGGTCACAGGCTTGGCGGTCACCCGCGTGGGAGCAGTCCCAGGGGCCCGCTGCTCTGTGAGTAGTGTTTCGAGCAATGCCGGCCGCAACGTGTAGGGGGCGCTGGACTAAAGGCCTGGAAATCCTAGCAACTCTGCACCTCGGCTCTGACCCAGGACAAGTTGGGAAGCTCCAACTGTCCCTACAGGGCCGGCTGTGCAACGATGGAGAAACTCTTCCAGCTTTGATGTCCGCAGACTCGGATTAGGGCTGCATTTACTGGTGAGGTCTTGGGGATTTGGTCTGACTCTCTGAGCCTCAGTTTCCAAACCAGTGAAGTAGGAGTGTTATTCCTCTGAACCTCAGTTTCCTTATTGATAAAATGGGTATATTTATGCTAACAGAGCTACACTTGCCTTATGGGTAAGAAGGTGGTTAGGTGAGAGTATCTAGCACGTAGTAAGTGTTCAAGAAACTCTTGTTTGCCTTCAACGTCTGCGTCTGTAAAATGAGCATGATGGTGTTTGCTTGTTGTACCTCACTAGGTTCTGTGAGTCTCCTGTGGGGGTGGTTTTTCTCTCTACCAGGCCTCTGAGCTCCTTGAGACCAGAATTCTGACTTACTTGTCTTTACAGCTCTTTGGCCTGGCACGGGGCTGGCTCCCGCAGTGGGCGCTGCGTCATTTTGGTTTAGCATGGAATTAGATCTAGGAAAGTGCTTCTAGGAAAGAGCCTGTTTGGTGCTTGCAGGTGTCAGAGGTCACGGAAGGCAATCAAGGCGGGGGGGGGGCTCCCCGCGGGGGGATGGGGAATGTGACACCCTAGGAGTTTGCTTTAGGGGGCTCAGTCCTGACTTTTTCCGCCGCAGTTGACTGGTCGCAAGCAGGACCAAACGCGGTTAGCTGTGGGGACCGTAGCAGACCAGCAGGCGTGCTGGGATCCCGGAAATCACCAGGGAATCGAAGAAAATCACAGAGTTCTGGAAAGGTCTATCGGCTAAAGTGACAGACAGCAGTTGATTGGTGGTGGTTCAGGGAGAGCCAGGACCCTCTTTCCTGGCCCAGCACCCTCCGCGGGAGAAGCGGCACCCCTGGAGAGACGGGTCACGGTCTCCGCGGGGCTGAGCTCTAGAGCAGCGCTTTCCAGAGACTGCGTTAAAGGAAGCTGGGGGGCAGGGAAGCAAGGAGGCAGAAGAGCCCAGAGGGAGAGACCCCGGAGTTGTCAGAAAAGAGGGGAAGAGGACAGAAGGAAGAGTGCGGTCCCAAAATTTTGTTTGGAACTCGACTAGAGCCTCCTAGAATCCCCTTTTAAATGCACCTTTTATGTAAAGGCAGTGCATATGTATTACAGGAAAAAAATATATAAAAACAAAAACAACCACAACAGAATAAATTCATAACCATCCCTAACCGCACCAACATAAACTATTGCTAATATTTCAGTGGGTTTCCTCCCAGTCTTCCTTCTATGCATATTTTTATATTCTGATTTGTAATCTTTTGACTCACTTATAGCATATATTTCCATACCATTAAATATTTTCCTACAGTAACTTTTAATATTGGCATAGTATTTCATTATCTGGAAAAGTCATAACATAAATTGTTTAATCAGTTTACTGTTGTTGAAGTTGTTTCTAATCCTTCATCATTATAAACAATACTGTGATGAACATCTCTGTGGCTATAGCTTTTCATGTAACTATAATTCTTTCCTTGAGATAAAGTCCTTAACATAAAATTCCAAATTCAAGACTATGCATGTTTTGAAGCCTATATACAAATGGACAGAAATGTCCTCTTAAAAGGTTAAATTTACACTCTCTTCTGCCCTCACCCCAACCTTCCTTAATCCTTAAAGTTCTTTTCTTATTTTAAAACTCTGCCAATTTGATATGTCTTTTGATATTTTTATTTGCATTTTATGTCTTTTTCATGAATTTTCAATAAAGCGAAATTATTTTTTATTTATTTTTTATCACCGTACATCTTTGGAAAGTTACAAGTTCTTATGTTAATAAAGATATTGCATTTTAATATATCATATATATTGCAAATATTTCCCCAGTCTTTGTTTGCCTTTGATTTTATTTATGGAATTTTTTGGTGGTGGCTATAGTTGTATTTCATTTAGAATGTTCTCATCTGCAAATAACAAATTCAGTGACTAACAGTGACTTGAGCAATAAAGAGACTTAGTTATCTGACATAACAAGAAGTCCGGTGGTAGATGGCCCCAGATTAGGAGTAATGCTTACTAATGCCATAAACTACCCTGTTTCTTTTGCTCTTCACCCCATCATCCTCTGCATGATGAGTTCTTAATCTCATGCTCACTGTCTCATGGTATTAAGATGGTTGATACAGAAGCAGACATCATAGCACACATTTAAGGCAGGAAGCAAGAGGAACAGAGATACCAGAAAATTCTGTACCTTTGTGTAGTAAAGTAAAAGCTTTTCCAGAAACAGTCCTTATGTCCCCTTGGCTATAACTAAGTCACATATTCTATCCACAGTCAGATGGGTAGCTGAGAAAGCAAGTACCCACTTTTCCATAGTCTGTTGATAGGCCTCAGAGATGGGGGGTTGATAGGCCCTTGGATTAGACAAACAAACTCACCAAAAAAAAAAAAGTGTCTTCAATTGTATGTGATTAAATCCATTCATCTTTCCCTTTATAATATCCTCCTTTTGAGTTATTCTCACGTAATCTTTCCCCATTATAAAATAATTTAAATACTGACCTCTATTTTTTTATGATCTCTTTTTTTAATTAAAAATTTTTCCCTCAATAAACGAATTTGTTTCTGTAGTCTTGGTTCCACTTTCATCAGTAAGCACCAACATTTTGAAAGACTAATTTAAATAGAAGATTAGTTATAAGTGCATCTAAATATTTAATTCATTCTTTCATTCAGAACATATTTGATGTTTATATATCAACTATATGCCACCTGGAATTTATTGTGGTTTATGTTATAAAATAGAAATCAAACTTCTGTCACCAAATTGTTATTTATACTAATAGCACTTATTAAATAATCCACAATTTCTACCAAAATGTGAAAAGTCACTATATATATAAAATAAAAATTGAGATTTTTAAATTAGAATTGGAAGTTTGGGATATATTTAAAAACTAGAAAAACCACATGCTATCCAGTTTATTCATTTTCTTTTATGCCCTACAGTAAAACTTTATAGTAGTCTTCATACAGGTCTAGGAAATTTTTGCTTAAATTATTGCTAGGTAGTTGGTGAATATATTTTTTTCAATTATAGTGATTAACTGGTTATTGCTGAAAAAAGGGAAGTTGTTTCTTTATTTTGCAATCAGTCATCTTACTTACCTCTTATTAGTTCTTGTAGTTTAACTGATTCAGTTAGACTTCCCAAATAGTAGTTATATTTGCTTTTATAATTATATTACATGCTTAATGATATTTGGCTTCTTAATTTCCAACAATTACACCTGATTTATTTTACTTGTTTTATCACATTGGCTAGGACCTCTAATATAAAGACAAATAGTAGAAGTGTTGGAGATAAACTTTGTCTTTATCTGAATATTACAGATATTTTTGTAATATGCCATTATTAATTTGACTATTGTGACAAATATTATTAAATAAGTATGTTTCTTAGGTTTCTAAGAATTCTGGTCACAAATATATGTTGAAATATATCAAGTACACTCTTAGCACTTATTAGAATAAGTATAGAACTTTTCTCCTCTATTATTATGATTAATTATTAACACATTTCCTAATGTTGATCTGTCCTTGCATTTCTGTAATAAACCCAACAGGATCAATCATTTATTCATTCATTACAAATTTATCAAACACTCACTTGCTGGAAACACTTTACCAAACAATGCCCAGTCTGTGCCCTTGTGGAATTTATATTCCAGTGGGAAAGATGGAAATTGATCTACAGTTTTCTCTTGTTAAATCTATCTTTGCAAGTCTTTGATGTGTTTAATCTCTTGACACTCAGCATTCATTCCCATCCCCTATGACTTCAGGTCCTGGAGGATAACTTCTTCAATGCACTGTGAGCCATTCCTAAATCCCTACTTAGAGTCTGCCTCTCCAATTATTCCAGTAATTTTGCAAGCTCCAAATTTCCCTTATTAAATTTCTTTCTGCTTGTATGTTTTGAACAGTTAATATTTTTTGTGCCAAACTCTAACTAGCACATCAGGTTTTAATATCAAGGTTATACAAATACTGGAAAAAAATCATCTTGGGGCGCCTGGTGGCTCAGTCATTTAAGCATCTGCCTTCAGCTCTGGTCATGATCCCAGGATCCTGGGATTGAGCCCGGCATTGGGCTTCCTGCTCAGTGGAGAGCCTGCTTCTCTCTCTCCCTCTGCTGCTCGTCCTTCTTGTATGCTCTCTCTCTCTAATAAATAAAGTCTTTAAAAAAAATAATCTCTATCCTTTCTTATGTTCAGGATTAGTTAAATAGCATATGATCTATGTATTTTTATAAAATAACAGTACTTTCCCATATGACATCTTATCTAATTTATTTGATGCTATTGATTTATTCTAGTTTTCTCTTTTGGTGAGTATATTTGGGTAATTTTTATTCTCATAGAAAAATATTTATATCATTGGTATTTTAAAGTGTACAGCCATAGAGATATATTTTGTTTTCTGCTGTAATTTTTATTTTCTGTATCTGAAATAATTCTCATTTCCATTGTTTCATCTTTGAATTTTGTGTTCTATTTTGTTTTAATTCCTCAAGACTATTCCATTTACATTCCCATCAACAGTGTGCCAAAAAAATTATTATTGTCTGACTTTCTAATTTTGGCCAATCTGATATATATATAAAGTCATACCTCACTGTTGTTTTAATGTGCATTTCTTCGATTGCTCATGGGGTTGAGCATCTCTTCAGATACTTCTTAGCCATTGGAGTCCCCCTCCAGTTAACCACTTCCTCATAGCATTCCTCATTTCCCCACTGGATTTTCAGCTTTGGAGATTGTTGCTGCTAATGCTTTTTGCTATGCTGTCATTGGTGTTGATGATTTGCAAGAGTACCTTGTATACTAATCAGTTGAGAGTTTTAGATGTTACAACTATTATCTCTTGTCATTTATCCATAACTTGGTTAGTACTGTCTTTTTTTTCTTTTTACCGGAAATGCTTCATTTTCATATTGTCAATTCCATTTATTTTTGTGCCTTCTGGTCTTATTTAAAATGTCTCCTTGTCTTCAAGGTCACAAAGAAATACCCTGACACTTTTATTATAGTTTTAGCTTTCGTATCCATGTGCTTAATCTCTCTTGAGTTTAACTTGTAACATGGTCTAAGATAATGATCTAGATTTTGTTTTCTCTACTGAACTAGACACAAAAATGTGATTGCTAAATTGTAGCATGGTAAGAAAGGAAATTTTCCCAAATCTGGCTTAGGACAGAACTTCCTTATGTATGTGATATAACTTATAATTCTTTCTGGGAAATACTTAGCATTCTTAAGCAATTTTTGATAGACTTTACTGAAACTAAAAGCACCTTCTGAGTTGTGGGTCTTGAGAAGAATCTGATATTAACTGGCACCCTTTTTTTGTATCATCTTTCTTCTGGAAATTTCTTTTCTAAGAGAATGGTCTTTGAAATGACCAGCTCAGGACACTCTTCCGTCATGGCAACTTTGAAATAAAGCTTTGACAGGGGCTTGGAATCATTTTTCCAGAAAAGTTGTTTCCAGGACCATGTGTATAGTCTTCAGCTCTTCATTTAGAAGAGCTTCTCAGTTCACTAAAGTACCTCTTGGAGTAATTTTCAGGAAATGATATATGGATAATATTTTTTTACAGTAACATCACTGCCTCCTTTACAGTTCTGTTTGGTAATAATCTCTAAGAATTGCTTAGAATTGCTTCATAGAATGTTGACAATAAGGGTCGACTCCCAGTGAATTCTTTACTCTCATTGTGATGACAATTATTTAAGAATTACGTTGCTAAAACTCTTATTTTTCCAGTGATTCTACACAGCTGCGGCAGATTGATCTCTCTCTTAAATACAAACCCTCTTTAAAAATAAATAAATAAATAAATAATAAGTAAATATTCTCTTTAAATGTCTAAAGACTGCCTATCCAGTGATTTCACTTCCTCTGGGGGCAAGTCTGCTTGAGTATCCTGGGCAAGCACAGCTTCTGTACTTCCATTTCATCTGTAAATGGGATAATGATGCATTTTAGCTATTTTTCTTCTGTTTTCAGGTAATAAGAGTTGAGATAGAGTCTTGTATGGATTTTGGTGAGCTTCTCCAGGACTCAATGAAGAATGAGGAGAAATACTTAGAATTACTGTACATTTTACTTTTCTAGATTTAGGATTTTCATTCTATGGAGACAAGGTAGCTATAGCTAGAGGCAGCTGTACTAAAAAGTGTCATCTTGGGGCACCTGGGCCGCTCAGTGGATTAAGTGTCTGCCTTCAGCTCGAGTCATGATCCCAGGATCCTGGGATCAAGCCCAGCATCAGTCTCCTTGTTTGGCAGGGAAGCCCACTTCTCCCTCTGCATCTGCCTGCTGTTCCCCCTGCTTGTGCTCTCTCTCTCTCTAGCAAATAAGTAAAATCTTTATTTTAAAAAAAGAGCATCATCCTTATGTGTGAGAGTTTTATTTTCATGTTTATTGTGTTAAGCTGGAGGCAGTGTTAATTAGAGTGTGACCTTTTGTTTTGGGGTCTCCTCTGCCCTTACTGTGTCCAGTCTCTACAGTGCCCAGGCTGTATTTAGGATACATCCCAAAATAGATGTCTATTCGGAGTGCTAGAATAGTTCCCTCACCCTGACACCCTCACTATGCCCAGTGCATGGCTCTGTGGCACAGATAAAATAAAATTCTCCCAGATCATCTCAGTCCCAGCTGCTCTGAGTTAGGGCATGTTGGTGGGGTGACTTCCACTGGGCTCTAATAGTTTTTCAGCTGAAGAAAATGCATGAAATGAGTACAAAAGAAACACCTGTCTAGGCAGACCCTTCCCTTGATCCAGTCTCACCTGCAATATATCTGGAGAAATTCCTTGATATTTATAGTATGAGAATGACAAATTTCTCTAGTTTCCAGCAATAATATGTCTTTTTATTATAGTACTCTTTTGGCAATTTCAATAGGAATTTAAAGCATGGGCTCAGAGGATTGGAATTTCTTACTCAGTTCTGTATTCCCAGCACCTAGTAAAATGTAATACGTATGAAGAATGTATGTGTGAGGAAGAAGAGCTTAATTCAGTGAATTGTGATCACATAATTTAAAGTCTAATTCAGGATCCTTTCAAGAATTAAAGGAGATGCTGGCTAGATGAATCATCCGACTTGCAGTAGTAAAACAGTACTGTCCCCAGCAAGCCAGGATATATGGTTACCCTAAGCATAAGGGAAATGGGGAAGAAAGAGGAGAAAGAAAGAAAGAGGAAAAATAGTGGGGTGGAAAGATGAGAGAAGATAATGTGCTTGGATCCCTGGGGAAGTAAGTCTGAGATGAAGTCTGGGCTTCAGGAAGTTGATTGAGGAATGCCCTTGTCAACAGTCAATGTGAGAGAAAGAAAATTGGGCAGGGGGAGAAGTTCACTTCCATGGGCCACTGGGAAGTCTAAAACCACGATGGCCCTTCAGAGATGACCCAAATCAAGGCAAGGAGCCTGTGCCTTTGCCTTTGTCAACTGGTCATGAGATGTGGTAACCTCCTTCCATGGAGGTCAATTCCCTTCCATGGGCTCTCACCAGCCAACACAGCCAGCACTAGGACATGCCAAGGGGCGAAAGAAGGATCAGGGTCTCCTCCCATCTGCCTATTGTGCTGCTCAGTCACCTCCCCCATAGATAATGTTCACCTTCATCTGGGAAAGTTCCTAAAAGATTCAATGGCACAAAATATAGTACCTGCAGCTGCAGCTGGACTCAAGGCCACAATGGATAGTCATTTTTCTCTGCAACTTATTCTAGATTCCTCTCACTCTCAAATAGCCTTTAGCTGGTCAGGGTGTATTAGAGCATCATCCTTGAGAAGTTTGAGTCTCTGGTGACCATACCTCTCTCTGGCTATGGCTGCTGGATTTTTCCATTTGCTATCAGAATTGGATAGGGGAGCACCAAGAGATTTCCCTCCTGGATCACTTGGCAAACAAACATATCCCTCCCTGTTCCCCTTGTATAACAGAAGCACCCCCTTCTCCCAGTGATCAAGGTCAATTACCCAAGCCAGGATGGTGACACCTTCCTTTTGTTGCTGGTTTCTTAGCACAAGAAGCCCCACATAGCCAAGCAGGAGCCGTAGCTTCAAGTTTAAAGTTCTTGCCATGTCCCTTATTGAAAGGATTTGCTTCTGGAAACCAAGAGTTCTAGACCCGCCAGAGTTTCAGGGGAAGGAAGCCTAAGTTCCCTAAGTGGGTCACTGGGAATGAAGAAATGGGGCTGTTTCTACTTCCACACTATGTTTCTCAGCCTTATGTGTTCTATCTATTGGGAGCACAGCACTATACAATGGCAGAGATTAAGGGAGGATACTCACAGGGTATCCTCCCCAAGCTGGCACCCCAATAATTCTATTAGATCATCAGTTTCTGGGTGATGGAATATAACAGGGTCAATGGGTCCCCAGCTTGTGTGCCCACTAGAAAGTGGGTCCCCTGCTGACATTTTGCAGGATCCCATATCGGGGGATCAATACCATACAAACAATGAGAGTTGCATTGGTTTCAGCCCTTCAGGCAAGAAAGGAAAATTCACACCCCAATTAAGCATTCATTCTAGTCAAGATGAATAACTGGCCACTTTTCACCAAGCAGCAGGTGGGTCTGTTCTAGGAATGCTGTTGTCCGGAGGACCAACATCAGTCTCTTGCTAACAGGTTGGACATTTGGCAGCCATAGTGGTCAGTTTTTGTGCTCGGCCACTAGTGCTGTTGGCCCATGCGTCTCTGCTACCTTGGCTATGCCATCGGGGCTCTCCTATGTTAGCACCATGGTGGTTGGGTACAGAGACTGGTCGAGTCATCGTGTCTGCTGGATTGTTAAGTGCCTCTTTCCTGGCAGATGTTCTCTGCTGTGTGCTAACACCCATGTTAACATGGGACATGAGATTTTCACACTTCATACCCACCCCAATGGGTCCAACCACATGCCTTTTCCCAATCTTCTTTTTTCCCCCAATCTTTCTCTTTCTAAAGCTCTGACAAACCAGTGATTTGCTACTGCCCACCCGTTCATATGTCTTCTGATTTTAGAAACTCATTTTCTCCCACACAGAATAGATGATGAGGCATACTGCCCAAAGCACTTCCCATGGAGAGGATTTCCCCTGCCCCCATTGTTCAGGGCCACCGCGAGTGTGGGGTTGTAAGTTAGCTGCGGTCCATTTTTGACTTACTCCACATACCATGCAGACCCATCTGTGAGCCACACTTGGCCTTTTTCTGCCTCCATCAGCCAGTCGTAAGGAACCACCCAACTCCATGCAGCCAGAGGTATGGGCTGAGGGACAGGCACTATGCCAAGAACAGTGGTGGGTTCAGTGGGAGTTTGGAGGTTTGACTTATTGACCCGTATAGCTCTCTAATGGTCTCTGACCTTGCCCAGGCCTGACCCCAGGTGGACTGCTTCCATCTCACAACACATTGCTACTGGGGCCTTCAGACTTGGGACTTGGCGGGACTGACAGAAGCCAGCTCATAACAGGCAATTCTGGTTGTGATGATCACTTAAAGTCTCAGGGTCAGTTACTTCATCTCTGCCAGGGTCTAGAAGCCTTCCAGGAATTGCTTTTCAGACATACAGTTCTCTGCTGAGATGGCCTGGCTTGCTCCAGAACTCCCAGGGTCTATATTGTGATTCTCCTATCGAGATACTCCATAAACTCTACCTAGTGCCTATTAACACCACAGATACCTCTAATTCCATAGAGTCTGTTGGGTCAGGAGGCCTGAGTATCACATTGCTTAAACCTCAGCCTGGACCTGAGCTCTTTCTAGCTCTGGGTACCACCAGAGTTGGCAGCCAATGGGAAAGTAGTATTCCTAGGTGTGAAATATGTGATTTCCAGAATCTGAGGCCCAATGGGCATTGTGCTTCCTTCTTAGTGGTAAGAGGTGCAAGATGTAGTCATTTGTCCTTTACTTTGAAGTGGATGTCCCATGGTGTTCCAGACCAGTGCACCTTAAAAATTTTACTCTCGTGGCAGGCATCTGAATCCTCATTGGGTCTATCTCCTGCCCTCTGAAACACATGTGCCTTACAGGGCTATCAACATACTTGCCAACACTTGTTCATCTGGTCTGATTAACAGATATCAATAAAATGGACCAATGTGATATTTGGAGGGATGTCCAGATTGTTCTGGTCCCTTTGGCCCATTTTATGACTAAGGATGAAATACATATTCTTAGAGCAATATCATAATATATATACTTGCCTGGCTCATATGAATGTGAATTGTTTCTAATCCTCTTTTCTAATAAGCAATGGGGGGAAAAAAGCATTGCCTAGATTAATGACAGCATACCATAGCTGAGACCATCTTAAATAGCTCTAACAAAGAACTAACAAAGATACTGAAACCAGCACATCAGCTGGAATTGAAGCTACCACTTGTTTTAGTTTGTGACTGTCTGTTGTCATCCTGAAAGTTCTGTCTGGTTCTTGTAGGGGCTGGGATGATGTGATTAAATGGAGCTATAATGAGGGCAACCTTCCCTTTATCCTTTAGGTCTTTAGGAATGGCATTAATCTCCTCTATCGCCCTCAGGACACAATACTGTTTTCTTTTTTTTAAGATTTTATTTATTTATTTGGGAGAGAGAGAGCATGAGAGAGAGGGAGAGAGAGAGAGAGAGAGAGATCACGAGCAGGGGGAGGGGTAGAGGGAGACACAGACTCCCTGCTAAGCAAGGAGTCCAATGCAGTACTCGATCCCAGGACCCTGGGATCATGACCTGAGCTGAAGGCAGACACTTAACTCACTGAGTCCCCCAAGGCGTCCTAATATTGTTCCTGATTTGCTCTCTTGGTTAGAGAAAAGGATACAATTTCAGAAAGAGGTGCTACTTGCTCTTGCACACTACAACACTTCTCACCCATAGGCCAAGGAACCAAAGTGGCAGTTCTTCCAACCACAGAGTGTGTCCATTCTGACAGCACATTCAGAGACAAGGGAAATGACACAAGATACATGATGGGCACAACGGGCCCACCATGAGCCAGGCACAGAACAGAACTGCATGCATTAGCAGGCTCTCTGACAGGAGGACCACGATGATGCTTTGGGTGCCCAGGTATCAATGTCAACTTAGAAGCCGTATCCAACTGTCCTCCAAATGTTTGAACTGGCACCTTTCTCCAGGGAACAGTTACTCAAATAATTGGCCATAGATCCCTTTAGAGAAGAACTTTGGCAATGATTATAGACTTGCCACAGTGCTGTGGTGCCTCTTCTTCCAAAGACCCCCTTCCTCTACTTCATTCAGTAGGTCCCAGGTCTGAAAACTGCTCAGCTCTGGAATCTGGACAATGCTTCATGGCTGTTATCTCGATGACTATCCTCAGTTGGTTTCTGTTTATCCTATAGATGGAGCAATGCCCTTGCTGACAGCTCAACTGTTTTGTTCCTTAGGTTGCCTCTGATTGAGTTGAGGAATTTCAGAGCTGGTCAAGGACAAAGCTATGACCACGAGGGGGCAGTAACACACAAGAGCTTCCTTTGAGCAGTGCTTCGATAGGCTTCTGTGCAAAGGGAAATCCCTGATGACCAGAGACTTTCCAGAGACCAGGACCCAAATACAGAGAGGAAGAAGGTGAGAATACTCCCAGAAGAGAAGGGAATGAGAGGGGGATAGGAGTCTAGGAGATGTCACTCAGCACAGAGAACAGTCTCTGGTTTGAGAGAGCTCCAAAGGGCAGCAGCGGCTTGCAGGGTTTTGCAGCGCCCCAGGTTTGTCTGGTCTATGGCTAGCAGATGTTGGGTACCGATGTTCTGCAGGGCATGCCAAATAAGCAGGCTCTCTATGGCTAAAAATCTATTTGTGCTATATTTAAGGCAAGTGGATGCTTTAAATTTAAAATCTGGCGTTTGACTGCAGCGGGCTTTTGTGCTAATGATCTCAGCCTGCTCTGAAGAAGTAAACAACCTAGAAGCAACATGCAGGGGCCAGCTTTGTCTCATTTATAGAAAGAACAGTGCCACATTCTCTTAACCATCTCTGTCCCTCTCCCTGGGTCAGGCCCTCTGGCTGCCAACTCTGACTTTGCTAGCTATGATCATTGCTTCTAGCTTGGTCTCAAGGCCATGTGCCCCTACTTGGCCTCTGTTATTTAGAGATCTTATCATCCCTCTTGCTATGGAACCCCAATTACCGAACAGTGTCTCCTCCCACCTGCCCTGGCCGCCAGAGGGCAGCCTCCTCCCCTCCCCCAACATCACAGATTTCTCCAGGATGACAATGCCTTGCTCTCGCCAGGTCATTTCTTATTGCTTTGGTGAACAGAATGCCCTCCAGGTTCCCCCAGGGGATATGGCTGGCTGGTGAGTTTTCCAGCCTTAGCTGGCATGTCCTCTTTCTTCAGTGAAGCGTTTGACCCCTTCTTCTGTTGTCTTAGACAAGCTTCTTCAAACCATTCTAAGTATGCTAGCAATGTCTCCCAAGATCCCAGAGTGTCAGGGACCCTGAGTCCTTGACAGTGTACTAAATACTGCAATGTGTCCCCATATCCACAAATCCTCCTTTCCCCAACTTTATGTTCTACCCACTTTGACCCAGTGCCCTCATGATTTATCCTCGTGCAGACTCTCCTGGCTCTTATTAATACATGTGGTGTCACCCTTGCAGCTGTTCAGGAGCATAGTCTTCCGTTAGCAGGTTCAACAGTTTTCTGGCCCTGTTATGGTGGTACCTTGGTCCAATGACCAGGACTGGAGATGGGGCTAGGTCCTGAGAGGGCTGTGTATACCCTTGAAGGGTGGAGGCTTATGCATTATCTTCAGGCAAATGGAGCAGTGGCCACTTCTTCAGGCCCAGGATCTTCAATGGACTCTGGGAATTCAAGATGTCCAATCCCTCAGGGTCCCATTCTTCTCAATCAGAACTCTTGGCATCCAAGACTCCAGCTGGGGATGACTCTCCTTCAGTCCTTCACTGGCTTCTCTAAGGCAACAACTGCTCTCAGCAAAAGGGATCCAATTCCACAGAGCTTGTAACAACTACTACCCTGGATGTTATTAAACTGAATGTCTGTGCCCCCCCCAATCATATGTTGAAGCCCTAACTCCCGATGTGATGGTATTTGGAGGTAGGGCCTTTGGAGGTGATGAGGTTTAGATGAGGTCATGAGGGTGGGGCCCTCTTGATGGGATTAGTGGCCACCTCAGAGACCAGAGAGCTCTCTTTGGACTCTGAAGACGAGCAGGAAGGCTGCCATCTGCAAACCACTGAGCAGGCCCTCAGTAAGAACCGAATCTGCCCACACCTTGACCTTGGACTTTCCAGTCTCCAGAGTTGTGAAAAATAAATGTGTGTTGTTGAAGCCACCCAGTCTGTGGTATTTTGTCACAGCAGTCTGAACAGACAGAGACACAGGCTCATCTCAGAGGCCCGAGTTATCTCAGTCACCAGTACCATCTTCCTGCACAATAGCTGTGGGCCAGGGCCTCTCCAGACTCACCTGCCACCAGTGTTCCAGTTCATACACCAGCCTGCCAGCAGGTAAGTAACCCCATTTTTAGGGGCTGCTTCCTAGGACCAATCCCAATACCCACTGTTATGGGTTGAGATCCCAAGGAAATGGACTTGAGACCCTTAGATTTGTGAGCAGAAGGTGTATTGGGAAGTACTCTCAAAATCCAAACTTGTGAAGGAGCAACAGAATTAGAACCAGGCAGAGGAGGAAGCTGACTATTTCAAGGAACACTGAAGCTGAGAAGGTCCTTCAGAGACATCCTGAATCAAAGCAAGGGACTAGGCCTTTGTACTTTTGCATCAACCCATCACAAGATGCAGGGGGCAAGGGAGGGGGCAGGTAGGGGGTCCAACCTTGCTTGAGGTGGCTTCCTTTGGCCAAGAATGATTCACAGAGAAGGATCCAACTATGAGCTATCAGCAGCCACCCTTCCAAGGGGGACTGATCATCTCAGTGCTAAAGGACAACACACTACAGTGCCCATTCCAGCCTAAATCACAGGCTTTCTTAAGGACAACAATGCAAATGCTGGAGTAAAGCAGCTGTCTTCAGCTCAGGTCACAATCTTAGGGTCCTGGGATCAAGCCCCAAGTCCCCTGCTCAGGGGCAGTCTGCTCCTCCCTCTCTGCCATTCCCCCTGCTTGTGACCTCTCTTTCTCTCAAATAAATAAATAAAATCTTTTTTTAAAATGCAAATTTTGTCTCTCTGCTATTCTATTGGGAATTGCCAAGGGGGAATCAGTAGCGTATCCTCTAACAAATAGGATACCTGAGCTTTACTCTAGGCCTGTTTGTCCATCTTTCCCAAAACTTTCCTTTGGATGTCACACGTGTCTCTCTTATACTCCTTGACTATATTCCTCATCTTTTCCCTTTTTCTTAGTCCCTCACACCCTCTTTCCTGGCACACAACACTTTCCTGAAGGTAAGTTTAAACTGTGTCCCCCCATATGATGAAGTCCTAAGCCCCCAGTATCTCAGAATGTGGCCTTCTTTGGAAATAGAGGGTGGGTCTTTGCAGATATAATTAGTTAAGATGAGGCCAGAAGTGTGGCCCCTAATCCAATATGACCAATGTCCTTATAAATAGGGGAAAGAGGGGCGCCTGGGTGCTTCAGTCAGTTAAGCATTCGACTCTTGATTTCAGCTCAGGTCATGATCTCAGGGTTGGGAGATTGAGTCCCATGTAGGGCTCTGCGCTGAGTGTGGAGCCACTTAAGATTTTCTCTCTCCCTCTCCCTCTGCTCCTCCCCCCTCTAAAAAAAAGAGGGGGGAAAGAAACGTGTACACAGACACGCTGAGAGAATGCCCTGTGAAGATGAAGGCACAGATTGGAGTAATGTTTCTACAAGTCAGGGAAAACCAAAGATCACCAACAGACTCCCAGAGGCTAGGGTAGAGGACTGGAACAGACTCTTCCTCATGGCCCTCAGAAGGAACCAACCCTGCCAATACCTGGATCTCAGACTTCCAGCCTCCAGGACCATGGGACTCACTTATGTTTCTTTGTTTTAGCAGCCCCAGCAAATGAACACAGCAAGTTTGCAGTGAGTAAACAAAGTCAGTTTAGAGAGTAAGGAGTTTAGCAGATTTGGTGTCTCCCCACCAAGGGGTCTGTCAAAATTGGAGACTTTCCCAATCTCATTTTTCTGGTCCAAATTGTAAAGCCAACTTCTCTTTACCATGCCCAGACTGTGTTTGATAAAGTGGGCTGGCCCTGGTGGGATCCTGAAAGATCACTCTTGGACACTCAAGGGCTCCTTCTGAATGCTGTGTGAGAAATGGGACACCCCTCCCAGGGATGCAGGGATTTATGCTGAAAAGAGAGAGCTAGAGATGGAAGGAAGGAAGGGAAGGAAGGAAGGAAGGAAGGAAGGAAGGAAGGAAGGAAGGAGGGAGGGAGGGAGGGAGGGAGGGAAAGGGAAAAGTGGTGGTCATTGGGAGTTCACAGAGTGTACAAATCTATTTTGAGCCTTCTCCAAAGGTAATGGAGAAAGTCAACGTTTCCTCAAACTGTCCCAGCTGATTTGACTAAATAATAACCAATAGCCAAAAGAAACACTACTTTGTTCCAGAATGGATCAGAGAGAAGATTTCCCTCATGGCAACCATGCAAATAAACCCTAGCCACCTATTTTATGTCCTGGATGAAGTCGGGAAGTGACATGGTACAGTTTAACTATGATTTAAAACACTACACAGACCTAGTCCTAGACTTCACTGGGGTGTCCTCATAGACTCCAGCCAGATTCCTGAAGTTCACCAGCCCCATTGCATTCAGAACCTTCAGCAAATAATAGTTTTCATTTATGGTTTGGGTAACAGATGCCTAATTATGGGTGTGATAAGGAGATGGCTATGGGGATAGTTTCAGACTGCCTCCACTCAGGATTTATTTAACAAGCATGAGAGACACAGAAGGTCCACAGGAGTGATTTAAATAAAAAGCTCGGTGATTACATTGGGTGATGATAAGGATCAAGATGGCCGTCAGGCAGCACCCAACTGGTTCACTCAGAAGAGCATGCCACTCTTGATCTCAGAGCTATGAGTTTGAGCCCCATGTTAGGTGTAGAGATTACTTAAAAAATAAAATCTTAGAAAAAAAAATATATGGCAGTCAGGATGGTAAGAACATCATGCTTATGAAGCCATAGTCCTGTTTTCTTTTCCTTCATTATTGCTTATAACACCTCACCCCATCTGAAATTCCCAGTGTCTGGGCAAGAAGCTACAGGGAAGCCAAAGTAAACCCATCCAAGTCCATATCCCACTAGCAGTGGCCTCTTCCTATACCAAGGACAGTAGAATTCAGGATTTTTAATAATTTACACCTATAATGGGTTAAGACTTTGTGAAGAATTTGGGGTACCTGGGTGGCTAAGTCGGTTAAGTGTCTTCCTCTGGCTCAGGTCATGATCTCAGAGTCCTTGGATGGAGCCCTGCATAGGGCTCCCTTCTCTGAGGCAAGGAGTCTGCTTCTCCCTCTCCTTCTGCCCCCTCCCCCACCCCTCCACTCGTGCATGTTCTCTCTCAAAGAAATAAATAAAATCTTAATAAAAAAAAGACTCTGTAAAAAACTTAAATCTTCCCCACCTCATCCACAAGTGAGGCAGGAAGCAGAAGAGAGAGAGTGAACATTTTGTATGAAGGGGTAACCAGTAGTTAAGTTGTGCTGTCCAAGATGGCAGCCATCAGCCATATGAGCACCGGAAGTGTAGAACTGAGAAATCAGATTTTCAATTATATTTCGTTTTAATGAATTTGAATTTCAGTAGACACATGTGGTGGGACAGCACTGAGTTAAAGGAAGAGAAGGAAGAGAACCAGCAAAATAGTTCCTCTTTCTTAGCGACTTTGATGCCAAATTTCTCATTTGAGTCTCCTAACATCGCACATTGGACAGGATGACTAGGTAATGTTATCTGCATTTTAAGCAGACATAAAAAAGACAAACAGACTCATTTAGAGTCATTAGGTAGTTTGTAATGGAAGCATGCCTCTGGCTCACAATTTCTGACAACTAGCTCAGAGCCGTATCCTTGATATCTGTATAATAATGATGACAATAGCACGTTAACGACAAAACTAATATTATGAACTGCTTGCTATGTGCAAAGAAGTTCTTGACGTGTGTTGTTTGGTGCTTGTCAACAGTTGCAAATTGTGACACCCAGAGAAAATGATACTGCAGATAGAGTACATGGAGGGGGTAAACTGGGAAAAAATACACCCCTCCAGTGTGACATCTGAAACAATCCGTTACACTCAATTTAAAACATTTATAATTAAGATAAAAATAAAAGGCAAAGTAAAAGGGTAGATATTAGATGTTGGTTTTATATAAAAGTTCCAAATGGGGTTTCATGAGAAATGTAAGCTTCCTGCTCTGACTGTATCTTATAAATATCAAGTTCTAGGTTTGAAATGTCTACGGACAATTCCTGACCAAATCTTTTTAAAGGTGTTCTCTTGAATTCTTGATGTTCACCATTAAAGAGAAATTTTGTTCACATGGTGAGGTAAAAAAATTTTAAACCATTTATACAATGACTCAAAAACATATAACAGTTGAAATTATAGTTGAAGAGACTTTAAGTTCTTTTATTGACAAATGTAACATAATTTCTTGGACAATGTCAGTGTTTTGAAGCCAATTGAACCTCCTTAATGGCAAATATTTCAAAATCATGATGACATTCTAATGTGTGGAATGTAAATGTATTGTGAGAGGGGTCACTGCAGCTAGCTCAGGTAACGCTGAGAAAGGACACATCATCTGCAGGAAAACAGAAGCATCTGATTTGAGTAAAGACAAAGAGTTTGACTCTCACCTGAAGCTAAACACACCAGGAGCACCTGAGTTCCCTGCCAGTTCCCTGCACCACCAGCACATTGGACCCTTGGAACATGAACACTGCCGTAGCCCCATGGGCCCCTTGCCAGTGGTGGGTAGAGGAACATTTGTTGGCTCACTACTGCCATTGATTTCAATTTTGAGGGTTCAGACCCCATGACCACCTTCAACACATTGCAATGGAGCAAGTGCTGATGTCACTCATCACACCTGATACCTGCAGGTGGGTTCAGCTTTGTCGACGTATAGCCTGGGCAATCACACAGGGCCACACCATCAGAAGGACCCCACACTCGATTTCATGTTCTATGTCACCAGCTTGAGATTCTTCATGTTTTTTTAACAGGAGACTCTGCATTAACTTTTCATCCACCATTATGTTGCCAGTGCTCTAGACACAGCTCATGACCTAAGTCTGGCAGCTGTACCTGAGGGGAGACCCTCTGCCGCATGGGAGGGGTTAATCATCTCACAACAAGTTGTACACGGGCATGCAGCCTAGGAAGCTTGTTAGTATCTCATCCAATCCTTCCAGTAATCCTATCAGGCTGTTACTATTAGTGTCCCAGTGTTAAGACTCAGAACGGCCCAGTAACATCCCAAGGACCAAATAGCTCTAGAGAGTCTCTAACTTCACACGTGACTAGACAGACTGACTCAGAGACCGACTTCCTAAGTTTGCCTATTTTCAGTCCTGGGCTTCATCCACTGAAACTCCATTATTAATCCTAGAAAAAGTAGCAAGGAAAACAATGTAAAAAAAAAAAAGATTCAGAGGGCTACTCTGAAGAATACATTTTAAAGAACTACCTTGAAAGCTAAACTCAAAGGATTTTCCTGATTGTCATAAATACAAAATATCAACTAAACTTTGTTGTGACACATTCATGGCATCTCTAAGATTATAAGCACATACAACTGCCTGACTTGGACCATTTTTGGCTTATGAAATTTGAAAGACTGGGTCAGGAACCTTTCAGGGAAATGACGCAGGGCCCTGCCCCCCTAGGGCCACCCTTCCTCACATCCATCCCAGTACTCAGACACTATCCCCACCGCCAGCCCTCAACACTAGTGACATTTGTTGGGCACAAGTGTGGTGACTTCTTTGACTTCTTTGACTTGGACACAACTCTGTGAAGGCCTGAGACAAGGCATGTAGACAAGCATGTGCTCTCCAGCTATCCCCATGTACATGTGTGCAAACACACACATTCATGTATACATGCACATGCACATGCGTATTTACATGTACAGAAATGCACATGTGTGTGCACCATATAAATCCATGTTTATGTGTGCACAGATATGCACACTTATACACACGTGCATCTATGTGCACACACATGTGCACACATGTACACGCATATACATGAACGTGCACGTGCCTTCACATGTGTACACATGCACGTGTACATGCATGCTCATATGCCTGCGTGCACACTCCCATGTAAGCATGCAGACATGTTTGTGTGTACATGTGTGGGCCCATGTGTGTACATGTACATATAGACACACTATACCCCCACGCACACATGTGCACACACACACACAGACAGACATACACGTACACAGTACCTCCACACACATGTATACACATACACGTGCATACACAGATACACACAGCTTTGGGGCAGTCCCACCCTCCACCCTCCATGGGGAGCTGTGGTCAGTTCGGTCTAAACACTGCAGAATACAGCAATCTTTCCCTGACTGTTGTTCACTACACAAAAACAAACTCTTGACAAAGTTTGGGCTTCCTTTCATGATTTGCAACTTCCACCTGAGGGCTGTTGGAAAGACTCTTGCCCTTGAGAGATGGAAAGCTCCAGAAGCTGATGCCACTCCAGTGAGTTGTGGCTGATGTCCTGAGTGGGTTAACGGCAAGGAATGGACATCAGAGGCCGACGGAGCCTTGCCCCTTCACACAGGGCACAGCCTATCGATGCTGGAGGACTTACTCCCCTGCTGCGTCTGCTCCCAGAGCCTGCAGCCACTTGCAAGCAGCCCCTCCCTTCCCTGGGCTGTGTCCACAGCCTCCAAACCCTCTCTTTTCAGGACCCCGGAGACTTAGTGGAACAAAGACTTTTATGACAAGTTTTATTAGTGATGCCTCCTAGGCTAACTGTCTGGGATAGGTCAATGCTATTAACCCCATTTTACAGAAAGGGAAGTAGACCCAGGGAGGTCAGATGCTTCAATCGAGGTCTCGTAGCAGGCAGTGGGTGGAGGTAGGACAATTAGCCTCAGACTGTCTGCTGGGCCAAGCCACAAGGACTTGTAATGCAGGACTTGAGTGAAGCCACTTGGAAGGTCCTGGACCTTGGACTTCAGGAGGCTAGAGATGGGCAAGGGGGCAGCATCCCAACCTTCATTGCTACATGACACCCCCATGTATGCACTGCTCTCCCTCACCTCCCTCCAGCAGCCCCCATGCTCCCATTTTCCACCAGCTGGTGAAGTTCTCCAATTGCCCAAATACAGCTAGGCTGTGGCTTATAAAGAACTTCACCATAGCTGTAGGGCCTTTTGGGATCATCAGCTAGAGTCCAAAGGCAGAGCAGAAAGAAACTGGACTATACTGTCTGGATTTTTCCTTTGATGCTGAAACACACACGTCTCCCCTGTTGAATCCCTGGCCCCTCACAGCGAGGAGTGGGGAGCTCCGTCTGCTCCATGTTCCTCCCTCAGTCCCCCGGCACTTAACATGTGGCTGGATATAAACGAGGGACTCATACCCACTTGTAATAAGGAAATGAAAGAAGAAGGCAAGGAGAAGATGACAGACATGCAAACTGGGAAAACACAAAAACCAAAGGCCACAAACCTCAGCTCAGAAAGCAGGTCCTCTCAGCCAAGGCATGTGTTTATGCCTGGCTCTCCCAGGGAGCTTTACAACTGGCAAGGCGGTCTGTGTGTGCTGGTAACGGGTGCGTCCTGGGAAGGAGCCCAGACCCTCGGTGCGCACCACTGAGCTTGTGAATTTCGGCTGCCAGGGGCACGTGTGTTTGCCAAATCCAACTTGGCCTTGCCAGTTTTGGAGGTTCCCGAGAATACATAGATCCAGGGCTCCCAGGCTTCTCCACAGGGCTTGATGGAGCACATAGGAATGTCGTCTGGGGGGAGCCTTCAATGCCTTCCTACTCAAAACAATGCCCTTCCTCATCCTCCCAGTCTTTCCTCTTGAAGATTTCCCTTTTAGCAAATCTTCACCCATTCTCGGGAGTGACATGGAACAGCCTCTGGCGAGTTGGGGTGGGGAGGGCACAGGCACCTTGGTCATCCGTGTTGGCTCTTCAGTACTCTACCCCCTTCCCTGGCTCAGCACTCTCTTCTGTCTTCTCTGCTTAGGCCACCATATCAAAATACCACAGCCTGGGGGACTTACGGAACAGACATCCATTGTCTCTCAGTTCTGGAGACTGGAAGTCTGAGGTCAAGGTGGAGGTATGTTGGTTTCTCCTGAGGTCTCTTTCCTTGGCCTGCAGACCACCGCCTTCTAGCTGAGTCTTCAAGTGGCCTTCTGTGTGCACACACATTTAGTTTCATCTGTGTGCCCAGTTTCTCTTCTTATAAGGACACCAGTCAGATTGGATCAGAGTGTCTCTAACACCCTCCCTTTAACTAGATGACCTCTTTAGAGGCCCTGTCTCCAAACACAATCACATTCTGAGGTGTTGAACGTTAGGGCTTCAACATAGAAATTTGGGGAGGACACAATTCAACCCATAACACCTTCAATGGAGTCTGAACAGGAGACAGAGTCTGATTTCCACAGTGGAAGCTGAGGATACCCTACTCCCCCTGTGCTGTCCTCCTTGGTGCTGGGCTGGGCATGGGACTCTGCCATGGATGCTTATGCCCTGGGTGTGGGGTTGGGAGCATGTGAGGCAGGCACTAGGCAGGTACGGCAGCCTGGCAGGAGCAGTCAGACCCTCCTTCAGGTACAGAGGAGAGGGCGTGGCTGGCAGGGAAGGGCACTTCCTCCAGTCTGTGCTCCTGGCACAAGACAGGGCATTGAGTACAGAGCTGTCTCTGGTGCTCAGCTTAGCCATAGAGGTCCCCAGTTTCCACAGCATGGTTTTGGGCATCGTTCCCAGTTGCTTAGCCTCAAATCTGATTCTCTAGCCCTCCCTATGATTCTGTGAGCCACCTGATATGCTTTCTAGTAAGTTCCTTTTCTGCTTTAAAGCAGCTAAAGCCAGATTCTGTTGCTTGCTTGAGAATTCTACCCATGACACAAGGGAACCTTTCCCTTTATAGTCAGATACCTATCTGACTTTAAATAAAGAAGAGAATAAAGTCCATTTCTGTTGCAGTTCAGGAACAGAAAAAGGCTCTCAACAAAACTAATTGAATTGCATAAAAAATAAAGGAAAGTTTCACCTCCAGACCAATCTTCATAAAATACTGTCCCTCAAGAACTTATGATGGCTCCCTGCTGCCCAGGGTTTCAAGTTTAAGTTCCTTTGGCTTTTAAGAACCTCGGTAATATCTTTATAGCCTGGCTGGCCCATCTCACGCCCTACTGCTGAGGTCTTCTGCACGAGAAAGGCCTCCTGCTCAGTGGTGAGCACATAGGCTTTCACATCAGACTGCATGGGCATCCTGTGTGAACTTGGACACTTGAAACTTCTCAGCCTCACTTTCCTCATGTGTAAGATGGAGATGATGATGGTCCATAGAGGACATTAAGACTGACCTCCCCACATCTGTGCCATCCCCTTCCATGTGTCTGAACAAGAAGGTCTCAAGTAGAGTGGCCAGACCAGCACCAAGTGCTGGGAACTTTCAGGAATGTCAAATTTCAGCCACCTCAGACCTGTGGCATCAGACTGTCTGGGGGTAGAGGCTAGCAGTTTGTCCCAACAAGCAGTCCAGAGGGCTTCTGATGCAACCCCTTTGAGGACCAGCACTCTAGGTGACTGCAGGCTCCATCCCCACTGAGGACCACCACTCTAGAGGACTGCAGGCACCATCCCCACTGTCAGCAGCTGGTTTCAGGATAGCCGGGATGAAGTCTTCTAAAACAGAAGTTTCTTGGCTCTTCCATGAAAGCCGCCAACGACCAAACCCCCTTTTCCCAGTGAGTGTGGATGAAATGCATTGCAGTCCTGAGGGGAGAAGCAGCTGGTGTTTGGAGCAGGTGGGAGGAAGGTGCACTGAGAAACAGAGCCAGAGCAGGAGAAACCTTCCCACATATCCAGGTAGCCTAGCCAGGAAAATGCTTTGTTTTCTGGCTGACTTGAGTCAGGCTTCTGTGACTTGTAGCCAGAAGAACCCTAAGGATTTACCTCCTAGGACTGCTATGAGGGGCGATTGATTGCCTAGCACAGTAGCCTATCCCCCCAAACACCTGGGGTGTGCCTCTCCTCGCCATGGCTGGTATCACCTGCCTCTCCCACTGTGAACACACACCTTCCCCTTGAATTGGGGAGAGGGATTTAGAAAATTCAAGGCCTGCCTCACAGGTGACCTCTTCTGGAGCCCATGAGAATCACCCAAGCCTCTCCCATCTCTCTCCCCCAGTTCTTGTCATAATCTCAGTCTTAACCAGGTTTGGCAGGTGACTGTGGTATCATCGTTTCTAGTGTGGAAGACCATGCAGCCTCCCCTGCCATACAGTCAGTGTTTTCTCTTCCCAACTAGACTGCAACCTTCCTGTGAGCAGAGCCCACATGTTCCTTCTTTTGTTTCTCTGCAAGACCTATCGTGATGCTGAGGGCTTGGACGAAGGGGATGGATATTTTTAGAGTACCCTCCAGACACCCAGGAATGCCCTCCCCATACTATCGCACACAGTGCTATGAGGTAGTTATGATTTTATGTATTCTTCAGGCCACACCAGCATGGCAATAAATATAGTCACAATAGGAATCTTAAAAGACTATATTCTCTGGCTTCAACCTTGCTGGGAGTGCCAGACCATCTCAGAGACCCCCCAGATTGTTCTGATTTCCCCCAAAGTGTGGCTCACCTGCAGACCACCCTCTTGGCCCACCCCTGGCATCTGCCTTCTTCCTCTCTCACCCTCCGGGACCTACCCCAGATGTCAGTGCTGTCCCTGCCACCACCACAAACCCACGTGTCAGGCCCGCTGGTGCCCAATGTCCCTGCATTGTGTTTGGGACCGGGATGGAGAACGCCGCATGTTCTGCAAGCCCTAGACACACGTGGTACTGATGACACACTGTAGACATGTGCCTTTCCCACCCTCTGACCTTGACGCATGTGCTATCTTCCTTCTTGTTGCTTCTCATCCCATCACATGTTGTGAATTCACTTACTATCTTCCTTCTTTGTGGACTCCCAATCCAGGGAAGTCTGGGCTGATCTTTTTCACCTCCTCCTTTCTGACTCCTGAGCACACTGAAGCAAAGCCACAAACCTTGGCTGCCTGCGTTCATTCCCAATGACACTTGGTAATCCTTTTATTCATTTGCTGCTGACCATTAAACTCTTCCAGCTCTCAAGTGCTCCTCCAGAGATGCCCGGTCCATCTCAGCTTCCAACTCTTAGAAAAATTGCATTACCCATTTCATTAAGGTTGCAGAGACTTGTTTTCCTGCCTCGACCTTCCAACGTCTCTAAATCCTCACCTTCCTCCTTCACCTCCACATTGCAGACTCAGCAAAAGATGGTGGCTGTCTTTGTTGCCAAAGCCAACCTCTCCCCCAGCACTCCCTACTCCTTTGGAACCATGAGCTGTCAGCTCTTTGCTTTTCCCCCTTTGTCTCCTCTCCAGATTCCACTCCTTTCACATGTCTAGATGGGATTGTGTTTATTCTCACTGAAATGAAACCCCAGCCCCTTTCCCTGCACCCCTCTTTCCACTAGCTTCTGCTATCTTCTCTGCTCTTCACCACTCACCTTCCAGGAACCACAGCACCTCTGCCATCTCCCCCTTCCTTACTTGTTCCCTGTTCTCCTCAGTCTGGCCCTTGCCCACTCTTCTCCCAAAACTGCTTCCTTCTTGGCAGCATCCACCCACCTATTCACGATGGACCTGAGCCTGCGGAATAACATCTCTTTTGTGAGAGGCTTTTCCCACTGCTTTCATGACCCTGCAGTACCCTGTGCCTGTGTCACCTCCCTGGCTTCCTAGGAGCACCACCCGTCTCCATGCCCTGCTTTCTTCCCATCTCCTTCTCTGCCGCCTCCTAAATGATCTCCTTCCACCCACAGTTCCAACCACCTCTTCTCCCTAACAGGATGCGGCTCCATCAACATCTCTTGCCTGACCTCCCTCCTGAGCTCCAAACCTGCAGACCAGCTCCTTTTGGAAGTGATCCTACTAGTTTTCTCTTCCTAAAGCTGAGTTTAGTAGTGTCGCTCCCTTGGTGAGGGATCTTCAGCTCTACTTATCCCCAGAATCATAGAATCATGGAATCTCATTGGAAGGAGATTTAAGATTACTGTCTATTTCAAACTCTGATCCAGTGTAGGAATACTTGGCACTGTATTTTTGGACAGATGTTCATCTGGTCTTTGTTTAACCCTTGCTCTGTTTTAAATTAGTTATTAAGTAGTTGTTGAGTTCATCTAGCCATTGATCCTAGAGTCCCTTGTCATAATACACTCTTCTTTCCCTCTTCTCTCTCACATCTGTCCTAGATTTTAGCCAAATTAGATTACTCACTGTGGCCTTTACTCATCCCTCCCTCCTGCTCCACACTCTTACTTCTGCTGATTCTTGTCAGCAATGCCTAGCACCTCAGCTCAGAATTTCTTTTTTTTTTTTTTATTTTTTAATTAATTTATTTATTTTAGATTTTTTTTTAATTTTATTTTTATTATTTGCCCAAGGGGTACAGGTCTGTGAGTCATCAGGCTTACATCTTTCACAGCATTCACCAAAGCACAAACCCTCCCCAATGTCCATAACCCATCCACCCTATCCCTACCCTCCCACCCCCCAGTAACCCTCAGTTTGTTTTATGAGATTAGAAGTCTCTTATGGTTTGTCTCCTTCCCCATCCCATCTTGTTTCATTATTTTTCCCTCCCTACCCCCCACAACCCCCCACCCTGCCCCTCAAGTTCCTCATATCAGAGAGATCATATGATAATTGTCTTTCTCTGATTGACTTATTTCGCTCAGCATAATACCCTCCAGTTCCATCCATGTCGTTGCGAATGGCAAGATTTCGTTTCTTTTGATAGCTGCATAATATTCCATTGTATATATATACCACATCTTCTTTATCCATTCATCTGTTGATGGACATCTAGGTTCTTTCCATAGTTTGGCTATTGTGGACATTGCTGCTATAAACATTCGGGTGCACGTGCCCCTGAGGAACACTACCTTTGTGTCTTTAGGATAAATACCCAGTAGTGCGATTGCTGGGTCGTAGGGTAGCTCCATTTTCAACTTTTTGAGGAATCTCCATACTGTTTTCCAGAGTGGCTGCACCAGTTTGCATTCCCACCAACAGTGTAGGAGGGTTCCCCTTTCTCCGCAACCTCGCCAACATCTGTCATTTCCTGACTTGTTGATTTTAGCCATTCTGACTGGTGTAAGGTGGTATCTCGCTGTGGTTTTAATTTGTATTTCTCTGATGCCGAGTGATGTTGAGCACTTTCTCATGTGTCTGTTGGCCATTTGGATGTCTTCTTTGGAGAAATGTCTGTTCATGTCTACTGCCCATTTCTTGACTGGGTTATTTGTTTTATGGGTGTTGAGTTTGAGAAGCTCTTTATAGATTTTGGATACTAGCCCTTTATCTGATATGTCATTTGCAAATATCTTCTCCCATTCTGTCAGTTGTCTTTTGGTTTTGTTGACTCTTTCCTTTTCAGCTCAGAATTTCTATCCTGCAAGACAGTGGCCAATGCCAGCTCCTCCAGGAACCCCACCTGACCTCACCAACTAAATGCCTTTTGTCCTCTCCTGAAACTGTAAAAATACTTTGCTTATGCTTTTTATCCACTCATCTTTCATTCTACTCATTCATGTATTCATTCCGAACTTGAACTCACATCCTAGCCCAGACTCTGGGGCCAGGCACTGGAGACAGAGCATGGAACAAGGTACAGAGTCCCTCCCTGGGAGAAGCATGTCTTCCCCCACCACCCAGCAAAGGCAGGCCTTAAATACTGGTCACCATAAAAATGTGATGTATTCAAAAAGGAGACTTTGGGATTCTCCAAGAGGGCATGGCAGGAGGATCTAAGTAGGTCCAGGTCAGAAGTACATCTCCAAAGATGTTCGGCTACACTGAGCCCCTAAGGCCACACATGCTGTGTGCTGGAGTTGGCCAGGAAAAAGCAAGGGTGTTCTGGCTGCAAGGTGGGGGCGGCACATGGGGGGTTGTGAGGGGGCAGGACCGCAGGAGCAAAGCCTGGAGATAAGACACCATGTCCATGCGGGAATCTAAAAGAAGGTCTCCATGGGTGGTATTCAGAAGAGGAGAGGGGAAATAGGAAGGAATTTTAGAAGACTTTGGAAAGCAGGTTAAGAATACCGTTTTAATTCACAGACCTGTACCCCTTGGGCAAAGAATAAATATAAAATTAAAAAAAAAAGAATACCTTTTTCATCTTGAAGGTAACTGGAGGCCCCTCAAGTACTCTACAGAAAAGGAGCACATTCAGTTTACCAATTTTGCAACATCTCTCTTCTCTTTTGCCTTTATGACGGCCATGTCTATGGACCTTCCTTCTTCCCCCATTCAGTTGTAACATTCTGGCATTCAGGTCTATGCCTTTCTCACCCCCCAGAATGCCTGGCCGGAGTGAAGGGCATAGCAGGTGTGGTCATTAATAAATGTTTATAGAACTGAATGTGGGAAAGGAAACACCTCCAGACACTGTCTTCTGAAAGCCGAAAGCTAAAAACTGCATGACTACAGATCACAAAACCAAAAAGGGCAACAATAATTAAATGAATGTATTTGTTCATCAAAATATACTAGGAGGTACTCCCTAAAACCTAAAGCATATCTGGGCCCCATTATTTAACCCTTTGTGATAGATGTCTTGGGAGCAACTTCCACTTGAACATGAGATTTAAAGGATATTCATGTCTGGCCCTCCTTTGGGCAAAAAGAACCTGACTCCAGGCTGGGCTGAGGGCTTCTGGGGTGGAGGGATACAAAATGGGCAGGTCTATCCCCTAGATGGCTCAGGTCAATGGGGGAAATACTGTCCATATCCCTCATGTTCATTTTGACAAATGTGCCATGACTGTGACATGATAATAATGCCAGAGGCTGGAACAGGACTAGGAGTTACCGGACCTCGACTGTCTTTGCAACTTTGCTGTCAATCTAAAAATAATCCCCCCAAAATTTATTTAGAAGAAGCAGGAGGGAGAGTAAATCAGGCATCCCAAATGAGGGCACCGCATGGATGGTCTGGGCCAACACCGGCAAGGCAGGGAAGATGAGAACCTGGCCCTCAAGAGGCTCAAGCAGAGCTTTGAGCAGAATGAGGATGGCATCATGGAGCCCGAGCCCACGTGGAGCAGGTGGGCTCATCTGTTTCCACCTAGAGAAGCACTCCAGTTAACATTTAGTTTTTAACAACCTAGCATATCAGCATCTGTTTTCATGTGGACAGAACTGTGCCAATGTAGAAAATCATTATTTTTTGCATGAGTCTCTACTGATGGGGACAAATGAGTGAATAAATAAATAAACGGGGAGGGGCACAGGTTGCTTACAGAGGAGTCCTAGTAACATCTAGCGACCACCCCACTCTAGAAGAAAGAGCTGGGGTGGGCTGGAATTAGTGACTTGCTTCCAAGGAACAGACAGGGAAAGGGAAAAATAATAACATTACAGGGAAGAAACCTGGCAAACGTGTCCTTTACCCCAAGTGGTCGGTTCAACCTGATCCTATGAGGTCCTGTGGCCGTCATACACCCCAGATATGCTGTGATGAGAACGGTCTCCATCTTAGTGATATGCCTGTGACCCCATCTGATCATGAGGAAAATGTCAGAAAAACCCAGATTGGGGCACATTTTAAAAAATGCCTGAGCAGCTCTTCTCAAGAATGTCTTGGTCAGGGGCACCTGGGTGGCTCAGTCGGTTAAGCGTCTGCCTCAGGGCTCAGGTCATGGCCTGCTTCTCCCTCTGCCATTCCCCCACTGGTGCTCTTTCTCTGACAAATAAATAAATAAAATCTTTTTTTAAGAAATGTCTTATGGGGTTGCCTGGATGGCTCAGTCAGTTAAGTGTCTGTCTTCGGCTCAGGTCATGATCTCAGGGTCCTGGGATCAAGACACATCCTTGGGCTCTCCACTCAGCGGGGAGTCTGTTTCTCCCTCTCCCTCTGTCTGCCGCTCCACCTGCTTGTTCTCTCTCTCTCTCTCTCTCTCTCTCTCTCTCTCTCTGTCAAATAAAGAAAGAAAATCTTTATCAAAAAATGTCTTGGTCATGAAAAACACAGAAGGATGGAGATGCTGTCGCAGCCTACACATGAGGCAGGCATGACAAGGAAATGCAGTGTGGTGTCCTGGACAAGATCCTGAAGCAGAAAGGAGATACAAATGGAAAAACCATGGAAGCCAAATGAAGTCTGGAATTTGGTTTGAAAAATGTACCATGGCTATGGAAGATCGTCACCTTAGGGGAAGCTGAGAGAAGGGTGTCTCTCTACTATCTTAGCAATTTTTCTATAAATCTAAATTTAATCCAAAATAAGTTTATTCTAAAAACAAGATCTGGGGGGCGCCTGGGTGGCTCAGTTGGTTGAGCATTCGACTCTTGGTTTCAGCTCAGGTCATGATCTCATGGGTCATGGGATCAAGCCCTGAGTCAGACTCGCCGGAGTCGGGTTGAGAATTCTTTCTCTCCCTCTGCCCCTTACCCTCACTAAAATAAATAAATGAATCTTTAAAAATAAATACAAAATAAAAACAAGATGTAGAAGAAGACATAAATAAATAACATACAATGATAAGTGTTATTTTCACTTGCAACAGTGGCAATTGTTTGTGATTTATGGTCTTGGTCTTTAGAGGACACCTTCTGGAATCCAGGAGAACCGTCCCCTCTAACATCTGGGCAGTTGAGTGTGAACGGAACTGTCCTGTTCCCGGAACTGTCCTGTTCCCCAGTCTGTGTGGTAATTCTTCTGACGACACAAATCCTTGGTGAAATTGTACAGTAGGTCAGAACAAACAGGACAAGGGGTTTACTCATGGCTACAGTGTGTTCTGCAACTGGAAACCCCCTCCCCAACCTGGTGAAGAACATTCTGGTTCCTAAAGCACGGCTGAACTTTCTACGGGGCCTGAGGAGTGGCTGACAGTGAAGGATGGCCAGCAAGGTTTTGTCAGTGACACTGCCCCTCCTCACCCACCTGTGCCCTCCAAGTTCAAATTCTCTACTCTACATTCATAAAATTCACAGTTCAAGGGGGACACGTCTAATTGATCTAGGGACTTTGAGCTACAAACCAAACTAGTGTAGGGCGAGTGTTCTGATGCATCTGAAGCTCATTTGTGTATGCAATGAGCATATGTTCTTTGGTGCTGTGCTCTGTGCCAGGCACTGTCCCACCATGTATATGTTCTGGATGGGGAGTCAGATTAGAAACAGAAGCAAACCAGAAAGATGATTTCTGACCATGTTCTAACCTTTCATTTTGGAACTTTTTAAGCAGGTACAAAGGTAGGCACGCTAACACACAGACCGCCACTCATTTTCAAAGTCTTGCTAGTCTTTCTCTCATGGAATGCCCTTTTATTCCCCTGGAATACTTTAAAATAAATTCCACATCTGGTTTCACCAGTAAATATTTTGGTCTGCATCACCAGCGAATAAAAGAGAGTTCTTTGTTGTCACTTTTTTTTTTAATAGTCAGATGAGTATTATTGTTACCTCAGTGAGGAAACTGAGGCTCCAAGACCTGGCTTATGTTACCTGGTCCCCAATCAAGGACACCTTCTACCACACAGCTAAAGTGGTAGGAATCATTGCCAATAACTTACTTTTTTTTTTTAAGATTTTATTTATTTCTTTGACAGAGAGAGGGAACACAAGAAGGGGGAGTGGGAGAGGGAGAAGCAGGCTTCCTGCTGAGCAGGGAACTCCATGTGGGGCTCTATCCCAGGATCCTGGGATCATGACCCCAGTCGAAGGCAGACGCTTAACGACTGAGCCACCCAGGCGCTCCTCATTGCAAATAATTTTAAGATCATTTCCTGAAGTGTGCAATGTAATTAATGAGTTTATATACATCTTTTTAGGAACATGGTTAAATAAACAACAGAACATCAGTTTTTCTTTTTCTCTGCCTGTTTAAAAAAAATGAGAATGGAGTGACAGAGAGAAGGGAATTCTTCTAGTAGAAACTGAAATATCTAGGTGAAGAATCAATAGGTCTTGTGTTAATTTGCCTCCAGGACTTTGGCATTAATACCAAAATCTCTCCCTGCCAAGACTGGGGACTGTTTGCCTGGACTGGGGCGCCATCTAGTGGACATTTCCACATGGCATCCGGAGCCGCCGAGCACAGCCCCACCCTGAACGCAAGATGGCCTGCTCAGTCTCTCAAATTCCCTCTAGGCAGGGCGTTTAGTAAAAAAAAAAAAATTGATTTTACTAGGACAAGCGTATCTTCGTGTTTATTTTCCTTGGAGGAAGCATCTTCAGATCATAGACCATCTCGGCATTGCTTTCCTTAAAAGTTTATGAGTTCTCTTTCCTGGGATTTGTGTACTGTTTGTTTTTACAGTTAGCCTACAGTGTGATATTCGTTTCAGGCATACAATATAGTCATTCAACACTCCCGTGCATCGCCCAGGGCTCATCACGGTTTTTTGTTTGTTTGTTTTGTATAAGTCTCCATTGTTCCTGGTACCACGGTCTCCAGACAGGTGTGTGTATGTGTGCGCGCACGCATACGTGCATTAGTGACCACGGCCTTACTGGGAGGTGACCGCGCCCAGAACAGCTTGTGCGAACGGGACCGCCCTGAGCTAGCCCACCCAGGACAGCAGCTGTCACACACAAAGCGACTGCGGGGCTGGAAAGGTAGTGAGAGGCTCAGTTCTCTCCAACCAGGCCTGCCGTGTAACTAGGCTGATCTCTTCCAGAGGCTGGGTCACCGCTGGGACTGTTCTCATGGAGGGGTGTGCCCTCAGAGAGAAGTTTCCGGGACATTCCCAGCCTACGAGGGTAGTGAAGACAGCCTACTGTCAAGTCACTCAGAACACACCAAAACAGGTGATGTTTCCAAACAATTAATCCATCTGCTGAATTTTATTAACACTTACCCTCCATCTGGGGTTCTTTCTGTACCAATAACCTCTGAGGCACTTGGGGAAGGAGAGAGCACTTTTTCAAGGCTCCTTGAAGGAACAAAGCGCTGTTTAAAAATTCATCTTCTACCTTCCTGAAATCTAGGTCTTATGGAATGATTAAGTGAATCAAGTGAGGTTTTCTTTGCAAAATCTTCACAGGAGTATATTTTAGTAAAGACAATGTTTCTTAATTGGGAAGGAGAGACAGTTATAGAATCTTCTCAGAGTCTGGTAAAAAATACGAATCCTCTCTAGAAAAATATGCTCAAATATAGGACATTTGGATTCCCTGCCTCCCAAAGGGGCTTAAAAACTCTATCACTAGAGAAACAGAATAAGCAGTGTTGTGGATGATAGCCTTTTCAGCAGCCAGAAGTTCTTTTCAATTCAACTTTCTTCAATAAATCATGGGTGTGTTTGCCAGGTCCCGGTACAGGGCAAAGGGCTGAGTATACAAAAATAAATAGATGTGGCCCCTGACTTCAAGAAATACTGTTACATTTCTTCAGTTTTTAACTTCTCCTTTGTAGATCTCAGTTTTGAAAGGTTTTTATTTATAAAGCTTCAATTATTGATTATTCTTTATTTGTCAATGTTACTGCCATGAAGAACCCAGAGCCGTGCATGGAAATCTGGTAACTAGCCAGGGCTCAGTATATGTTTGCTCAGCTACATAGAATTGAGTTGAAAAAATTCTAATAAGAAGTAAAAAAAAAAAAGAACTTAATACTTTGAGTTTTATCATGGATTAACCTTTTTTTCCCTAAAAAAAAGTGCACTTTTTTATCCTAAAAAAAGTATTTCCTTTTTTATCCTAAAGGATAAACTGATTTCTTTTTTTAAAAAAAGATTTTTTTTATTTATTTGACAGAGATAAAGAGAGAGCACTAGCAAGGGGAGCAGCCGGCAGAGGGAGAGGGAGAAGCAGACTCCCCTCTGAGCAGGGAGCCCAATGCGGGGCGGGGCTCGATTCCAGGACCATGGGATCGTTACCTGAGCCTAAGGCAGCTGCTTAACAACTGAGCCACCCAGGTGCCCCAAACTGATTTCCAATAGACCTTTGAAATATTGAAACTAATCTCTGAACACTGTTCGACCCAAGGACTAAGTTGCCAAGAGTCATGGACTAGAAAATCAGAATCTGCTGTCTTTGAAAAAGTTCTTCACCTTTTAAGAATTTCAATTATTCAATAAAAGTCACTGAGATGTTTGGTTAACAAAAGAAAAAATGCATATGAATCCTTCTCTCCTATCAAAACCCAAAACCAATTCTAGGAGGTTAAAGAGTTAAATGTTTCAAAGTGAAAGAAAGAAAGAGAAGGAGAAAGGAAGAAGAAGGGAAGGGAAGGAAAGAAGAAAGAAGGGACGGAGGGAGGAACAAGGGAGTATATAAATGAATATATGATTTCTGGGTAGAGTAGGGACTTTCTAAGCATAAAACCAAGTTTGGAGCGCCTTGGGTGGCTCACTTGGTTAAGTGTCAAACTCTTGATCTCAGGGTCGTGAGATCAAGCCCCACATGGGGCTCTGCGCTCAGCGTGGAGTCTACTTGAGAATTCTTTCTCTATCCCTCTGCCCTCTCTCTCTTAAAATAACTAAGTAAAAGAGCTTTTTAAAAAATTCAACATTTGACTTTTTGAAAACCCTAAAAGGCAAGTAGCAAACTGGGAAATAAACTTACAACAAATATGGCAAAGGCTGAGAGATACTAATGAAAAGAGCAAAGCATATTATGAGTAAAATAGACTACCAGGCAAAGGGGATGCCCAGGCATGGCCGCCGTCTCCTGAGCTCCTTTCTGCGCCCGAGACCAGAATGCTGAAAACTACATCACTCCAACTCCCTGCTGGAAGGGGTTCATCTCAGCAATATATATGTGAATATATATGTGAAAAATTCTCCAAGCAACCTATATGTTCACAATTAATGGGAACATTAAGTAAATGCCGGTGAATCTATAGAGGTTATTACATAGTCATTTCAAATGATGTCAAAGAAAGGTTTTTAATAACCTGAAATTAGGAAGATTCCCCAGAAAAATTACCTCTGCGGCCTTGACCTTCCCCCAACCCTAATTCCAAAACATAAGCATTTATCCTTCCCTTGAGACTCAAACAAAACCGACACGAGAGACTGTGAATATTGTCTTTTGTTCTCTGAATCTCTATTGTTGCTCCTTCTTTATTTAAAGGAATACTCATTTTCAAGAAACCTACTCACCTTATAATCAGTGATGGGGGAAATGTGTTTATTGCCACTGATGTGAAGTGGGAAAGAGTAAGAAAGCCAGATCCATCCCTCTAGGGTTTGTTTTAATTTGGGGGGAGGGTGTTTGATTTTTGTGGGGTTTTTTTTTTTTGCAGCTTTATACCGTTATTGACAATCTGCAGATAGTTCTCACCCACAATAACTGTCTATAGAATTTGCAGATGGTGAAAGGCACATAGGAAAGCAAGGTCTAGAGCTTACTTAGTGAATGAATCTTCATCCTTGTTATGTTTTCTGGACAACTGCCCAGGGATATGGTATGGAACATTCTTTATTCCTTTGACCCAGACGACTGTGTTGAGCCTGCATCAAGGCACACATCTGGAGTTCCCATCTCCTTCATGGCAAATTTCTGGACCTCTTTAAGTGTGCTGGTGAATGTTTATGGTGTGTTCTCTGATCACTACCTCGTTGATGGCAGATGGCCCTTCTCCTCCTCACCACCCTTCTTGGCACAGGGCCATTCTCCTGGGCCCTGGTTGGGAAAGCTCTCGAGGATTTTAGGACTGAGACTTTGAGACTCAAACCTTGGAGGAGAAGGTAAGGAAGTGGGCCAATCAACAATCTAAATTATAATTTTTTGTTCTTAAAACCAGACAAGACAAGATGTAGGGCCCTTTCAGGATAGAAAGATGGGTCAGAGAAAAGATGATGGATAGATATGTAGATAGATAGAGAGATAATCAAATATTACAGGATAGATACATATAGTTACACATATATGAAATTAGAAAATGTTTTGTTATCAGTGCTTCAAATAAGATGAAAAAATCATACTTAGATTAATTGATAAGCTCATAACTTTTGCTGTAAGTGAAGTAATAAGATATTTCCAGATGTTTCCTCATCTCAAAATAGTTACCCTGTCATATTTGCAGAGGTTTGTGCTGAAGGTTTGGGGTAAAACCTTTCACTCAGGGATGCCTGGGTGGTTCAGCCAGTTAAGCATCTTCCTTTGTCTCAGGTCATGATCTCAGAGTCCTGGAATGGAGCCCCGTGTCAGATTCCTTGCTCAGTGGGGACCCTGCTTCTCCCTCTCCCTCTGCTATTCCTCCTGCTTGTGCTCACTCACTCACTCACTCTCTCTCTCTCTCTGACAAATAAATAAATCAATAAATCCCCTCTCCCAAAAAAAACAAACCCCCAAAAAAAACAAAACATAGAAAACCTTTCACTCTGCCCCAGTCACAAAACAAATGTTCCATACCAGTTCTGGGGCTCAGACATGATTTGAATGAGGATAGACTACCACTCATGGACAAAGAGCCAGAGTATACATCGTACCTGGCCTGGAAAATAATTGGAATAAAGGTCAATTTTCCTGGTGTCCAGCAGTTTCTGTTTTATTAAAATCAAAATGATTTAACAGTCTTGTTCAGAGAGGAAGAGTCTCTAATTTAGATTCCAAGACACCTAGTGAAAATCTCATTCTATAAAGTATCTACTCAGATATAAAAACCAGGCTACCAAATTCATATGTATATTTGGAGCTCAACTAAAAAGTAAGTCTACACCCCTAACGAGCCAGTGAATATAGATATTCAACACAGCAGTTGGTCATATCACAGAAGGAGAGAACACCAGCTAGTGTGGGATTCCCGACGGACTAACACATCACCTCCGTGAAGTTGTCTTGCCAAAAATATCAAAACTGAATCTCATCAAGCCTCTACACTCACCTACCAACTTACAGGGACTTAGGAGCTACCTTACATGACAGAATGGAGGTGAGAAGAGCAAAATCCAGAATTCAAAAAAAGAAATCAAGCAAGTAATACAGTCACATATAAATTACAGAGCAGTGGGGATAAAAGAGTGGAGGTGGGAGCCTCTGGAGGACAATGGTCCTGAGCGACGGGATAAGCCGAGGACTTGCACTTGAGACCGAGAGAGAGTAGTGGGGGTGACCTTCTTAAAATAAACAACCATGAAACTGTCCACTGTCCAATATTTTTGGAGAATTGAAAGCTAAAATAATTTTTCAAAGTACACACTGTCTACAATAAATGCCAAGTAAACATTCTTCATGTTTCAGGAGGTTGATTCCAGAGCACAGATTTACAGGAAGAATGCTGAAAATGGTAAGTGAGGGACTGAGTGTAAAATGGAATCTTCTTCCCCTTCTCTTAATTGCTTTAAAAGGCAACTGACTGTTTAAAGTGAAACTCATAGCATAGTAATGGGGGGTTTATAATATGTGCAGAAATGAGACACTTGAAAGCAGAAACAGAAAGGACAGGTGAGGCCAACTGTATGGGGGAGCGTGTCCACAGCAGGTTAGTGTCACATGTTCTTCCATAGAGTCAATGCTGCTTTCAACAGTTGGAGTCTAATGACCTTCTCCTTGAACATGAGCTGGACTCCATGATGTCTTCAAAACTTTCAATGTGGCAAAAAATATGTTCATCGTATTTTTTATTTTATGATGTTTTGACATCTTGGGAGGCCTTGGTTGTGGGGGGAGAGACTGCTTCCCCTAGGGCTAGTGAATTCCTGAGGTCATGCAAAACTCACTCAGAAACGTGTCCTTTGTGTGTAGACCAACTGCTCCTGAGACCCAAACAGCTTTCCCTAACTCTCTCACTTGGCCCTGAATCACCCCAGGGCCCGGTACTGGGTCACTGGAGATCACGCTGGAGCAGACTATCAATCCTAAACTGTTGCCCCTGGCCTTCTTTGCCTTTCCTACTGAAAACACAATAAAAACCTTTAGCAGTGCTTTCTCCTAGTTCCTGCTTCTGCCTCCTGGCCAAACGTGGTGCTTCCCTGTGTTGCCCTACGTGGCATCGCATGCTTCCTCCTCTCAGAAACTGTAGGGAATAAATTCTGTTTTCAGTGGCCTTGATCTCTCCGTGTCATCACTCAGTCACCTCTATAAATTAAAATCCTGCGGATGCAATCATTGATAGGGATACACTCCCAGAGCTAAGTCATAAAGAGCAATATGCCACTCACCTGGTTTTTTCTCTCTTGGGTTGCTCACTCTTGAAACCCTTGGAACCATGTTGTAAAGCAGCCCAGGCCACCTGGGGAGCCCACATGTAAATGTTTCAGCTAATACCCCCAGCTAATGTCCCAGCCAAGAACCAGCATCAGCTGCCAGGCATACGAATGAATGATCTTTTAGACATTTCCAGGCCCCAGCTTTCAAGTTCTCTGGCTGAGTTCCCAACATGGAGAAGCAAAGACCAACCATCCCCACTGTGTCGTATCCAAGTTCCTGACCCACAGAATTCATGAGTCTAATAGGCATTGCTTTTGCTCATGCAACCAAATTAACTAGAAGAGAGAGTCCCTTACTTTGTAATATACAAAATAAACAAACAAATTAAGCCAAAGCACAGGGGAGTGGCTCTGGGACCAGGCAGTGGGTAGAAGCTGGAAGGACCTTGAGGAGAATGTTAATGAAAGTGTGAAGGGCCTCAGGAACAGTGTTAACAGAAGTCTGATGACTCTTGAGAAAATCGTCAGTAAGCTGAAAGAAACATGAAGGAAATATTATTGGAAACTGCAGAAAGGGGACTTTGTTATATATTGATAGAAAAATTTGCAGCAGTGTTGCTTAGGGTAATGTGTAAAATATAAAGTATACCTAATAACCTGGATGTTCTATTTAAAGAGAACCCCAGGGAGGGTGTTAGAGGTACTTCCTGGATTCTTCCAGCTCCCTATTGTAAAATGAGGGAGGCGAGATATGAGCTAAACAAAGAATCATTTCATTCTTAAGTGAAATTTATAGAAAATGTGAAGGATCCAGAATTTCCCGTTAAAAAAATCTAGAGGCACCTGGGGGGCTCAGTCAGTTAAGCATCTGACTCTTGATTTCAGTCATGATCTCAGGGTCATGAGATCAAGCCCCACATAGGTCTCTGTGCTCAGTGGGGAGTAGGCTTGAGATTCTCTCTCTCTCTCCCTCTGTTCCTCAGCCTGCTTGTGCACTCTGTCTCTCTCTCAAATAACCAACTAGCTAACTAACTAAACAAATAAATAAAATATTTTTATAAAAGATCCGTTTCTCATTCCCAACATTTTCAAAATTCTCAGATATAGAAAGGGCATCAGAACAAAGATCAAATCCAGTGTGCAATTACATGATCATCTGTTAAGACCTCAGAAAGATCTAAATAGTTGCCTCCAAGAACTATTAAGTGAGACTAAAAGCTCTCTGAGGATCCCAGGAGCATGCTACAAATATTTTCCTGTGATAGTACATTTTCCAAGAATTTTAAGGATGTTGACCCTCTGCAGCCTTACAGGAATCCCAAAATAGAGAAGACTTTATCTCCATGAAATTTTTGGGTATGGCTTTTGTCTAATGTGATCTCAGATAAATTCATAGAAAGATCACAAAGCTTTAAAGAGAATTGCATAATGAAAACACTCCCAGCTTGAACTAAAAAGAGAAACAGATGATACAAAATGAAAAGAAGCCCTTGGACCTCCAAACTACTACCAACAGGAAGCATTTAAAAACACTACAACGTCAAATACTGGGCATTTTATACAAAAAAGAAAGGACCACATAAAGGGTAGAAGAAAGAGCTGAGGGTAGAGACAAGAACCATGGAGAACCATTCCCAGAAAGAAGGATCAGGATCCGATCAAGGAACTGGGAACATGTCTCTGGCTGGATCTCAGAATGACCATGGACCAGTTCCTCTCATGCACCTCCTGTGCCCTCTCATCTTCTGAATGTCAGTGTCTGTACTCCTCATCATAGGTCTGTCCCACCAGCATTGGTTTGGTCAGGAGAAGCAGATAACTTGTCTCTTTAGTTTACAGGCATTCAGATGGAGATATGATTCGCTGGGCAGAAAGTGTACCCTCAAGGTACCTCATCCACAGCTTGGTCTGATTTAGAGGATAACATCCTAGACATTGAGACTGAGCCTGATCCCATCCAAGTTTTGAGAAATCATAGGGAAGGAAGGAGCCTATTTTACATGCAAGAGGAGATGAACTGTGGCCAAAGGACAGACTGTGGTCAAGTGTGTTTTTTCAAAAAAGGCCAAGAAATCCTTCGGTCCCATAGTTACTCCTTGACAATCCTTCCATAACAGGGTGGAGTCTAATTCCCTTCCCCCTGAATATGGCCTGGGCTTTGCAATAGCTGCCTTGATGAGTAGAATGTGGCAAAAGATACAGAGTGACTTCCCAAAGCTAGGTCATAAAGCTAGCTAGGCTTCCCCCCAAGTCTGTCTTTCTCTCAGATGCTCATTTTGTAATGCAGCCTTCATATTGCCACAAAGCCCTGTAGAGAGGCCGTGTGTAGTTCCAGTTGACAGACCCAGACAACCAGAGTCAGTGCCAGATATACAAATAAATGAGCCTTTGGATAATTCCAGCCCCCAGGGTTCAAGTCTTCTAGCTGAGTTTCTGGATACAAATGAAGAAAGATAATTCATCCCTAAATGTACCCTGTCCAAATTCCTGACCCACAGAATCCACAAGCATATTAAATGTTTGCTTATGTCACTAAATTTCAGGGTCACTTGTCAGGCAGACATAATAACTAGAACAATCACAGCAAATGGAATTATGCTGTTGTAAGATACTTATATTTTACATAAAATAATACAATATTAACTCTAAGTAGTCTATGATAAGTGAATGATGCATATTGTAACCACTAGGTTACTAGAGGAACCATTAAAAAAATTTAAATGTACTAAAAAATGTATATAAAAAGCCTAACAAAGAAATTAAAATGGAATACTAAACAAAATTTTATTTACTCAAAAGCAGGCAGGAAAGGAGAGACAGAGGAACAAATAAATAGAAAAATAGAAATAGAAAAAATAGATTGAACAAATAAAAAACAAATGATGACTTGGTAGACTTCGACCCATACTATGTCAATAATATCATTAAATGTAAATGGATTAAATATTTCCATTAAAAAACATGTTGTTGGACTGGATTTTAGAAATCAAACCAAGTACAAACTATCTGCAAGATACATGCATTTACATATAAACACAGACATAGGTCGTATACTAATGAGACTGATGCTATTTTTGATGTCTGACCACTGATAGATTGCAAGCCCCACCTTCTTCCTTTCATCCCACATACAGACAGATCTATAAGAGAGCCCACAGGTCCCCCCCTTGTCACTGCTGGAGGCCAAACCGCACATGCCCCACACTCTGGTCTGCCCTCTAGCCATAACAAAACCCAAAACCACATGCCACTCACCCTCCTCCTTCACTCAAGACAGTCAGGAATTGAGCGCCTGGGTGTCTCAGTCATTGGGTGTCTGCCTTTAGCTCAGGTCATGATCCCAGAGTCCCAGGATCGAGCCCCACATCGAGCCCTGCATCAGGCTCCCTGCTCAGTGGGTGTCTGTTTCTCCCTCTGCCCCTCCCCCTGCTTGTGCTCTGTCTCTCTCTTTCTCTCAAATAAATAAATAAAATCTTTAAAAAAAAAAAAAAGACAGTCAGAACCTGGTTGGGTCTATCCTGCTCGCCCCAAAAAGTCCCATCATGTGAGTCATAAATCTTTTCATACCCTCTTGGTGCATATGACATCTTCAGTCCTGACATGCAGACCTATTTTGGGCAGGAGATTGATGCTACGCTCCCTGGGGGAACCACACAACAATTTTGGTGGAGGTGCAAAATGGAAAAACCTCTCTGAAAACAGTATGAGAGCTTCTTGTACACATAAACATACACAGAATTATTCCATTATTAGATATTTATCCAAGGAAAATGAAAATATATGTTCATAAAAAGACTTGTATAAAATATTTTATAGCAGTTTTAACCATGTGTAAATATTATGTGCATATGTATTTGTAAATTTTATGGATATGTGTAACTTCTATCTCAACTTTTAAAAAAAGACATATCAGGGGCACCTGGGTGGCTCAGTCAGTTAAGCGTCTGTCTTCATCTCAGGTCTTGATCCCAGAGTCCTGGGATCAAGTCCCATATCAGGCTCTCTGCTCAGTGGGGAGTCTGCTTCTCCCTCTCCCTTTGTGCTCTATCTCTCTCAAATAAATAAATAAACCTTTAAAACATAAAAATAAAAAAGACATATCAATCTCATATCATGTCTAAACTTTATGTGGATCCAAATTATCATTCAATATGTCATTTTTTAAGTTACTGGAAATTTGAATACTAACTGAATTTATGATAATACTATGGAATTACTGTTATTTACAGATGATATAATGGTAATGTGTTCATATTTTTAAAGAGTACTTATCTTTTTGAGGTACATCCTAAAATATTTTTGGATAAAAAAAAAGTCTATCAGAAAAATTGTGAAGAGGGGCTCCTGGGTGGTTTAGTTGGTTAAGTGTCTGCCTTTGGCTCAGGTCATGATCCCAAGATCCTGGGATCAAGTCCTGCATCAGGCTCCCTGCTCAGCTGGGAGTTTGCTTGTCCCTCTGCCCTTCCCCCACCTCAACTCATGAATGCTCTCTCTCTCTCTCTCAAATAAATAAATAAATAAATAAATAAATAAATAAATAAATCTTTAAAAAGAGAAAGAAAAACTGTAAAGAAAACACCACAGAGGAAAAACTGGAAGGAACTATACTATCCTTTGGATGATATGATTGTGGATGGCTTTTGTGCTTTTGTGTTCTTTCAAAATCTTCTATAAGAAGCATATGTTATTTTGATCAAACAAAAAATGAATAAACAAAACTAAAATTTAAAAAGCAGAAGGATAAACAAGATTAGAGGTCAGTAAACTTTTTCTTTAAAGAACCAGATAGTAGGGGTACCTGGGTGACTCAGTCTGTTAAGGATCTGCCTTCTACTCAGAGTCCTGGGATGGAGCCACGCATTGGGCTCCCTGCTCAGCAGGAAGCCCGCTTCTCCCTCTCCCTCTGCTTGTGCTTGCTCTCTCTCTCTGTCAAATAAATAAATGAATGAATCTTTTTTAAAAATTAAAAAAAGAACCAGATAGTAAATATTTTAGGCTTTGTCTGTCACAATACTCAGCTCCTTTGAATAAAAACAACATTGACAATATATAAATGAATGGACATAGATGTGTTCTAATAAACCTTATTTTTTAAGGCAAAACTGGAACTGGGACATTTACATGATCAAGCTTAAAAATAATTAATAAATTTAATTTATTATAAACAGCAGGAAAAAAATGTCTAAAAGCTGGTTAGAAAATAAAAAACAGAAAACCTGGGAAGTTCAGGTGTGATTAAGTAAAGCATTAATATTAGGAAGGTGGGATAGGGCCACAAGAGTTTTGGGGGAATAATGGAGATGCAGGCAGAGCAGAGCGGTTATTCTGGGAGATTATCTGAGAAGAACCAGATGACCGGCTAGTGACAAGGGCTCTTCATCCTCCTACCACAGAGGAAGGAACTAGTAAGAGCTAGACAGGAAACCAGGACCATTGCCAAGTAGTTTTGCTTCATATCAAAACTCAGCTTCTTCAGGGAGCTTGAAGCAATAGGTAGAGAAATTAGAAAAACTATGGAAAATAACCCAATCCAAGACAGGATCCCAATAGTGTGGATTAGGTCAACACTGGGAGAAAGGAGTCTTTTGTAGTGGGGCTTGGGCTGGCCCCATGGGCTTGCTTCTCATAGAGTGGGTTGGATGCTGGGGGTAAAGATGTGGATACAATTCTTGAGCTAGGGGCACCTGGGTGACTCAGTCAGCTGAGCGTCTGCCTTCGGCTCAGGTCATGATCCCAGGGTCCTGGGTTCGAGTCCTACATCGGGGTCCCTGCTCAAGGGAAAGCCTGCTTCTCTCTCTCTCTCTCTGCTTGACCCCCCACCCCCGTCAAATAAATAAATAAAATCTTAAAAAAAAAACAATTACTGAGTTAGACCCAGATCTAAGACTGAAAAGCAACAGTCGACCCAGTAGCAAGGAGCTATGAAAGATAAAGTCCAGGGAAATGAGGTAGAGAATGACACCATTTATCATTTGCATAAATGTGCATATGATGAGCTTAAGACTAAGACACAAGGGGCACCTGGGTGGCTCAGTCAGTTAAGTGTCTGACTTTGGCTCCGGGCATGATTTTGGGGTGCTGGGATCAAGACCCGCCCCCTGTCCAGCTCCTCACTCAGAGGGGAGTCTGCTTCTCCTTCTCCCTCTCCCTCTCCCCCTCCTGCTTTTCATGCTCACTCTCTCTTAAATAAATGAATAAAATCTTAAAAAAAAAAAAAAGACTAAGCCTCAAGAGGAAATAAATGTCATTCTGGAAGGAGACGCAGCATAACAGAGAACTGGAAATGTCCATGAGAAGAAAACTTCCCCTGTGAGTATCCAGAGTCCTGGAAGAGTGAGTAATGAAGGAAGTAACAAGGGACCCAAAAAAGGAATCTGGCAGGAGAATGATCCTAGTAATTTTAGCTGGAAGACAGGAGAGAGAGAGAGAAATGGAGGACAGACATCAAAAGAGAGCTTTCTTTGACTCTAAAATTCTCCCTCTTCTGAAGCCATAATCAGTTTGGGCACAATTCAATATGGCGTTTGGAAATACTGTGAGGCTTTGATTTGTTGATGTTCCTCCCTTTTTAAAGCAATCTCTTTCGAAAGCATGTATTACTACTACTTGCAAGGAGTATATCCAGCCATTGAGTGCATGCATTCCCCAGGTGACTGATTGGGACATTTGCTCAAGCAAAGTGTGACAGTAGATGTGGTGGGCCGCCAGAGTCCTGAAACATGATGTCTGCTTGGTCCATTTGCCTGGGCTCTGACCTAAATTCCCAGTTCCCATGCCATTCACCTCATTTAGCCTCAAGGCCCATGTCCTGCACTGAACCTAGCCTGCTTGGCTGTGTTCCCAGTGCCTCTGTCAAACTCTCGTCATTCCTCTGAGTGTCAAAGCTCACCGCATATTTCTTGCCTTCCCAGGCCTTTGGAGGTTAATGTCATGAGTGTAACGTATTTCTCTAGCTGAACCCATGTGGATGTCTGGCATCTCTAGTTGTCATACACCACAACCTGGACTGGACTTCCAAGTTTGGATTCTTAGGATGAAGCCTAACCTTGCCATGCATCCGGACCATGACGAAACTGCACGTCCAGATTTCGTGCAATGGCCTCTGTCATAGGCCAGCCCTTCTACCCAAATAATAACGTCTCCCCAAGGAAACACAGTGTCATCCATACCAGCTCACCCCCACCTCTGCTATCTTGCCCACCTCCTTCCAGCATGCTTTGTTCTGAATCCCATTCAAATAGGAACACGAGATTTCACTTAAATAAATGGTTTTCTTTAAAACAATTGATAAGTGCTGATTGTTTCCAATTTTGTAGTCACTTCTGAGGATAAAAAAATATTCTCAGAAGAGTGAACAAAGGCCACTGATAGAGCTGTGAGTTATTTTTTTCCCACCGGTGGCACTCATTGTCAATTCAGCCCAGAGCATTGGCAAAAGAGCGCCACCTATCGAGAAATAAGCTGTGTAGCGTGCAGGCGCAGGAAAGAAAGGGAGAGGACAGAATGACACCTATGACTGATACTAGAGATGTTTGGGATCCAACGAGGACAAGTTACCCTGCTGAAAACAGAAAATAAGGTAAACCTCTTGAAGCTACAAAATCATTTGCATAGGGCACCTGGATGGCTCAGTGGGTTAAAGCCTCTGCCTTCAGCTCAGGTCATGATCTCAGGGTCCTGGGATCGAGGCCCACATCGGGCTCCCTGCTCGCCGGGGAGCCTGCTTCCTCCTCTCTCTGCTGACCTCTCTGCCTACTTGTGATCTCTCTCTGTCAAATGAATAAATAAAATCTTTAAAAAAAATCATTTGCATAAAACTATTTTGGCACCTTTTCTGAAAGAATAGGTGAATACATTTTCAGATAGACAATCAAGTACCCTGTTAAGGTATTGTATCATTGAACTTTACCTCCCCTCTTTTTAGGCAGATGTGCAAATAACAAGTTAGAAACTAATAACAGCTCTTTACTGAAGAAAATTATATCCAGTATATGTCAGAGACTCAAAACAATTTCAACTCAATCTTCTACTTTCAATGGCTTCTATACAGTGAACTGAATGCTCAGAGCGATGAACTAAAGAAGTCATTCTCAAGTAGTGCACAGAAGAGCCACTTTTTAAAAATTTATTTATTTATTTATTTATTAAGCAGTTTCTTTTTTTAAAGATTTATTTATTTATTTGTTTGAGAGAGAAAGTATGAGCAGGGTGAGGGGCAGAGGGAGAGGGAGAAGCAGGCTCCCTGCTGAGCAGGGGCTCCATCCCAGGACCCTGGGATCATGACCTGAACCAAAGGCAGATGCTTCACTGACTCAGCCACCCAGGCGCCCTAAGAGCCACCTTTATAAACACAGAGTGTAGGGGTGTCAAGTAAATAAATAAAATCTTAAAAAGTAAATAAATAACACAGAGTGTCTTTTTAAATTCCTGGGCTCTAATTCCAGCAGCTCAGATTTCACGGCTCTGGATTGGGGCCCAGAAATCTGCATTTTTTACAAGCCATGCTAAGTGATTCTAACACACATGCTCTCTTAACAGGCTTGAAGTGATGACTGAAGACACCTTAAGATGCCACAGTTCTTCTGAATCATTAGAGAACAATGAAATGATGTGTATTCAAAAGTGCTTTAATCATTGGAAAGCTGCTAACCTCCAGTGAGTCACAGGGCATAGCTCTCTGCAATCAGCATACTTGATGATACAAAACGATTCAATACCTGAGCAGGTTGAGTAAGAGGGAACTCACCCCTGAGGGTCAGAAACACCCTCACAATCACTAATCTGCTTTCAGTCTCTGGATTTACCTATTTGGGATATTCCATATAAATAGAATCATATACGATTCGTATACACCTTTGGTGTCTGTTTTCTTTCACGTAGCATCATCTTTTCGTGGTTTAGCCATGTTGTAGCACATGTCAGCACCTCTTTCTTTTTATAGCTGAATAATACCCCATTGTATGGAGAGGCCACATTTTGTTTGTCCAGTGTTGTCCAGTGGATGGACATTGGAGTTGTTTCTGCTTTTTCGTTATTGTAAATAATGCTGCTATGAACATTCACATACAAATTCTTTTTCTGAATATCTGATTTCAAATTTTTTGGTTGTATATGTAGGAGTGGAATTGCTGGATCATGTGGTAAATTTAACTTTAGGAGGATCTGCCAAGCTGTTTTCTATAGTGGCTGTATCATATTACAGTCCTTCCAACAATGTTCCAATTTCGCCACATTTTTTAAAGATTTTATTTATTTGTCAGAGAGAGAGAGAGAGAGCACAAGCAGGCTCCCCACTGAGCAAGGAGCCCGATGTGGGATCCCAGGACTCTAGGATCATGACCTGAGTTGAAGGCAGACGCCTGACCAACTGAACCATCCAGGCATCCCAATTCCTCAACGTGCTTACCAAGAGTTGTATTCCCAACCTCTCCTTTTTTTGTTATAGCATTCTAGTGGGTATAAATTGGTTTTCCTTGTGCTTTTGATATGCATTTCCCAAATGATTAATGTTGGTGAAAATCTTTTCATGTTCTTCTTGGCCATTTGAATATCTTTTTTGGAGAAATGTCCATTCAGTCCCATTTTTAAACTTGGTCAGCTTGTCTTTTTATTGTTGTTGAGCTGTAGGAGGTTTCCATATATTCTGGATATCAGACCCTTACCAGATATATGATTTGCAAATGTTTTCTCTCATTATATAGGAGGTCTTTTCACTTTCTTGATAGTGTCCTTTGATGCACAAATTTTTTTGAATTTTGATGAAGTCTGATTTATCTATTTTTTTCTTTCATTGATTTTGTTTTTGGTGTCATTCCATTGTGAAATCTGAGGTCATGACAATTTGCCCCTATGTTTTCTCCTTGGAGTTTTACCATTTTGTTTTTACATTTAGGTCTTCGATACATTTTGAATAAATTCTTGCATGTGCTGGTAGGTAGGCTTTGGAATTTTTAAAAGCTTTCGTGATGATTCTAATGGCAGCCAAGGTTGAGAATGGCTGCTCTAAATAGGTGACGAAGAAGGCTCAGAGGACGACTGCGTATGTTTATTTAAAGAAAGTGTGATGGAACTGGGCTGAAAGGCAGGAGCCCATACATTCCAAATTGGTTGTTTCTCTAACCCTTCATTCATTCCACAATATTTTTAAGTGCTTACTATGTGCCAGGCACTGTTCTAGGCCCTTGAGGAAAATGGTAAACAAGACAAGGTTCCAGTTTGCATGTCAGTTGGGGGAAAGACAAATAAACACATTAATTTCAAATCATGGTGACAACTATGAAATCAATCAAGGAGGATAAAGAATATACCATGTGATAGCATCAGAGGGTGGGATGGGCAGTGGGGCCCAGTGATCCCATACAATGGTCAGGGGCGACATTTGAGCTGAGGCCTGGGCATTAAAAAGCTGGGCATGAACATCTGGGAGAAGAGCATTTCACTCTGGGGCAAAAGATGAGGAGCCACACATTCTCTGCCTCTCTTCCAGAGATGGGATCTATGAATCTAGCTGAATCCTCTGAATCTCTCTGGGTTCTATGTCTGCCTTGACCAATAAAATATAGCAGGACAGATGCTGGGCGAGTTTCTGGGCCATAAGAGATAGGCAACTTCCACTTCTTATCTCTTGGGACACTTATTCTGGAACCTCTGAGCCACCAAGTGAAAAGTCAGGCTCCTGAGAAGGGCTTGGCCTTTCAGAACCTTCCAGAGCCTTCCAGCTGTCCCTGCCCAGAGACTGACATATGAGTAAAGTCATCTTAGACCTGCCAGACCAGACCAGCCGCCAGCTGAATACCAGCAGGTGACTCACATCAACAACATGAGGAATGGAAGAACTGCCCAGTTGAGTTCCGCCCAACTTCCTGACCCACAAAATCATGATAAATAATACAATGGTGGTTGTTGTCAACTACTAAATTGCAGGGTAATCTGTTAGCAGCAACAGATAACTGGAGCTCAGTCCAAGGGAGTGACAGATGCAAAAGTTCTGAGGCAAGAACAACTTTTGGAGTCTTCAAGAGACCCAAATAAGGCCAATAAGGCTCAAGCTCATACAAGGCTAGAGAAGAATCGCAGAGGAGTTGTAAGCATTGAGAAGAGACAGACGACATGGTGCCTGACAGGCCATACAGTGGGCAGACACTGAAATGATCTGAAGAGATGAGTGCTATGCTCTAATTACAAAGTCCTTTCTGGCTGCCATGAAACAGACCATAGCAGGGCCATAGTGGACAGAGAGCAGCCAGTTAAAAAGCTGTTGCAATTGGTGACTTTTCCTGGTTGGGAATTTGACCCAATATGTAGAATCTTACCCTGCAGCATTCTTGCTGACTTCCTGATCTTTGTTCTAGTTCAAGCGACTGGACCTTTGCCTTATTTCTGTAACTTGTCCTTCACTTTGCATTGCAGTCCTACCAATGGTGTCTCTCTCTCTCGCTGCCCAGTGTCCATATAAACAGAAGCAGGAATACAGGGATTCTCCATCCTCCTTCTGCTGGGTCCTTATGTGTAGAACCCCCACTGGTATGCCCTTTGGGAGGAGGGTAACTTATTGGGGAATAAACGTGTTGAGCATACAAAGCTCAGCTCCCCGATGCCCACAGATAGCATGAGTCCTCTGTACTTTCTTCCATGTGATGAAATAGTCCTGCCCCTGTAGAAGAGGCCCAAGGTGGCCAAGTATTGCTGTGACTAAGGACTTAAGTCTGCCTTATTATGGGAGTCAGTATTAGGATACTTCCTCCTCTATTGATACAAGCCATTCTTCAATATCACCTTCATCAGTAAGATGAAAGCTTCTGTTGCTTGATTCCTATCTTTTCATTGGATTCAAACTCAAGTAGAGAAAAGGGGGCCTATTATTGGGATCCTAAGTAGACCTAAGATCCTATATCAATAATTTGCCAGGTAGTCAAGAACTTTGCTTTGCTCACTAATATGCCCAGGAATTACCTGTCCCAGACTCCTCTTTCTATGACCACCTGGTTATCTAGCTGGATTTCCACATATTTCCAGTTCCTAGACTTTTCCATTGCCACATGACAGCCACCTGTCCCCATGGCTGCCTGTCACCTCTGGTTGGATTTCCCAAACCAAGTGGCCCAATTCCCAGTCTATCACAGGTCAAACAACTCTGGGGCTGAGCATGAACTTCCTTCCATTACCATCAGCTGGGTCTGCTGCATTAAGTCTGTCCCTACATGGACAGCAGTAGGTGTGTTTTATTCACATGTCTGAGCCCCCCACCCCCCACAGACTGAATCCACAGCCTACTGACCTAGAAGCTCCCATACTTACAACTTGGATAAGAGAGGACGATAGTGTTGAGTGTTCTAGAGTTCTTTTTTTTTTTTGAGATTTTATTTATTCATGAAAGAGAAAGAGAGAGAGAGGCAGAGGGAGAAGCAGGCACCTCATGGAGCAAGGAGCCCTGTGTGGGACTCAATCCTGGGACCCTGGGATCATGACCTGAGCCAAAGGCAGACACTTAACCAACTGAGCCACCCAGGTGCCTGAGCATTTTAGAGTTCTACCAGATCTTATCTGTATGTCATTCAGCTAATTTCTTAATCTCTCTGTGCCTCAGTTTCCTCATCTGTGAAATGGGGATAGTGATTATAGCATCTACCTATTTCTGTGAGATCTGAAATAACTCCCACAGATAACCATAATAATACCATCCCTAGCACATAATAAGAGCTTGATAAATATTACCTGATTCTGGGCAAACCGTCCCCTCATCCACTGTCAGAGTTGGTTTCAAACATAAGTGGAAAGAAGTGGCAGGAGAGCACAGAGATTAGGAGCCACAGAAAACACAAATGTCCCACTAGGACCAGGGTGAGTTCACTAAGACCATGGGTTGCGGCTTCTCAGTTTTTGCATCACCGACATGTAGCTTGCTGCTGAACACATAGTAGGCACTCAATAAATGGTTGTTGAATAATTCCAATGAGTATCCCCCAAACAATCAGGTGTGACTGGGGAAAGTCACTTCCCAAAAACTCCAGAGGGCATTTGACCAGATGTGTGTGCTTCAACTCTTCTCTCCCCCTTTTCCCTTCTAAGATCAGTGGGGGCAGACCCAAGAGTTTTCTCTCCCCCTCCAGGTCCCTGGATTTGCAGGTCTGGGCTGGGCCCAGCCTGTGAGGCAGGTGATCTTCCCAGGATGTCAGCCCCATGCTGGCCACCTCCTCTGAGCAGCACAGTACAGCAGGCAATGCTCTGTTTCTACAAGGCTGGGACAGACATTGTAATGAAATAGTGTAGGTAGGCCAGGCCCTCTAATTTGGGGAGTTGCTGCCATTTCCAGTAAGGAGCCGTGGCTGTGAGAGATAAGGACTGGGATTTGAATTGCTATTGTGCTCCCCTCTGCAAGTGTACTAGAGGTTTTTCTGTTGAGTCCTTTGTAATACCAGGTAGCAATAATTATTGTGAACTCAAAATGCGCAAATAATGAAGCTCTTCCTTTCTCACCAGTTCCTGTTGTACTTGAGTTTTCCTTCCACCAACAATGCCCACCATTTGATATCAACAGAGACACAAATGTATGAATAGGGAGCATTGTGGCAAGAGTCTCAGGCTCTGACTTCTCAACTTTACAGGCAGCCCACTGCCGGGGGCGCTGAACAAACTATCTCTCTCCCCTCACCCTGGGGCTCTGCCTCAGTTTCCTTCTCTTGGAACCCAGAGTTTGTAATACACGCGCCCTTCCCTCTGTCTGGGTGCCGGGATGTTGTGAGCATCTTAGGGGCAGGCAGGAGCAGGAAGCAGTGTGCCCTGGGGATGCAGCAAGGATAAATTTATACCTCCTATTTTGGGTTATGTGCCTTGTCTCCTCATCTAGATTATCTCCCCCTGCGTGCTGTACCATCCTGCCTCTACCTCCTCACAGTGTGTGGTCCTGGACGAGTGCCCACATCTAGATGATCTCTCTCAACTGAGAAGCTTGCCCCCCTCAATTTGGCACCAGCTTTGTGGTCCCCAAACCATTCACTCATGCCTCCTCTAACTCTTGATCTGAGCATGCTTCTTTTCCCCAGCTTCCTGGAGGTATAATTGTATACAAAACCAAACCAAACCAAAAAATCCTGCCTATAATTAGTGGACACAATTTGGTGAATTCAACCATAATCATACATTCATGTCACCATCATCACAATCAAGCTAAAAAACATTCACATCACCTCCAAAAGTTTCCTCGTGCCCCTTTGTTGTTGCTGTGGGTTTTGTTTCGTTCTGCTCTGTTTTTGTGGTGGGAACACTTAACATGAAGTTCACCCTCAACAAATTTTTCAGTGCACAATGCCTCTTTGTTAACTACCAGCACTATGTTGTACAGCAGATTTCTGGAACTTGCTCCTCTTGTGTACCCATTAAACTACTCCCTATCCCTCCTCCCCCGCCCCTCAGTAATCACCATCTACTGTTTACGTCTACATTGTGGCTATTCTAGATGCTTTCTATAAATGGAAACATGAAGTACTTGTCCTTCTGCGACTGGCTTATGTCACTTGGTGTAATGTCTTCCCGGTCCATCCGTGTTGCAGTCTGTGACAGGACTTCCTTCCTTTATAAGGCTGAAGAATATCCCATTGTATGTATACGCCACATATTCTTTATCCTTTCATTTGTCAATGGACATTTGGGGTTCTTTCTTACTCTCAGATCAACCTTGCCTCCCTCTGCCTCTCTCTCTCACCTCTGGAAGTTATCCTAGTCCACATCACCTGGTGGGAACAGAGGTGGGAACAGAGCAGCTGCCCAGAAAAGGAGCAGGGCAGGGACCTTCTTTTCAAATGCTGCCAGACATCCCTGGCCATGGAGCCTGCTTGAGATTCTTTCTCTCCTCTCCCTCTGCCCCTCTCGGCGGCCCCCACCCCGTCCTGGCCATGCATGTGTGCACATGCACATGCATCCTCTCTCTCTCAAGAAAAAAAAAGTTGCTGCCACAAAGCAGAGTGGGCTGGAAATCACCCTTTTTCAGATCACTTTTGGAAGTTGGGGCTTGGTGTCAGAGGCACTGGCCAAGCGCATAGTCTGGGGTTCTGCTTCCCCTGGGAAGTTGTGGCTACAATTAAGAGGGTCTACTCCTCTCCTATTGGTCGAGGTCACAAACCAAAGCCATCGGTGGAAACTCTGTAGCTTCCATTAGGACCCAAGTTTGAGGTGGAAGCTTATCTTCCCAAGGGCCCCACAGATGACTTGACAGACTTCTCTGAGGTGAAATCTGGGTAGGTCTGCTCAAGTTATGCTAGAACTCCTCATACCGCTTCATAAAGATTGTTTTCTTCGATGGATACCTAAGCTCCTTCATTACATTTCCATATTAATTCTTGTTTCATTATAAACATTGAAAAGATTTTAAAAAGGCAGAAAGGAAAAAAGTATCCATAATCTCACCACCAGGAAATAATTTCCCATTAAGCTCTTGTTTTTCCTTTCTTTTTGCTGGGTACATTGTTTTATTCAATTAATATTCTACAGTATATAAAATTATACTTCTTAAATTTTAAACACCAGGATGCCTGGGTGACTCAGTTGGTTAAGCATCTGCCTTTGGCTCAGGTCATGATCCCAGGGTCCTGGGATCAAGACCAGCATCTGGCTCCCTGTTCAGTGGGAAGCCTGCTTCTCTCTCTCCCTCTCCTTCTGGATTTGCTTTCTCTCTCTCTCTAGCCCTCACTCTCTCTCAAATAAACAAATAAAATCTTTAAAAAAAAATTTTTAAACACCATTATCTTAACTATAGAATTAATATGTATTTGCTGCAAAAAATTTGAAAAGCTTTTAAAATGCAAAAGGGAAAATACCAATCATTTGAATTCTGTCATCTAGAACAAATCCCCATAAACATTTTCATTTTTTTCTTTTAAAATCTATTGTTTTCTGACTGTTCCAGTCAAGTATTATGCCTTCAGATCTCCTGAACGTAGGTATATATGACCACCAATATGTTTCACGTCTTTTTTTTACCTTTTGGTTTCTTTCACTCATTTCTTCCAAGACTACTCTTAAAATCTATTTTACTGATACCACATATATACCTGTTTTTAAGTGACTAATACAGAAAGATTCACAAGTCCTAAGATGGAAAATAATAGAAATAGGGGCTTAATCATGTAGGAAAATGTGCATTTAAGTTCCTAAACGAAGATATAAACAGTGGCTGTCTCCCGGTGGTAGGATTATGAAGTGATTCTTACTTTCTTCTTTTCACTTGTCAAGTTTCCAAATCTTCCACAATGAACACTCATTTAGTAATAAGAGAAATAAAACAAAATTATTATTTTTTTATTNAGTTTCCAAATCTTCCACAATGAACACTCATTTAGTAATAAGAGAAATAAAACAAAATTATTTTTTTTTTATTTTTTATTTTTTATTTTTTTTATTTTTTAGTATATCTTTTTTTTTTTTTTAATTTTATTTTTATTATTTGCCCAAGGGGTACAGGTCTGTGAATCATCAGGCTTACATCTTTCACAGCATTCACCAAAGCACAAACCCTCCCCAATGTCCATAACCCATCCACCCTATCCCTACCCTCCCACCCCCCAGTAACCCTCAGTTTGTTTTATGAGATTAGAAGTCTCTTATGGTTTGTCTCCTTCCCCATCCCATCTTGTTTCATTATTTTTCCCTCCCTACCCCCCACAACCCCCCACCCTGCCCCTCAAGTTCCTCATATCAGAGAGATCATATGATAATTGTCTTTCTCTGATTGACTTATTTCGCTCAGCATAATACCCTCCAGTTCCATCCATGTCGTTGCGAATGGCAAGATTTCGTTTCTTTTGATAGCTGCATAGTATTCCATAAAACAAAATTATTTAAGTCATAGATATCCCAATCCACAGATGTATTTTCAAGGCTTGCTTCTCTTGACTTTCCCCATCCCTGAACCCCTTCTTTCTTCTTCTTCTTGCTCCTTTCTGGAAGTGGGTCTTTGACCAAAGACCCTGGCAGCTTCAACACATCTAAGTCTTGTAGGGAAAGGAGGTGAGTACTGCCAGGAAAAGGCCCCTCGTCTCAGGGATGGGTCACCCTAAAACATCAGAAAGGCTTGATGCCCTTCCAATGACACACAGGACTTTAGGGTCTGGTGCTGCCTCCACACACACACTTGGATGCTGGGAGGACAGTAGAGGAGTTAACAAGGCCATGGCATGAGAGAAAAGAGGGCACAGAGGGAGGACACAAGGGAAGAGTGAACATTTAGATTCCTAGGAGGAATGGACTCCACAGGGGCTAGCGGGTGACAACACAGGATAAGCAAATCTGGGCTCCAGCTGTCTGCAATGCAATAATAGTATGGTCACCAAATAGATTAGCTATTCTAAGAAATGGTGGAACATGATGACCACCAGGTGGCATACTAGTTTGTCAAAAGTAAAACAAGTAAAAATAAATTATATTGGCAAAAGAATACACGAATAGATCAATGGAACAGAAGAGAGATCCCAGAAATAGACCCACATAAATATCCTCAACTGATCTTTGACAAAGGAGCAAAAACAGGGCAGTCAAGCAAAGATAGACTTTTCAACAAATGGTGTCAGGATGCCTGGACATCTACATGCAAAAACAAACAAACAAACAAAAAAAAAACAAATGAATCCAGACAGAGACCTTCCACCCTTTGCAAAAGTTAACTCAAAATGGATCACAGACAAAAATGTAAAACACAAAACTATAAATCTCCTAGAAGATGACATGGGAGAAAATCTCAATGACCCTGCATTTAGCAATGACTTTTTATTCACAACACCAAAAGGCATGATCTGAAAGAAAGAAAAAAAATAAACTATCAGCTAGGCTTCATTAAAATTAAAATGTTCTGCTCTGTGAAAAACAATGTCAAAAGAATGAAAACACATGCCACAGACTGGGAGAAGATATTGCAAAAGACACATCTGATTAAAGGACTGTTGCCCAAAATATACAAAGAATGCTGAAAACTCAAAAATAAGAAAACAAACAACCTGATTTTAAAAAAATGGGCTAAAAACCTTAACAGACACCTCACCATAGGAGATACACAGACGGTAAATATGTATACAAACAGAGGCTCCACATCTTATGTCATCAGGGAAATGCAAATTAAAACGAGATGCCACTACACATCTAGAAAAAGGGCAGGAATCCAGAACAGTGACACCACCAAATGCTGGTGAGGACATGGAGCCACAGGAACTCTCATTCATTGCTGGTGGAAATGCAAAATGGTATGGCCACTTTGGAAGACAGTTGGACAGTTCCTTACAAAACTAAACATTCCCTTACCATGCCAGCCAGCAATTGTGCTCCTTCTTATTTACCTGAAAAAATTGAAAATTTGTGTCGACACAAAAACCTGCACATCAGTGTTTATAACAGGTTTATTCATGATTGACTAAACTTGGAAGCAACCAAGATGTCCTTCAGTAGGTGAATAGATAAATCATGGTACATCTGGTCATGGAATATTAGTCACCACTAAAAAGAAATGATCTATTAAGCCATGCGGAAACATGAAGGAAACTCAAATGCATATTAAAAAGGAAAAGAAACCCATCTGAAAAGGCTACAAACTGTATGATCCCAACTATGTCACATTCTGGAAAAGGCAAAGCTAGAGACAGTAAAAAGATCTGCAGTTCCCAGGGGTTGAGGGGGAGAAGGATGAATACACAGAGCAAAAAGGATTTTAGGGAAGTAAAAGTACTCTACAGGATACTCTGATGCTCATAATGGTGGACATATGTCATTATATGTTTGTCCAGACCCAGAGAATGTACAAGACCAAGCATAAACCCTAAGGTGAACTGTGGATCCTAGGTGACTATGATGGGTCACTGTAGGTTGAAAATTATAACAAACATCCCACTCTGGTGGAGATGTTGATAATGCAGGAGACTGTGTATGCGTTGGGACAGGGATCAATGAGAAATCTTTGTATCTTCCTCTGTCTTTTGTATCTTCCTGTATCTTTTGCTGTAAAGCTAAAACTTCTCTTAAAAAATTAGCCCTTAAATTAAAAGTCTTTAAAAATTAAAGGAGCACACACTTCCTATCCATCTCTGAGAGCTGCACTCGTTGTATGGAGGTGTTCTGAACTGTAGTAATATGAGGCAAGGATTGAGAATGGAATGGTGATGGTGTTGTAGTGGCTCAGAGCTGTCTTAGAGCAATGGCCTCACCATTCTTTGGTTTGGTTCAAGCCTTGAGGGTTATTTTATTTTTGTTTTTTAATTTTAATTCTAGCATAGTTAACATACAGTGTTATATTAGTTTTGTGTGTACAATATAGTGATTCAACAATTCCATACAACACCCAGTGCTCATCACAATTGCCCTCCTTAATCCCCATTACCTAGTTCACCCATCCCCCCACCCAAGCCTTGAGTTTTGGGTCCAGAATAAGGACTAAGAGGTAAACACCCTTACTTCAAGTTGGCAGCAGGCTGAGCATGAGTGGTTCATTAATTTGCTTTCACTGTGATTCCCTCTGGCTTATTCTTAGGAGACACCCCTTCCAAATTCAGGCATTATTAGTCTGTCAGTACTAGCTTATGATGATTACCAAGTGTTTCCCACATCCATTTGGATAGAGATATCTTTATCTTTGTCTGAACTTGCACTATTCAGAAAGTATGCTACTTTTCATGAAAATATTCACCCCAAATCCACTTTTCTAAACTAAAATCTTCTGTAGGAAACTTGCATACGTGAACCAGTGAGCACATGAAGTAGCCTGAGTCCAGGTTATGAGATGTAGTGTGTGATCGCCCTCCTCACCCTCTCAGGATGAAGTTTTTCATGGTTTCCATGTTAGATGCCCCAGGACACTTGGGGGCACTAACAACCCTTGGATCCAATGCGGACAGAAATTTTAATGTTTTGGACATTTCATTATCAACTTAACCTGCAGCACATGTCTACCATGTGCTATGGAGGGAAAACAAAATTGGAACTGATATGGCTCAGTAATGCTGCATATGTTCAACAAAGAGACCTACTGAGTTCATTAACTGTTATGCAATGGAGGCTTCAAAACACTTTATTTTACTTAGAAATTCTTTTTATTTTGGTAAGGATTTTATTTATTTATTTATTTATTTATTTTAGAGAGAGATAGTGAGAGAGCAGGGGGAGGAGAAGCAGACTCCCTGCTGAGCAGAGAGCCAGATGTGAGGCTTGATCCCAGGACCCTGACCTAAGCCAAACACAGATGCTTAACTGACTGAGCCACCCAGGTACCCCTTATTTAGAAATTCTTAACAGGGTTTTGTATAAGTGTTTAAGAGTATCTTGGTAAGTTGGGGGTTTTTGTTTTTTGTTTTTTAAATTTTCAGTGAAAAGATAGTTGAGGTTTTAGGTGACAAGGGAAGCACTATTATTTCTCCCCCTTAAAAAAAGATATGGCTCTCACCCTCTAAAAAATTGTTATTCATCACATTCTCAAGTGTTAGATTTAGCTATGGGGGGGGCACTGTATTTCAGTAGGAAGTTGGGAATCTGTCAAGTGTTCCTTCCCTGCTTAACCTACTTTATCTTCTCCCTTCTTCCTTCCAGACCATTGTAGATGGATGTGGCCCAATTTTTATCTCTGCAGTATCTTGGAACTCTGGGGCTACATTACTGTCAACCTTTGTCTCTAATGATTGACCATAACAGCCAGCCAATTTTACTTCTGGTGGAGGAGTCTACAGGCCAAGCATGACTAATAAATAATGGTGGTCTGCAGATTGCTCAATGAAGAACTGAAGCAAAGCAAAGATTGGATTAATGCCTGTGGAAAAGGAAAGATGCCTCTTGTAGTCCCCCACATCTCCTTCTCTCTCCCTCTCTCTCATACACACATACAGACCCATATGCACACATACATGCATGAACGCACATGCGTACACACACATGCATGTGTTTTTCATGCTACAAACAGCACAAAGAATTAAATAACATTAAAGAAACTAATCCATCCTCCCTTTCTTCAAATCCTCCAAGGCCTGGCAACTGGTAAATGTTGCTCTCACAGGCATCATGTGTCAGTGATAACCGAAGTGATCTCATTATTTCCTCATCAAAATAGCATTTTCTCACATCACCATTGGCAGAAATTGGCTTTAAAAAAAAGGAAATTGTGCTAATCTGACAATGTCTGATTTATTTTTTCAGTCAAATATCTAAGCTTAAACCAGATATTGTTTTTTGCATCCCCTTTGCCCTACCCCTCCAAAAACCCTGCCTTTTTATTCTTGAAAAATTAGAGCTATAGAAAACTGCTTTGTCTGTATATAAAACATTTGTTGTCATTTGTTAGCCTGGGGAATGGCAAACTACAGCCTTTGGGCCAAATCTAATCCACTGATCATTTTTGTACAGACTGTGAGCTAAAAATAGTTTTTACATTTTTAAATTGTTGGAGGGAATCAAAAATGAACACATCATGACATTTGCAAATTACATAAGATTCAAATTTTGGTGTCCACAGTATTGACTGGGACTCAGCCACACCCATGCATTTAACGTGGTCTATGGCTGCTTTTGTTCTTCAACAGCAAAATTGAATAGTTCTAACAGAGATCAAGTGGCCCATAAAGCTTAAAATATCTATTATCTTGTCCTTAGAAAAAAATCTGCCACCTCCTATATTAGCCCATTAAAAAAAAAAGAAAAAATAAAAATTTTGGATGATATTATTAGGATACATTACATTATTAGTGATGAGAGTAACTGCCTACCACAGAGCATAAACAATCTTATTTTAAATAAAGAAGCCAAGGAACAATCACCCTTTCTCTGGATGCTATTTACCTACAGAGAAGCTCAGAGACATCTAGCAAAAGCTGGTGAATCAAAACCTTAGAAAAATCAGAAGAAATCATGCATGAGGTTGAAAACTGTCCCGTGCATTTAGAGATGGCAGAAAAGTCTATGCCTTTGTTTTCCATAACTGTCGCTACACTCTTCCTCGAAGTAGAAAAGGCAGGAAATTGATGAGGAAGTATTTAAATATATCTCAGTCTCATTTGGGTTTCTTTGATATCTTCTGAATAAAACCATTTTTCAAGATTTCTGGCCCGCTCCCACCACCACCTGGCCTTCAGTTGTAGGAAAAAGCTTACATGGGCTTAGCTACAGGAGGAGATTCTCAGATCAAAGTGTGGGCCCTTATGCAAAAGTCAAAGTTTCTCATCCCACCTGGTCATGGGCTCCCTCTTACACCTTTTCTCCCAACTCTGCCACCCTGGTCCTATCTGGTTCTCACTGGTGTTCCAGATGCTCTGAATCTTGACAGTGTCCTCCTTCACTCCCTGTCGTGGCTCTCCACCCACAGAGCCTCTTCTATAGGGTCCCTGCTGCTCTGGGTGGCCTCAGAGAAAGTCCCTTGGCTCTTAACTCAGCTACCTTTTGCATTTTCCACGAGGAGCACCCAGGACCATCTGGACCCTTTCTGTGCCTACACAGGAACCTAGAAATACTTGCAGGTGGGACTATCCTTGTCCTCTCTCTGTCCAGGCCCTTCATTCAGCCCTTTCTAGCTCACCATGGCACCATGTTGCACGTAGCTAGTCTCTGGGACTTGACATTTCCCCAGTCTACACCTGGAAAAGCAAAGGAAGCCATTGCTATGCGAGTCCCCCAAACCACCTCGAAGTTTCTAAAGTGGCCTTCTTTCAGGGGATGGAGCCAGAACACAAGTGTCTGATGATTTTACCTCCCATCTGAACTCTTCTTGTCTGGGCATCACCTCCCTAATGAAATCACTTGAGTTCTCTTTAGCTAAGGCATACACATCTAAATCCCAGCTTTAACTTTCCATATATAAATAGAGCTTTTAAAGTTCAGAAAATAAACATTTTCTCTCTACATAAAGCCTGGCTTTTAAAACTATGATTTCAATATGGAATCAACAAAGTCTGCTTTTAAAAATCAAAGCTCATCAATGGCCTTTTTATTCTAGGCACTACCCACCCTCACCTTCCCTACCACTTATGGCTTAGCAGTCATGGTGGAAGGGTTACATGATTTACAGGGGTATGAAAAACATGTCAGTTTAATATTTCAAAATATTATTCCTATTACCTTTGCTCAATAAAACTTCTCTCTAAACATTTTCATCCTTAAAAAATTATATACCTCAGCAGGATTATACCTTGTACCTTATATTATACCTTATGTTATATTATGTCTTAGACCCTTATAGTCCATTATATCTTATATTATACCTTAGCTTTGGATGAAGCTGTTGTATAAGTTTCCTTGGGCGGCCATCACAGAATACCACAGCCTGGGTGGTTCAAACAACAGACATTTATTTTCTGACAGATCTGGAGGCTGGAAGTCTTACGATGCCAGCAGGGCTGGTTTCTCCTGAAGCCTCTCTCCTTGGCTTACAGACGGCCATTTTCTCTCTGTGTCCTCACATGGTCTTTCCTCTGTATGAGTGGATGTCTGTATCCTAATCACCTTGTCTCACAAGGACACAAGTCATATTGGATTACGGCCCTCCCTGGTGACTTCATTTTGACTTAATCACGTCTTTAAAGGGCCTTTCTAAACACAGTCCCATTGGAGTTCAGGGCCTCAACATGTGAATTTGTGGGGGACACAATTCCATCCATAATGATCATCAAACCCAGTATCAAATGAAAATTTTATATGTTTGCGGCCAGTATGCTTTCTGTAAAAGGATTATGGGAATACAGACTTTGGTGGACAAGCGTGGGTCAATCACATGAATTCTCGCTCACATGACAGGATCTTCATACTGTCTGAGCCCAGGGTTCTCCTGGGTGAGCAACAGTGACACAATTCATTTTTGAGCAGTGGTGCCCAGCCTTGGCTACACACCAGAATCCTCTTGAGAGCCTTAATAGCAATGACTTGTAGCAGGTAAAATAAAAGAGCCATGATCTTGACAGTTACCACCGGAGTTCCTCTTGGAGGAGGGACCTTTCTGTTTAGGAAAGCATGTTGCAATACAAAGGGTGAGCAGGGATCGGCCTCTGAGGGCCAAGGCTGGTAGACTGCGAGCAAGGAAGTAGGTAACTGCCCTGCATGAGAAATAAGATGGAATTGGGGGACCAGAGAGAAGGAAGGAGGATGGTGGAAGAGGGAGGGGAAGGGGAAGAGATGCCAGGAGAGGAGGGGGGAGCCTGAGGAAGAAGACACCTGAAGGGGAGCAATCCAATCAGTAAGTGGATATATTTGTGGGCTGGGGCTGCCACGACACCATGCCACACACAAGGAGGTCTTTTTTTTTTTTTTTTAGAGATTTTTTTTTAATTTTATTTTTATTATTTGCCCAAGGGGTACAGGTCTGTGAATCATCAGGCTTACATCTTTCACAGCATTCACCAAAGCACAAACCCTCCCCAATGTCCATAACCCATCCACCCTATCCCTACCCTCCCACCCCCCAGTAACCCTCAGTTTGTTTTGTGAGATTAGAAGTCTCTTATGGTTTGTCTCCTTCCCCATCCCATCTTGTTTCATTATTTTTCCCTCCCTACCCCCCACAACCCCCCACCCTGCCCCTCAAGTTCCTCATATCAGAGAGATCATATGATAATTGTCTTTCTCTGATTGACTTATTTCGCTCAGCATAATACCCTCCAGTTCCATCCATGTCGTTGCAAACGGCAAGATTTCGTTTCTTTTGATAGCTGCATAGTATTCCATTGTATATATATACCACATCTTCTTTATCCATTCATCTGTTGATGGACATCTAGGTTCTTTCCATAGTTTGGCTATTGTGGACATTGCTGCTATAAACATTCGGGTGCACGTGCCCCTGAGGATCACTACCTTTGTGTCTTTAGGATAAATACCCAGTAGTGCGATTGCTGGGTCGTAGGGTAGCTCCATTTTCAACTTTTTGAGGAATCTCCATACTGTTTTCCAGAGTGGCTGCACCAGTTTGCATTCCCACCAACAGTGTAGGAGGGTTCCCCTTTCTCCGCAACCTCGCCAACATCTGTCATTTCCTGACTTGTTGATTTTAGCCATTCTGACTGGTGTAAGGTGGTATCTCGCTGTGGTTTTAATTTGTATTTCTCTGATGCCGAGTGATGTTGAGCACTTTCTCATGTGTCTGTTGGCCATTTGGATGTCTTCTTTGGAGAAATGTCTGTTCATGTCTTCTGCCCATTTCTTGACTGGGTTATTTGTTTTATGGGTGTTGAGTTTGAGAAGCTCTTTATAGATTTTGGATACTAGCCCTTTATCTGATATGTCATTTGCAAATATCTTCTCCCATTCTGTCAGTTGTCTTTTGGTTTTGTTGACTGTTTCCTTTGCTGTGCAAAAGCTTTTAATCTTGATGAAGTCCCAATAGTTCATTTTTGCCCTTGCTTCCCTTGCCTTTGGTGAGGTTCCTAGGAAGAAGTTGCTGCGGTTGAGGTCGAAGAGGTTGCTGCCTGTGTTCTCCTCGAGGATTTTGATGGATTCCTTTCTCACATTGAGGTCTTTTATCCATTTTGAGTCTATTTTTGTGTGTGGTGTCAGGAAATGATCCAGTTTCATTTTTCTGCATGTGGCTGACCAGTTTTCCCAACACCATTTGTTGAAGAGACTGTCTTTTTCCCACTGGACATTCTTTCCTGCTTTGTCGAAGATTAGTTGACCATAGAGTTGAGGGTCCATTTTTGGGTTCTCTATTCTGTTCCACTGGTCTATGTGTCTGTTTTTGTGCCAGTACCATACTGTCTTGATGATGACGGCTTTGTAATAGAGCTTGAAATCTGGAATTGTGATGCCGCCAACTTTGCTTTTTTTTTTCAACATTCCTTTGGCTATTCGGGGTCTTTTCTGGTTCCATATAAATTTTAGGATTATTTGTTCCATTTCTTTGAAGTAAATTGCTGGTATTTTGATGGGGATTGCATTAAATGTGTAGATTGCTCTAGGTAGCATAGACATTTTCACAATATTTATTCTACCCATCCATGAGCATGGAATGTTTTTCCACTTCTTTGTGTCTTCCTCAATTTCTTTCATGAGTACTTTATAGTTTTCTGAATACAGATTCTTTGCCTCTTTGGTTAGGTTTATTCCTAGGTATCTTATGGTTTTGGGTGCAATTGTAAATGGGATTGACTCTTTAATTTCTCTTTCTTCTGTTTTGTTGTTGGTATATAGAAATGCAACTGATTTCTGTGCATTGATTTTATATCCTGACACTTGACTGAATTCCTGTATGAGTGCTAGCAGTTTTGGAGTGGAGTCCTTTGGGTTTTCCACATAAAGTATCATATCATCTGCAAAGAGTGAGAGTTTGACCTCTTCCTTGCCGATTTGGATGCCTTTTATTTCTTTTTGTTGTCTGATTGCTGAGGCTAGGACTTCTAGTACTATGTTGAATAGCAGTCACACACCAGGAGGTCTTAAAAGAAATGTGTTTCTCACAGTTCTGAAGGCTAGATATCTAAAATCAAAGTGTCTACAGGGTTGGTCCCTTCCAAGAGCCATGAGGGAGAATCTATTCCAGGCCCCTCTCCTTGGCTTGTAGATGACCATCTTTATGCTCCCATGATGTTCTTCCTATATGCATGCCGAGGTCCAGATTACCTCTTCTTATAAGGTCACCAGTCATCTTAGATTAGGCTCTACCCTAATGACCTATTTTAACAGATTACTTCACATTCTAAAAGGGCTAGGGTTCCAACATATCTTTTTTGGAGGAACACGATGCAACCCATATCAGTGGGCCAAAGAATACACAATGGTGTCTAACATTCAAGGCAGAGTTGTTTGTGTTCTAGGAGTAAGCCTCTATTTCCTTGGAGCAAAAACACTGGGGATATAGAGGTCTGACAGCCAAAAGCGTCCTGCCCACGTCCACCCCCCACTGCCAGCCAGGGGGTGAGGGATGGTGATGAGAAGCAAAGCTGAGCCTCCCACTGTTTAGGTGAGAGGTGCCCAGAAAGCACATAGAGTAAGGCCCAAAACTCTTTCCCTAAATGGATCATCTTAGAAAGAGGGAAATGGCCATCAGACCCAACTAGAGATAAACAGGCCCCACCAGCCCTACAGAATCAGCCTTTCTCCTGATTGAATCGTTTCTCATAAAGTCTTACCAGGGGATTCAGGCAGGTTTTAGATATTGCTGATCATTTTTGCAACAGTTCCTATGACTGACAAGGGACCAAGTCCTGCCTGACACTTCATGCTGCATTCACTGATTTTTGTTTAAAGAGATGGTGCTTGCAAAGAGGCAGACAAGCTGAATAATCTCTCTATACAGTCAGGATAAACAAAGCCAGACAGAAGAGGTAGGGACAGATTTTTATCAGCAATACACTATTGCAGTAGGGGGAAAAGTGCAGCACGAACTGAGCTAAAGTGAATTTTTATTTGCACAAATGTGACTGGGTGTTTTATTTACTTTTTTTTCTTTTAAGATTTTATTTATTTATTTGACAGAGAGAGAGAGACACAGAGAGAGCACAGCAGGGGGAGCAAAAGAGGGAGGGGGAGAAGCAGGCTCTCTGCTGAGCAGGGAGCCTGTTGTGGAACTCGATCCCAGGACCCTGAGATCATGATCTGAGCAGAAGGCAGACATTTAATGACTGAGCCACCCAAGTGCTCCTGACTGGGTGTTTTAAAGGGAGAATGGGAGAATAGGAAGGGAGGTAGCGAGGGGCTCAGTAGAGAGGGGCAAATGAAAAGTTACAAAAAGCAGAAAGTAGAGTATCTGGGTTTGTTAACTGGCACTTATCCCCTCCCACAGAGGCCCTCAAAAAAACCTCAAGGGTTTTTTTTGGCAGTCTTTGGATTTTCTCAGGTTTTAGTTTTTTGTAAGATTTTAAGGGGGATAGGATCACCTTAAGGATGTGGCCTTGAGCTGTTAGAAATTATGTTAGTGTTTGTTCAAATCTTTACAGACCAAGGTTGAGTCCTGGTCGAGAAAAGGGCTCAGAAAAGCCTGGCTAAGGTTTGGTCAAGGAGAGAGTCTCTGTTAGTCTCCAGCCCCTGAGAACTTGTTCAAAGCCTCATGCATGTGAACATCAGAGCAGAAAAGACTCTTCTTCAAGACCAAATTGACAAATAAGAATTAAAGGGTGACAGGACTCTGTCTTAAACTCTTTGGTGTTTTATTTTGTTTTGTTTTTTGAGGGGGGAAGGGCAGAGGGAGAGAGAGAGAGAGAGGATCTCAAGCAGGCTTCACACCGAGTCTGGTGTGGGGCTCAATCTCAGAACTCTGAGATCATGACCTGAGCTGAAATCAAGAATCGGACATTTAACTGACTGAGCTACCCAACCTCTCTGGTGTTCTTAAGTTCACATTTAAAGAGCAAGAAGACACAGCCAGGTAGATGAGTCATGTGTATGGCTGCTGCTGTAACAAATGGAATACAAGCCCCAGGCTCCTGCTCTGCTGGTGTGATGCATACATTACTATGAACCAAAAGCAGCCTTAAAAACAACTGACCTTGCTCCACAAGCCAGAACATTAGCTTGGTTACTAGAATTACAACAGTGTGAGAGAAAAATCTGTGTGTGCTACTATATATAGCCTTCTCAAAATGATAAAATAGTAGAGATAGGAGAGATCACCGGTTGCCAAAGGTTAGGGATGGTGGGGAGGGTATGAGTGCAGAAGAGCAGCAAGAAAGAGACTAGCTCCTATGCTATCCCTTTATGCTGGTGGGGGGAACATTCTAGATCTTGTTTCTGGGAGTGTTTACATGTGATAGAATGCGCCCCAATGATATACACACATTGTACCAAAGTTAATTTCCTGGTTTTCATATCGTTCTATACTCATATAAGATGTAGCATCAGAGTCACAAAAAGACAAATACTGTATGATTTCACTGTATGTACCTGGGGTGGACAAATTCATGGAGTTGAAAAGTAGAATAGTGGTTGCCAGAGCCTGGGGGGCAGCGAGGGGAAAAGAAATTGGGAGTTGGTTTTTAATGGACACAGAGATTCAGTTTTGCAAGATGAAAAGAGCTCTGGAGATTGGTTGTACAACTACGGGAATGTACTTAACGCTACTGAACTATACACTTAAAAATGGCCAAAATTTATGTTAGCTGTACTTGACTCCCCCAAAATTTAAAAAATAATTAACTTTGGGGGCGCCTGGCTGCCTCAGTTGGAGAAGCACATGACTCTTGACCTCAACGTCATGAGTTTGAGCCCCACATGGGGTGTAAAGATTATTTAAATAAATAAGACTTAAAAAAATAAAAATAATTAACTTCTTTAAAAAAATGAAACCACTGGAGGAAACTGGTTGAAGATACCTCTCCATATTATCTTTACAACTTGCTGTGAACCTATAATTATTTTTTAAATAAGAAGGTGAAAAAAATCTATGTATCCCTATGTACCCCACATTCACCAGCATTTACCAATTACATGAACTAACTATCAACTAGTTAGGGGTACAACTCATTTCTTCCGGGTACAGCACAACTTAGTTCCCCCTCACTCAGATACTCTTCCAGCATTTTCAGCAGGCTGTTTTATGGTTTGAGAGCTATTTTACTTACTTTAAAATATTTTATCATGGAAAATGTGATATATATCTTCATTAGTTTTATTCTACAGCTTAGAGGCAGCAAGTTAAACCTTGATGTACCCTTAGCCATGAATACACCCTCCAGGGGTTGTCAGTTACCGAGTCAAGAACCAGCAACCCTCCAGGGGTTGTCAGTTACCGAGTCAAGAACCAGCAACCCACGCACCGGTAACCACTACAACTTTTTTTTTTTCCCCTCTGCACTAGAGGGCTTATTAACTAGCACAGTGATGTTAAAAATTAATTTAGGGATGTGAAGTTGGCTCAGTAGGTGAAGTGTCCAACTCTTGATTTCAGCTCAGGTCATGAGATCGAGCCCTGCAGTAGGCTCTGCCTTGGGCATGGGACCTGCTTAAGATTTTCTTTCTGCCTGCCCCCAACCCTGTGCGTGCATGCTCTCTCTCTCTCTCAAAAAAAATGAATTTTAATTGACGAAGTATGTGGTGTGCAAGACACACAGATTGGTTATATATACCGAATAGGCACCTTCACCTTTACATGAACAGGTGGTAGTAATTGGCCACCCCAGAAGACTCTATACTCTTTGGAGTGGCACCCTGGGTTTCGAACTTTGTCAGATCTGGGATAGGTCATTAGCAGGGGATTGTGTCTCCTCATCCAACTAGAACATTGGCCAAAATGTGCCTCAAGTAGCATTCCACTCCATAAACTTCATTAAAGGGCTTGTTGCAATGTAGGAAGGGACAGAGAGCAGAAACTCCCTCAACTTTACCAGTTAAATATATTATAGGACTCTTTCCGGGCTCCTGGCTAATAAACACAGATAATGGATTGCAGAATTCAGTCTGATACACATTTTTCTGGGAGCATGTCCCACTTGAGAGCCAGACTGAAGGGAGGACACCTGTAGCCCTCACTTTGCTGCAACTTTTGAAGCTACTGAACTCCACCAAAAAGACCTCATAATTGCAAACAGCCAAACTGGCTTAGATCTATTCACAGTAGGTGCTCAGCCCTTGACATTTCTCAGCCTCAAGCTGTCTTTTTCATGTTTTGTGACACAAAGCTCTCACAGGGGTTTTAACTGAGCATTTGTTAAAGGACTCAGTAGATTGACAGGTGTGTGTTTGTCTGTGTGTGTAAAGTACACTCGGCTCCCTACTCTGAGTAGCCTGCCCAGACCTCCTTTTCTGAGTTAGGGAGACTAGACTGCTCCCTCCCTCTTCTGAGAAAACATCCATCATACCATGTTGCCATGTCTTGTGTGTCAGCCCCTCATGTAAGCCTTCAAACTCCTTGAGCCCAAGGATCTTATTCATTTGTGTGGCATCAGCTCCAAGTGAAGAGCTAGAAAGCATTTGAGTGAAGCAATCCCAGAATAGGGAGGAATTGTAATACCATCCAGGTGTCCCATTGTGTTCTTCTCACAGTACTACTGTGGACAAACTCGAAGGCTCCACATTACAGGGATACACATATATATAATTATTTGTATAATATAATTTTTAGAATTGAATTAATTTTTAAAAAATATTTTATTTATTTGAGAGAGAATACAAGCAGGGTAAGGAGCAGAGGGAGAAGCCAACTCTAGAGGGGTGAGGAACCAAGAGAGAGGGAGAAGCAGACTCCCTGATGAGCAGGGAGCCCTGTGGAGGGGCTTGATCCTGGGACTCCGGGATCATGACCTGAGCTGAAGGCAAATGCTTAACCAACTGAGCCACCCAGGGGCCCCTAAGATTGATTCTAACAACACATTTTAGCCCATTTAAACTCTTATGGTATTACACACACTCAAGAAAGACTTTGGGGCTGATCTAAGGAAGTGTGAATATTAAAGGAGCAGTTGGTTAGGAAACAGTATCTATACTTTTTCGGGCCTTTTTATTTAGAAGAAATCTGATATCTGGATGCTCCCAACTAGATGGAAATCAGTCTGAAACAAGGGTATGAATATAGCATGGCCCCAAATTCCCACTCATGAGAGGCCCAGGACTTACACTGGAATCAATCATTTTGTTGAACACTGAAAATCCAGCTTTACTTTTAGGTGCCTGCCTAGATATGGTCTGATTGCAATTTCTTTCGGCTGCCCATGCCCATCCTTAAATCCAAAATTGTGGTAATTGCAATGGCTAGAGTTGAGGACAGGAGCAAAATTCCCTGCCTGGCTGCACAGGCCAGACCACAGCAGTCCATAGTGGTGACACAGAAAACAACGGGTTCAGCAGTTTGAAGATTTCCTGTTTGAAGGGTGGGCTGGCTGCATGAGGTTGTAAGCACAGGCAGTACTCAGAGCTGGTCAATAGTACACTTCATTGCCAGAGACCTGTTCCCTCACACTGGTCTTCTGTCAGAGACTACAGGAAAGAAATCTCTGATTCTCAGCCCCACTGGGCCCATGCCCTTTTTTATATAATAAATATTCTATAATGTGCCCTTTACTAACCTAATATGAAATTAAGAGCGTATTCACGCTACGAACACATAATTTAAAAAAAAATGCCTAGGCGTGCCTGTGTGGCTCAGTCCATTCCATTAAGCATCTGCCTTCGACTCAGGTCATGATTTCAGGGTCCTGGGATTGAGCCTCAGGAGAGCCTGCTTCTCCCTCTCCCTGTGCTGGTCCCCTGGCTTGTTCTCAATCTCTCTGTGTCAAATAGGTAAATAAAATCTTTAAATAAATAAATAAATATAAATTAAAAATAATGCCTTAACTTGGGAATAAAAAGGAATGTAAAATGTAATGAAATAATATGTATTTCAAGATGCAATGGGACGCCTGGGTGGCTCAGTCAGTTAAGCAGCTGCCTTTGGCTCAGGTCATGATCCCAGGGTCCTGGGATGGAGTCCCACATCGGGCTCCCTGCTCAGTGGTGAGTCTGCTTCTCCTTCTCTTTCTGCTGCTTCCCCTGCTTGTGCTCTCTGTCTCTCTTTCTCTCTCTGTCAAATAGATAAGTAAAATCTTTAAATAAATGAATAAATAAATAAAAAATAATGCCTTAACTTGGGAATAAAAAGGAGTGTAAAGTGTAATAAAATAATATGTATTTCAAGATGTGAATGTGGGGACATAATGACATCAGGAAACACTGAAGTGTCAAGAGCTTGCAGCTGTATTGAATGCAGCAAGCTGACATGTATAAAATGTATTGATGATTCGAACACCACTCATGGCTTGTCACTGGTGATGGCAGTTTCCCAACATGAAGAGCAACTCTTGGCAAAGTTTTTGATGCAGTAAAGGGCAGACACTATATGATTCCACTTACCTGTGGTCCCTAGAATAGGCAAATTCACAGAGACAGAAAGTAGATTTGAGGTTACAAAGCACTGAGGGAAGGGGAAATGGGGCGCTATTGCTTAAGGGGTACAGTGTCTGGGGTAATGAAAAAGTTTTGGAAATAGTAGTGACTGTTGTACAACAAACACTGTGTATGTACTTAATGTCACTGAACTGAGCATTTAAAAATAGTTAAAAGGGGAAATTTTATGTTGTGTATTCTTACTGTGATAATAAAATACCAAAAAAAAAAGTCTTACAGAAAAAATATTTTTGTTTCCATAAAAAGCAGTTAGAACATAGCTCAGGTAATTAGTAATAAATGTCCTTTCGCTTACATGAATGTCCTACAAGACATTTGAAAGTCACGCAAGACAATTCTTTGTTGTGCAAGACTGGCCCACGCTTTCCAGGATGTCTAGCCTCACTGGCCAACCCCATTAAATGCCAGTAGGGTTCCCCTTTGGGTGATAAAAAATGCCCCCACCAAGTTCCAATTGCCCTCAGGAGGGGAGCCTCCTCTTGGGAATCCCTGAGATGCAGGAAGGGACAGCCAGGTAGGTTGTCTAGTTTGGGGGCCAGGGAGTGCCTGCAGTCCTCGTGAGGACAAGGAAACCGGCAGAAATCCAGCTCTTGGATGGATCCACGAGGAGCATGGGGAGCGGGAGGGGGCGGGCTGGAAGGGGGAAGAACTTCGCAGGAACTGTGACCTGAAAGCCCACTCCAGCTCTGGCTAGAAGGCTCCGGGTTTCCCGAGGCAGCGAGGCTATGGCAGGCCCCTCCCAGACGGTGGCGCTAAAGAGCCTCGGACACGCGGAGGCCCTGCGGCTTGGCGCAGCGTGAGGCAAGGGCTGACTCAGCCTTCACAGATGATACAGCAGAGCTGCTGGCGATGACGGGGACAACAGCTACTATTTATTGAATAATTAGCAAGTGCTTTACTATCTTTTTCATGGAATTTTAACAACCTATTTATTACAGGTGAGCAAACAAGTTCAGGCGGTCGCGAGGAGCTCAGGAAATCGAGTCATTGAAACGAGGCCGAGGCCGGGGCACTGTCCCTTCGATTCCTACCCGACCCACCCACAACAGCTCGGCAGATCTCACTCGGCAGATCTCCCGGGGGGGGGGGCGAGACAAGGGGGGAGGTGCTGCCGCCAGCTCCTTCTCCCCTCCCTGCGGTTTGCCGGGACTTCCGCGAGCCAGGGGCCGCCCCCGGCGCCGTCTGCCCGGGCGGCCTCCTCCCACAAGGTCCGGCAGGTGCACTGGCGCCCAGCTCAGACCCGCGAAGCGCCAGGCAGTGCGCGATGATGCCCCGCGTTCAGGGTGGAGAGCCGGGAAGCGGTGACTTCTCCCAGGATGCTTCTCCCAGGGGATCCTAGTGCGAGGCTAACTGTGGTTGGTTGGCAATGGCTCGTGGAACTGGCTTCTTGGACTTCATGCCTGCGCGTTAGCCCTCAGAGGCTCTTCTCTGAGACCCAACTTGGGATCTTAGGCCCAGAAGCAGGACCCAAGGTCTGTATTGTTGGGGGGGGGCCCACCTGATTCAGTTCTCCAGAGAGGATTCTTTGGTTTTTTTTGTTTTGTTTTGTTTTGTTTTGTTTTTAAAGATTTTATTTATTTATTTCACAGCGGGAGAGAGATCACAAGGAGGCAGAGAGGCAGGCAGAGAGAGGGAGGGGGGAAGCAGTCTCCCCGCCGAGCAGGGAGCCCGATGTGGGCCTCGATCCCAGGACCCTGAGATCATGACCTGAGCCGAAAGCAGAGGCTTTAACCCACTGAGCCACCCAGGCGCCCCAGAGAGGATTCTTTGATGTGAACCCTTAACTTGAACCCTTTGCCTGCACAGCCAGCACAGTCATTTTCTTTCTGTGCCTGAGATCTTTGTGGGCAAGGCCAAGTCTTCTATGTCCTTTTAACCCTTGCTCCATCGTAATTAAAACAATAATTGGGTGCATAGCACTAATAATTAAGGCAACTGCTTTTTTTTAACACTTTCACAGCACCTCATTTGATCCTGGGAACAGCCTTGTTAAACAGATGTTACTCTTATTCCCATTCTATAGATGAGGAAATGTGAGGCCTGAGTCACACACCTGGAATGAGGCAGAACCAGGCCTTGAATCCAGGTCCCCTCATTCCAAGTCCCTGCCCTCAGCAAGAGATTCATGTGCTGTCGTCAAGTCCTCTGAGTGAATCCCCAGAGAAATTATTCTACTTGAAAGCACAGTGTCCAAAACACTTTTGCAGTTCCTTTAAAAAGTAGCAAGATTTGGTGCTTGCTTGCAAAGTATTTAAAGAACTTCACACCCATGAACCAGTTTAAGGCTACAGAATTTCATTAAGACTCACAGAGCAGGTCTTATGTTTCCTGTTTCACTGAGGGAGCAATGGAAATGCTCATCCTTAACCCATGGGTCCCATCAGGATCCCTAGGCCAAGGAGGATGGAGAGTGCAGCTGGGGATGGCCTAGACCTGTTTTTGCCCTCAGTGTAGAAATAAATTGCAGCCAAGGGGTAATTATAAAAGGTAGGGGATACAGAGTTCAGAGGCAGGCATAGAGATCCAAACAGGCAGGGCAAGACAGGTGAGCCAAAATGCCAAGCCAACCACACTGGAAATGATGGGGAATCAAAGTCAATCAATATGTATATCTATTGGACTTCAGGAACTGGGCTCCAGGTGGGTGAGGTTTGGTGTTCTCTAGGCCAGGCCAGTATGTCCCTCCACACTCACCCCATGGTCTTTGTGTGTCAGAAGAGAGGAGCAGATTCACCATTTTCACCACAGAAAGCAATCCATAGAGCTAGGGAGGAAAGTCTAGAGCAAATCACGAAGCCAAACAGAAAAACTCAGATGTGAAGGCAAACCAAAAGGAGCAAGCTGATTCATTTCTTCATGGGGCGAGGCTGTGGCGGCCCAAGTGTAGATCTGTGTTGTCCCTAGCTGACGGGAAAGGAACCCTAAACTCACACAACAAATAGATGTCCGCGCCAACAAAAGAGCTCCAGTCTCTTAACCATCAACCCAACAGCTTCCTCTTCTCAACCCCACACTGCAGGGTGATTGAGGCGGTTCTGAAGGAGGCAGTTCTCCAAATGTATGTTCTGATTGGTCCCCAAAACTCCATACTTAGATGTTATGGTTCTTCCTTCCCAAAGCCCTGGGGTTGCATGTTGCCACCATAGACAAGAAGGGTCTTTGGATCGCTTCTAGAATTCCAAGCTGGAAACACTCCCAGGGAGAAGATCCAGTCAATCCCATATGTCTGGTCAGGCCAAGCCCCTTCCTGGAGCTTAGATGCACCTGCCATGTGTACCAAGTGGCTCTCAAAGCAGGATCAAGCAGTTTTATACCTTTTGCTAATAACCGTTATTTTTTTTCTTAAATAAATGACATTACAGATAAGTTAAGGGAACACTCAGTAGAGGAAAAATGGACCTGTGTTATCAACACTCCGGGCTGAACTGGTTTTCATTTACTTGTGTTTCTTTTCTTTTCCTTGAATTGGCGTTCACCATTTTGGGGTAGCTTGAAATTATGGTCGTGTATAATGTACACTTTTTATCACTTAAAATGAAATCATAAGTGCTTTTTTATGTTGCTCTGGAGTCTTCATAATTGTTATTGGCTCCAACTACCTGGAGGTTATACGACATCGTTTACCACTCAGAGTCCAGAGGTGGCAAGAAGACTAAGGGAAAGGTGCTGGCAAATGGCAGGCGACTCTCCGCATGACATGACCCACAGTGAGGAATGGGCCTGTGCTGGCATCCGGCGGGTGGCATCCGGGGAAGACGTGGGAAAGACAAGAGAACTGGGAGACGTGGGGTCTGTCCCACAGCTGGCCAGAGGCACTGGTTCTGATCTTTCGTAGAGACAGGGTGAACAGACAGGAACAAGAAGTATCTTTTGGATGAAAGGATTATGAGACCCAGGAGCCAAGCACTGTCACTTACTGGTTCAGGTGTGAACAACACACCGGCGGTAAGTCAGGGAGGCAAGAACGTCGGCAGAGCTTGCCATGCGCTGGAAAATGGCCCGGATGCAGCCTTTTCATGTGGGCAGAGCAGTTGGCGCAGAAGCAGAGCGCCACCCGCCCCTGACTTTCCCAGGCAGGCTGGAGCAGGGCGGAAGTAGATCCAGTCCTTAGTACTTGTGAGACACTTCAGGGGACTCTAAGAGCCAAATGGCGGGGGCGGGGGTGGGGGGCAGTTTCTGAGGCAGGGGCTTGAGCTGGGCCAAGGAGTCCAAGGACTACAGACATCAACGTTAATGGACTCATGTCCACATCCACAGGCCAGACAGACTGGAAAGATTTCAGGGAGTTAGACATGACTTCCTTTAGATGATTTTCCTAGGAGAGCTTCCTAGAAGCAGTAGAGAGTTAAAGAGCGCCAAAGCTTCCCCCCTCCCCCAACCATGGGATTCCCAGAGCCAGTTCTCAGGCCCAGCTACCATGTTTTCCTTTTCTGCCCTACCCCAGACCCAGGGGCTCAACCACTTGTACTCTTTCTTTAGTGTCGCCCCGTCTCTGCCCCCAGGTTGATCCCCATCAAAGACCACCCCACCCCCTGCCTGCCCTCTCCTTTTTCACTGCCTCTACAGACAAATTAATGGTCCCCTTCATTTTCAAGCGTCCCTTGCAAGAACACAATAATGGAATAACTGAGATGTTTAAAACAGGGGAAAAGTGCAAAAGCTTTGGAAGTCTCACTAAGTTTTGTTAGTTATAAATCTTTACTTAGAATCCCTGCTTCTCTCTTAAAATAACTTCCATACATCCATTTAAGACATCAGATCCTCTTCATCTGGGGACCACATTGGAGATACAGGGGTCTAGGACATCAGGGCCTGGTCAGGAAAATGAATCCACACCAGTTATTTTAACAGAGAGAAGTTCATATAAGGAACTGATTAATCAGGTGTTGGAGGACAGACAGAAGGGAGACACTAGAGAGCACAGAAAATAATAGCTGCAGGAGACAGCTTCCATCCTAGGGCTGGGGAACACAGAAGCTTGGGGAAGCTTTCCACAGAACTGGGACCCAGACCTCTGTGAAGTATTAAAGATTTAATTGTATCCCTCCAAAAAATATATGATGTCCTATCCCCTAGGACCTCTGAATATGGCCTTTTTTGGAAACAGGGTCCTTCTTGAGGAAATCAAGTTAAAGGGCAGTCATGAGGAAGGCCCTATCTAATATGGCAGCATTCTTACAGACACAGGAGATGAGGACACAGAGACAGAAATCCAGAAGGAAGACAACATGAGGACACACAAGGAGAAGAGAGTCATGTGACTGGAGCAATGTCCCTATGAGCCAAGGAAGGCCAAAGATTGCTGGCAACACCAGAGGAGGCAAGGAAGGTTTCTCCCCTCAAGCTGTCAGAGAGAGCACAGCCTTGTGGATGAGTTGATCTCCCAACTTCTGGCCCCTGGAGCTGCAAGTGAATGAATTTCTGGTGTTCTCAGCCACTCAGCTGTTGGTGCTTTGTTTGGGTAGCCAAGGAGAGAGTGTTGGCTGGAGGTATGTCTGAGGGGAGACCCTGAGGCTGATTCTGAGGCTATGGAAACAACTGGAGGCTGGAGCAACCACCCTTGGAGTCCCCTGCTACCGCCCAGGTGGGACGCCATTGTTGGCATGAAGCTGATGGTGACAAGGAGCAAACCCTTATCACAAGCTTTCTCCGCCAGCCTTCCAGTATTTCTTTTCATTGCTCCTTGACCAGTGTCTGCTTTCAGGGCCAGCTCTCAGAGAGAAACATGGAGTGCTGAACCCCAGCACCCCAGAGATGACTCTGGCAGGGGGATGGGTAGCTGAGAGACAAGAGCTTAATAACCAGCACAGGGCATGGAAGCTCAGGTGGAAAACACAGTTACAGCTTTATTTTCATTGTCCTCTCTTTGAGAGCCAGCATTTCCTTCCCTTGTGAATATGGGCCAAATATAAATGGGTAAAACCACAGTAGTGTAAGCAGTAGCTGTAATTCCATCACCAATGTTTTTGTTGCACATTAGGCCAATATTTCAAAATACCATTTATGCTTATCATCACTACTTTAAAATTATAGGTGTTGGACTCGCTGCTAGACCTAGTAATTTCATGAGCTAATAAAGAAGCAAAATAATGCCAACATGATTTTGTTTTGTAATGTGTTCATCACTTGATTTATTGTAGGGCTCTCTTCGTTCTTCAATTATTGCTTATTTTATGTATAAAAATTCTTATTTGGGGAAGATGCCCAAAGGTGACATCAGACCAACGAAGGGGTCCATGGCACCAAAAACAGTGAAGGACCATTAGAAGGAAGGAAGGATGAATAGACAGAGCACAGAGGATTTTTAGGGCAGTGGAACCATTCTGCATGATGGATACATGACCTTATTCATTCGTCCAAACCCACACAGAATGTACAACATTAGTGTACTATGGACTCTGGGTGACAATGATGTGTCAGTGTAGGGTCATCAATTATAACACATGGACAACTCTGCTAAGGGATATCGATGGTCACAGAGGCTCTGCATGTATGGGGTCAGGGTAAATGGGCAACCTCTGGACCTTCCTCTCAATTCTGCTGTGAACCTAAAACTGCTTTAAAAAATAAAGCATATTTAGGAGGGGGAGCGGCAAGATGGCGGAGGAGTAGGAGACCGATTATCATCAGGTCCCAGGAA